>JAUBNY010001051.1:183632-231387 GCA_032275445.1 Crypturellus soui
TACTGGCTGCAAAGCCAGCTTGCTTCATTTTACTGGGTCATAAAATGGGGAGAAATGCCCCCAAACTCAGTAAATGCATTGTTAATTTCATAGAGAGAAACCTCAACTGGAGACTGGGGTAAATAGGAAATGAAAAAAACGTTTGAATTCAATTGTTTCTTGGTCAAAAAATTTAAAAATCTGGCATTTTTCTATTCCTCTTGGAAGGAGCTCTTGTCCTATGCAAACAGAAATGCGCTGTGAGAGCTCTTGATGGAGCAGATGGAAAACCAAAGGGACCTGTTTGGAGGATCCCAGTGCCAGAATCCCTCATCGCTCCCAGTCACTCGGCCCATCACTACATTGTTCATGAGTCAGAAGGAGGTAAAGCCATCTCTGATGGCCTTGGTTGACTGTGGCAGCGATGCTCCGGGGGAACGTGAAGTGCATCCAAGCTCTGTAATACTCCATTTATGCCCACAGGCAGGAATATGATTTCCTGCCCATATTATTCCTAATTGCAAACAATATCCTGGGTTACAGCACAGCTCAAATTGTCGATGGCATCCAATGGCAGATGTGACTGGTGGGTCTTAATGCCAATACCCCTTATTTTCCCTAAGCAGGTGTTTCTACCCCAGATCTGTTTAGCCTTGTTGCATTCAGCACTGTTGCACTGAAGCGCTTATCCCGAGCCCCTATGCCTGTGTCCTCCGCCAATTAGAGACTGCATTAGCTAAAACATCTTTTCATTACTCCAGAAATAGGCCTGCCATGAGAAATGATCTTCCAGGAGGTTATTAGCGGTAAATGAATCCCTGGATTAATTAGCACTGTTCAAAGGGCTCTTTCGCACTGGGTGAGTCAGCCTTCTCTTGGCAACTCTGCATTTCTCTGCCTGAATATCTCTTCTGCTCAAAGTTCTTGGGAAGATCTGGAAAGTGAGAATAGAGATATGTCAAATAAAAAGAGCCATAGGCTTTTTAGGATTCACTTGCATCTGCGAGCTAAGGCTCAGGAGTGACCAAGGGGGTCCAAGGGGAGATGCTCCTGCTGCAGCCGTGTGGATGCAGTCTGGATGCCATAAAAAACACAAATTCTGGATGATTTAACAATGAAAATAAAGTGAATCCCTGCACTGCTAATTTAGAGAAAACACATAGCAGACGTTCTCAGTGACTTGGGTAGGGTGAGTGTGCTGTGTCCGGGTGATCCCACATCCCACTGCAGGTCTAGGGGCATCTTGGTTTCAGGCTCTTCCTGGCTCCTCAACCAATAGCACAGCACAGAGCGGTGCTGTCTCTTCCGACACTTCAGGAATGTCAGGAATGCCAAATTTTACAAGTGCAGAGCCTGGGAAAAGCCACAGCTCATCAAACCCTCTTCCCAAGCGCCTGTGCCATTTGCAGTGCTGGGGATAGGAGATGAGGGGCCGGGGGAAACCTGGGCACATGTCCCTGGGAGCGTTCAAAACTGCAGCTCCTTCTGGCTTCCTCGTTCCTACTGCAACTTTAGGAAAGCAGGACCTGGCTCCTTTATCCATTGAAAATTGCAGGAGCCTGGGACCCAGAAGCACCGTGAGGAAATAATTCTGAAAAATAAGCAATTCTGGCTTTCATCAGATATTTGTCTTTTTTGTCAAAGAAAATGCCCTCAAGTGTTGATTTGGCTGAATTCAGTTGTGCCATGTTTTTTTTTTTTAATTCAGTTGTGCCATGTTTTTTTTTTTTTCTCTCTCTCAAGGGTTTTTTCAGACATGTGACTATTTTTTTGCCCCTCCTCCCGTTGCACAGCTCAGGCTCTGCTCTAGGACCAGGTGCCTTCAACCCGCCGGTGGACAGTACTCTGGATCAATCCCATGGCCTTAGGAGGAAATAAAATAGGGAAAATCTAGGAAAAACAGTGCTTCATTTAACCAGACCCAGGCCTGCCCAGACCCCAAGCACATGAAGCAAAGTCTCCTTGTCCTGCTGCTCTTCATCCTCTAGTGCCAACCCAGCTCTGTTGCTCTCTAACCTTTCAGGTCATACCTTTTAGGTTTTTACCCAGATAAATGATGAAAATGCCTGTTTATTTGTTATTTTTAAGAGATGAAGGCAGAGTTTCACCTAATATGATATTGCGCTGCACCGATATGCTCCCGGGTGCAGAATATTTGCTCCAAGCACCACAGTGCAAGTCCCGAAGGATTTCTGTTTTCTCTCCATCTGTGATAGCTTATGGTGACTATAGATGGGTGCTAACAAACATATGGAAACACAGACCCAATTCCAAAATAACACATGTCTTGGAGTGTGAGCAAAATTCCTTGTTTGCCCTTGGGGAAGGTCCTTCCGTGGTGGGACCCTTTGGCAGGGCTTGGATGCAGCACGTGAGAGCTGACAGGGCCCACAACTGCACTTAACATCTCTTTTCTATCACAGTTTCCCTCTCCAAATTAATATTGATAGAATTTCGCCAGACTTTAATGCTTTAAGTACCGTGAAGTTTTATGGTATTGGGGGTCTTTCTCACTAGACAAAAGCAGCTGGAGATCCAGGCATAAAGGAAAGTGCTGATGGACATGATGGATGTGAACACTAAGAGGATACAGAACTTCTAAAATCCTTTGGGAAAGCACAGTGATGTTACCTAGGTTTTACTGCAGAATGAAAAAGGAAGGAAATAGTTTAACAAATGTGCCAAAATGTCTGGTTTGCAAAATTATGGAATAAAACACTTAGAATTTTTATTCTGAATCATCTCTTTTCTTTCAAAGGATCTTTATTCCAGATGACACAAACATTTGATCAGAATGTAATATTTTTTTCCGGGAGAGATAAGAGAGTTTAAAAATCAAGGTTTGATATGAGACCTCTGAAATGCTGCTGTATCTTCCTTTCTCTTGCTGGTCCTCACCTGCAAGGGCCGCTGGTTGCTAGTTTTGCTCTATTTTTTTAGGTTTGCAGTAGTCCTTTAATCATGGAGGTCTGCTAACAATCCTACATTTATTTGGATTATCTTCTCATGGCAAAAGAAAAGTGATTCTGAGTGCTCGGCTAACCAAGCGTGACAGTGCATGTATCTTAATTTAAAATCGTTGATATGGTTATTATTCTAGGTCGAGCTATATAAGGAAGCAAAATAGCAGTTTGGGGAATAGTTTCTGCTGCAGAGAAGCGTTTTTATTCAAATGATTTTGTTTCAGCCCTGCAACGTATTCAGGAATCCACTGTTTGGGTCTGCCTATGTGTATCTGGGATCGGGGGATGTGGAATCTACACATGAGTTTGTATCATATGTCGGTTCTAGATCCTTGAAATTTCCTCACATTCCCACTGCTTCAGCACGGCCTTTCCTCCTTCCCAGCTTGGGACAGAGGGCTCCCTGGCCAATGAAGGCTCCCTGCTCAAGACAGGCTTTCGAATAGCAATTTTCCTGTGTTTTCTGACCCCTCGCTTGATCATTTAGCCTATGCATCACAAAATCCCACCCAACCATCCAGCTCGGCATTCCTGCAGCCTTCCCGAGGCCAGCAGAGACCAGGAGCATCCCTCTGAGCAGCCTTTGGTCTTGGGACACACAAAGCTTGCCTTTGCTTTCTGTGGTAGAGTTTCTTTCATAGCTGCATGGATCAAGCATTGCTGGGGAAAGAAATCACAGCTGGAATGCCTCCCGGATGAGAGGAGTTATTATAGGAGCATCAGCACATCCCCTCCGACTTCTCCCTGTCCTCTGAAGGGGCAGCAATGTCCTGCTGACTTAAGGAGGGGGCTGCAGGTCTCCGAGATGCCAAGGAGGCATTTTTCACAAAAAAAAAAAAAAAAAGTCCTTGAGAATGTGCATAAGTCACGGATTTGCCTGGTGTTTTGCCCACCATTGTTAGAGGCTGAATCAAAGGAGTCACAAATCTGGAATTATTGTGGCTTGGAAGCCACAGACTGGGAGACTGAAAGATGCAATTCAGCTGTTGGTGTATAAATATGCAGAAATTATAGCTCATTCCTAAACTCAATTGAGCACCATATGATCTGCATTCACTGCAGTCAATTTAGGAGCATTAAAAGCTATTTTGACGGCTGTTTTTTACGGTTACTGATTTGTTAATGTGTGTTTTGCAAATGCCGTTTTGATTGGCTCATCTTAATTTGCCAAGCGGAAGCCACTTCTAATGAAGCTCAAAAGAGCAGAGGATTCCATGGATTTCACTCAACTTTGTGTCTTTCTGCATGGGCTGGTATTCATTTTTCCATCCCAGACGGCTCACAGAGGGCACGGGGTTGCAGTGAAACCCATACCCATCCCCGAGGCGCTTTGATGTCTGGGGCCGCAGCGCCGGGGGTGCGGGGGAAGCACTGGTGTGGTTGTCTGCCACCAAAAGGAGCTTTTTCTGAGCACTTTGTCCCTCTCATTTCAGCACTGGATCAAGCCCCGGCTGTGGTGCTTCTCCAGGGTGAGCACCTGATCCAGTGGAAAAATTCAGTATTAGTTGAATGTTTACCTATTGGAAAATGCTCATTCCATTGCAGCTTTAAAAACACTCTATTGTTTTTAAACTTATCCTAACAAAATTGAAGTATTGGCTGCCTTTAAGCATATATTTTTACTTCTGGAAAGACTTGGATTTTTTTGATCCTCAGTGAAAAAATAAACACAAAGCGATATGCACTGCACTGAGCTCCCTTGACCGTGCGAGCATGTGCACTGCACGAGAAGCTGTGAAATGAAGTGTGACGCCCTCCCATCTCCGTGTCTCTGTCTTGGGAGAGTTCTTCCACCAACACTTCTACAAACATGTTGGTCAACCTCTCATTTGCTTTCTGATTAGTGAATCCACTGAGTCTGTTTTCATACTGCATGGGGAGGTTGGAGACTAGCACAGGATGGATCAAAGCTGCAGGACTCCTGATCAGCACCTAAGCGAGTGCCAAATCACCGCTCCAGGTTGGAGGTGGGAGGAAGGTTGAGTTTGTGAATGTCATTGGTGCTCTGGCTGCCGGGGCAAGGAGGCTCCCAGGGAATGCTCAGGCTCCAGCATCCAAGACCTCCCTGGCCTGCGCAGTGGAAGGTCTTTGCTCCTGGCATCATGTCTACCCTAAAGAGTGACTTCGAGCTGCGCTGAAGCCTTTGATCATCCAGAGCACTGACTGCTCCCAAACCCTGTCCCTCTGGCCTGATTTACTCACCAATGCTGTGGAAAACACTATAAAGGAGAGCAAGTGACCACTAGCAATTTTGCTACCCATAAATTCTTCAGTTCCTTTCCACTCTCAAAAAAGAGTCAGTCTTTGCAGCCCACAGCATCTGCAGCTTGGCTCGCACATGGCTGTTATGGGAGGAAGGGGAAGGCTGCATGCCAGCACAGGCAGGACACACATTTGCACAGCGCCGTCTGCCCTCTGTCCCGCTGCCCGTGGGAACCCAGGAGTGCTCAACAACATCAAGACCTTCGGTGTCCTCCCCCTGCGTCTCCCCGGTGCTTATCACCTGCAGCGATCGCATCGGCTGCCGGGGTGGACGGCACAATCGCAGGTTTTTCTGGTCTGACCTGAAGGATTCCTGGCTTTCCTGCACAGTTCCATGCTGCTTCAGGCACCGCAGCAAATAGCTCCATGCTAGGAAGAGGTCACCGCCATCTCACACAGCGCCGGCTCCCTGGCTCCCTGGCCACCAAGGCAGTGTCTTGGCTGGGGACCTCCCCGCTGTGTTGGTTAAGGGACGTCTCTTTTGTGTATTGATGTGTTCCCTCTGCTGCCATGACGTTTTTGCACTTTGCCAAGAGCACATGTGCACAAGGGCGCGTTCCTGGAGGAACCTCTTCCCTCTGCCTAATATTTGGCCATTAAATGGCTATTAGAATGACCATTAAATTGTAGTCATCAGTCAAATTTCCTCAGCTTTTGCTCTGCTGAGGTTGAGGCCATACGAACGAGGGAACGAAACATACCTGACTCTTGCAGTCTTTCTGCTCTCATGGAGGTCCTGCTTTTGGGCATGCACCCTCAGGACTACGTTCAGTGTCTAAGGTGGGCAGAACTCTCCAGATGGGCCCTTTCCAGCCAATGTACCAACGATGAGGTCCCAAATTCATCTTGTATCATTCCATCTCCTCCCTTGCCCATCATTTCAGTCCTTATGGCCCTGTGGTTACTGATGCTTCTCCCCTGATTTGTGCCATCAACAAATCCCATTGGCTTCCCCGCTGCTTTCTGTTTTACTTATAAGTGTTGATAGCGTAACCTCTAATTCTTCTCTCCTAGAGGAGGGCCCATATTGCTGATACAAAGCCTGGAGAAGCATGCACTGAGTTTCCTTTGCCCTTCAGAATAATATTTCTCGTGCTTTCCTAAAGCTTTACTGCCATTAATAGGTCATGAATTACAGGTAATAACTCTGGGAGCTTCATTAATTTGCTTGCTGGGTGAGAATGAAAAAGGTGACCTGGATAAACCTATAACGTCCTGGATATGCTCGTCTATCTTGGGGATTGAACTTCTTTGCTCCTCTTTACAGCACTGTATTTCTTCCGCATAGGCTCAGTAAAAATGCTTCATAAACCTCTTTGAGGGAGCCTTAAAATGCTTGGAGATAAACACAGACTTTTCACCCCTGGAAAACTGCACTCAGAGGCAGTCTCCTTACAGAGACCATTCCCAGCAAAGCAGCAAGTGGATCTGTGCATTCCCAGGGCTTGGATGAGGCTCCAGCTGTCAGTGTATCTCCAAAGCACAACCCAATTCCAGAGTGTCTATATGTCTCCAAAACATAACCCAATGCCCTAAGTTTCCCTGGTCTCTGATCTCCAAAACTCAACACCCCAAGTATCCACATGCCTCTGAAACTCAACTCAATGCTCAAGTGTCCCTTGACCTAGTCCTGCACAAACAGTCTCACTAGCCTACAGAGCAAATTTAGAGGTGTTTGAAGAACATTTTCCTTTTTTTTTTGGTGCATCTGTCATTAATAGAAGGCTTTCCTGGCAATAGGAGGCTACAAAAACCTAGAGCAGCCTGTTTGGATATGCATTTCTCTTGGGGATCTCCAGCATGGTTTAGCTTGGCCTACTCTGCTGATAAGAGAGGCACCTGGGCTGCTAACTGATGCTGATGATTGAATTTGCCCATTGTTTTGCCTCTCCAAAGACACCAAAGGCTCCGGAACAGCAATAGCTGTCACCAGGCACTGCACACAGAATATATTTAGTAAAAGAAGTTATTTGGGGCCTCACTGTGGTTTCTCTGTAGTATGCTGGTTGCTTGTGGAGCAGAAGAAGGGCCATATTTATCTCAGCAGGGAGCGCAGAGGTTATCACTGTGTCTGGTCTTCTATTCTGCCAATACCACCCTGTTGTCCCTGCACAGCATTTGGAGGAGTTGTGAATCTGTCACGGAGCCCGTGGGTTTCTGCTTGCTGCTGGTAGCTCCTTCCAAGAAAGAGGGCAGGGAAAAAGCAAGTTTCCTGTAAAGCTCTGGGCACCACAACACCAGCGCTGTCCTTGCAAAAGGTTCCACGTGTGGCCGCAGCAAGACCACAAAGCGCAACTTGAGCAGGAGACGAGAGCACAAGCTGTGATGCTGATATCTCCACCTCCCTCCCGTGTTACTCAAGGGCAGGAGGTCCAAAGAGGTGGGGAGGCTGGTTGGGGATCAAAGCTGAGGCTGCAGGAGAGGTGGAGGTGGTGCTCAGCAGAAGGTGCAACATTTTCCTCGAGGCCAGTGGAACCAGTTTGGGAAATGCAGTGGGAGAAGAGCCCCATGAGTGGCAAGGACTGAGCCGCGCTCCGCAGGCACCTCCATCCATGAGAGGTGGCTCTCGCCGCAAGCGCTTGGCGTGCTTGGACCCGCAGGACCTGGAGCGGCTCCGTAGGAGGAAGCGGCATTTTTTCCCACGTTGATGAGCGGTGCGGCATGTAAATTCAACTCTGGAATTTGGGCTTCTACCTTTTATGGTTAAAAAATGAGGCTCTGCTTTGCAAGGACACGTTGCAGCCTCAGCCTGCTCTGGGTACCCGCACCCGCAGGGCGCATGTGCTGGGGAACAGCGCGTGGGGCTCCAAAGCTTCCCGCAGTGCCGTGCAGGCTACTGGCATGGATGTATCCCAGGGAAGGATTCGTCTCTGTCTTGCCTTGGGATGCAATGCCCGCTGGGTCTGCAGAGCCAGGTCTGAGCTCCTTGAGCTCTGCCCCGGCATCACCTGGCTCATGCTTGCCCCAGACTTAGAAATACAGATGTGGAATAATACCAAGCTGCATGGATTCACCATCCTGGTGCAATGTGGCAAATGCAGCCACAGGCGGCACTGGGCACCTTTCTCTTTGAGAAACACCAAAATATCAGGCCAAACCCTAAATATGGGGTTGGCAGTTTTTGGGGGTTGTGGCTGACAGTCTCATTCAAATATCCGTGAGGAAATGCACCAGCAGAGCTTTGCTTCCCTGGGATGCCTAAGCTGACTTTGGGGCACTTTGGCCCCAAGATGCATTCCCAGCATCTGGGAAGCAGACATGGGGAGGAGGTGCAGCAGTGACCCTATCTGCTCTGGTTTAGGCGCTCTTCCCACCTTATTCCTAAGTATCCAGCCTCCCTTACTGGCTGCAAGAGGAGCTGGGTGAGAGATGGATGTTGCACGATTTCACTTGCTGCTATTCGACCCCAAAATGTAGCTGGAAGCAATAATTGCAGCATTCCCTGTGAAATGAAATAATGTGAATGCATACTCTATTATTTTTATGCATTTTTAATATTTTTCACTTTCCTCCTATTTTAGTTAGAACCTCTGCTGCTGCAGAACCTTCTGCTTTGGAATCATTTTCCAGCAGGAAAATGCACCTCATCCCGACCCTTTCCTTCTGCCCCAATAATGATTCACATATCCCAGAAGATAAATTGCCCTAGGTTCTAAAGGACAATGTTTTCTGTAGCCCCAGCCTTCATGACATGGATTTTGTGCTTACGTACGTGGAGCGAGGGGCAGGGGTGCATCCATTAGGCTCATCCCTCATGTGCCCCTTTTAATACTTTGCTGGAGCATTTAATGCAGCCGCTCCGTGGTTGCACCGGTATCTTCTCTGATGGCAATTTTATATTCAAATAATCAGGCAATCATTCAGATGCTCAAAGCACTGCTTTATTGTAGTCATAGAAAACGCTCAGGCAGATTACTTTCAAGGAGGAAAGAGCATTTTTTGATATTCCCATAAAATCTTACATGGGATCAGTAGTCATTGCCACAGATAATACCAGATTATATATATTACTAATATATATTTAATTCTTTCTTGCATGGAACGTGGAGAAAATCCAAAATTGTTGGTTCAGGGTTTGAGCAGGAATTTCAGGCACATTTTGGCCTGCACGTTCCATGCGGAGCTGAGAGTCTCCATCCTGGGCCTCCAGCTGCAGGTGTGACACCCAGGTGGGATGTTTGCACCCAGCTGGGATTTACTAATTACACGAGCAAAGGAGAAGTGGTCATGTGGCACAGCTGTCACAGAGAGGCCTCACAACTCAAAGCCACCCCCAGCCAAGGGTTCCTTCTGGACCAGTGGGACCAGGGAAAATGGAAAAAGAAAAATGAAAGAAGCAAAAGGAAAAGCAGAAAAAAAAAGAAAAAAGGAGAACAGTAAAAGAAAAAGGAAAGGGTAAAAGATAAAAATTAAAAAATGAAAAAAGAAAGAGGAAAAGGGAAAAAAAGGGGAAAGAAAACAACAAAAGAAAAAAGAAAAGGAGAAAAGAGAAAAAAGAAAGTGAAATAAAGAAATAAAGAAAAGGGAGACATGAGACAAGAAAAAGGGAAAGAAGAAGGAAAAAGGGAAAAAAAGAGAAAAGTGGGAAATAAATTAAAAGGGAAGGAAGAAAAAAGGAAATGAATAAAACAAAAGGAAAAAGAAAAAAAAGAAGAGGGGAACCGGGCGGCGGCACTGGGACCCTGGGCGGTCCCGGGATCCCTCCCGCGGCTGCAGCGCCCCGCGGCTCCCCTAGGGGGCGTGCCGCGCCAGCGGGGCGCTCAGGGGGCGGGGTCTTGGTCGACGCGCTTCGCGATTGGCTGTCTCGCAGCTATAAAAGCGTGCGTGCGGCGTGGACAAAGCAGTGTGCGCGGCAGCGGCGCGGCGGGTGGAGCGGCGGCGGGTTCCGCAACTCCCCGCTCGGAGTTTGGGGGCTGGGGGGGGACGACACAGAGCGGTGTTTTTTTTTTTTTTTTTTTTTCCCCCGCCTTTCCCCCCCACTCTTCTTCCCTCCCTTCTGCCTTCCTGTCCGCGGGATTAAGGCGACCTCAATGAAGGAAAGAAGAGCGAGCCAGAAATTATCGAGCAAGGCGGTTATGGATCCCAACCAGAACGTGAAGTGCAAGATTGTGGTGGTGGGCGACAGCCAGTGCGGCAAGACGGCGCTGCTGCACGTCTTCGCCAAGGACTGTTTCCCCGAGGTGCGTGCGGGCGCGGCGCGGGGGGGGACGCGGCGATGGGGCGCGCGGGAGTCCGGCCCGCGCTGACGCTGCCTCCCTGCAGAGCTACGTCCCGACGGTGTTCGAGAACTACACGGCCAGCTTCGAGATTGACGCGCAGCGCATCGAGCTCAGCCTCTGGGACACGTCGGGTGAGCGTCTCGCGTCGGTTCCGTCCGATTCGGCCGCAGGTGCGACCCGCGGGGCGCCATCTTGCCCCAACGGTCGCCTCCGCTCCGTGGTTTAACCCCCCCACCGTTGCCCTTGGCCTCGAGGGGCCTCTTAACCCCCTCCTCTCCTTCCCCCATGGGATGAGTGTCCAGATGCGAGTTTTGCATCTTACTCTGACTTTTTTTTTTTTTTTTTTTTTAATCTAAAATCAATCATAAGTCAGATACATGGGATTTGAGAGAGAAAGGGTGTGGGTGAGCTGGGATGTATGTGGTGGGGTGTGGGGCTTCCCCTCCACTTGGCCATATGAACTGATGGCCGTGGTCATTCTGGGCCTTGCCTGTGACTCCAAACCCTCATCAGATAGTGATGCTAATGTGTGTTTATGTAAACTGGTGTTAAATGAAGCCGTTGGTTTCTACTTTTCTCTTGAAAAAAGCAAAATACAGAGCTCCTGCCCCCAGCAGAGAGCCTTTGAAGCAATAGAAGAGCTAGGAGGCTGGCAGGTACTGATGATCTCTAGCCCATAAGGAGTGCTCGGGGTCTTCAATCTTGTGACTCTGCTTTCAGTGGCCATTTCAGAAAGCAGTAGCTTGGGTGCCTGACTTGCTTTCCTAGGTTGCTTCACCTATGGGTATGGCCAAGGCTGAGCTGCTTTGTCTGGTCTCTGAGGGAATCTCAGCCTGCAAATCTGTGGCTAGATCTCCTGTGACTCCAGTAACTCCTCGAGATCCTGCAGTGCTTGTAATCAGGCCAGGCTTGCTGCCAGTGGGGTGACGACATGCCCTGGAATTTCATGGATATGCCAGGGCTTGGAGCAAGGTGGAGGTGGCCAGGGAGCCCCTGCGGTTAGGGAATTGAGTGCACTTTGAGAGGTGGCTGGAGATGGCACGTGGATCACCACTAAATCGTGGCAGTGATGGAGGAGAAACTGAAGGCACTTGACAGGATATACAAGTCCTCTTCTTTAAGCAGGTCTACAGGTTTTGCGGCTGGTTTATGTTAATGTTGAATTTGAGCCCAGTTTTATCCTAAATATGAAACTGGCCCTCTTACCACAAATCAAATCTGTATCCACACTTCCAGTCTAGGATGCGGGTTGGCTTTCCTTCTGCTGTTCAGGAAATGATTCCAAATTCTTGCAACACTGTTACTGGGGAAAAGGCAGGCAGTCTTTCTGCCTACATTTGGTATCAGCATAGTTTTAAACTGACTTTCTTCATCTCTTGCCAAGCTAGGCTTCTGGAATGTGTCTGACTTGAGCTTTCTTCCTGACTGTTGGGCTTGCTGAAGGCAGCTATGGACTAACATCTGAAATAACTATATTCTACAAAAAACATATCTGACTATTAACATAAAGCATGCTTGCAGATTAAGACCTCTGATATGCAAACTTGGAATCTCTATGTAAAATAGAAACAAGATGGGGAACCCTTGTAGGAAATGTCCTGTTGTGCTCCAAAGATGGGTAACAGTGGAAGGACACCCAACTGCTGGTCTCTGCACATGTGTGACACTATGAGGTCCATCATGGAACTAACAAAAAACTTGTCTGAGTCAAAGCTAACATCAAGAGGGTAATTTGTCTGCAATCTGAAACTAGGAGAGGAAGTATTTGAAAGATCAAATGCTTGATATTGTGTAAAGTGGTGTTCAGCACTAGTTCCTCTGGCCATGGGACTGTGCAGTCAAGGGTTGCACTGTAAACAGAAATTCCCACCGACTGCAAGAAGAAATATTGCAACAAACCTGTAAGCTAGGTGTAAAATTGCATAACCAGATGAGATAATGCTACCTTCTGTTGCCTCTTAACTTCTTACTAATACATTCTTAAAAAGATCTGTCCCAGTCTTTCACTTTAGTTTTCTGATGAATTTGAGTAAATGATGGCTAACTGAATTGAGAATAAGACCTAATTTCCATTACTGTTTGGCAATTAATATCCACTGCAGCACAGGGAATCAGTGGCCATGTCACTTGGGATACTCCTGTAGCCACAAAAGGTCTCTAATTTAGGAGCCAAATTTTAGGAGCTAAGTATCATCAGATACATCAAGATGACTTAAGCTGTCTTTAGAAAACAGAAGTGGGTTTAAAAATTGATACTGCTTTGTAAGAGCAAGCATTCACTGAGCTGTCTTGCATATTTAGTCAATATGCAAGTTAAAGTAAATGCCAGTTTCTTCCACTGAATTCTTGATAGGAAGATACTGCCATTTTGAGGAAATGAGTAGGGGAAAGTTGAAAGCTTTGATGAAAATAAGTCTTGCATCAACTTGCAAACAGGCCTCACTGCTACCTGTAAAATAATTACTTGTATAATAATAATCACTTACTAGAGGACCACTGATTACATCATGTCCTACATTCTGTAGTTATCCTAACTCTTAAAACTAGCAGTAAATTTGTAGAGTGCTTTTTGTTGACTTACCCAAGATATACAATAAAAATATGGGGCAAGACATGATTGGAAGGGGAATATTTATTAACCAAGTATTGTCTAGTTCTGCAAGTCATTATAAGGTTTTAAATCAGCCGCAGCGCTAAGGACAGCACTTGCCAATTTGAATTTCAATTGGCTTTTTGGACTACCAGCCCTTTATTCAAAGCAGGAATGTCTGGTTGCAATAATGCCATTATAAATTATTCCACTTTGTGGTAACACAGAATGGCAGTCTTCAGCTGTTTGGCAGCTGTATGTTTATTTTGTTAGGTAGAACACTTGCAAGAAGCTTTTTCAGGCTAAAGAAGCTTCATGTGATTTCATGGACACCGTGAGGAATACTTACATAAGACATATCTATGAAGATGTGCATAGTTTAATATGTCTTTACTGAGTTTGCTCTATTCCATTAAGAATGGCTTCTTTTTTTGACAGTCATCTTTCTTGCTAGCTCCACAAGAGCCACTGCATAGAAATTAAATGCTAATAGCTAACTAGATATCTGTTAACAGCATCTTTCAGGGTTTTTGTTGGTTTAACTGTAGGCATTGTACTGGATATTCTAGTAAAAAATCAACAGGGCCAGGAATACTTAAACAGTGCTGAGGATTAGCATATAATTAAATCCAGAAGGGCCTTAGAGCTTTAAACCAAATTAGCTTTACTGTGATTTGAATGCACAGTATTGAGTGTTCAGTATCTATATAAGAAAGTAGTGTTAATTACGAGGCTTTTACTGAAATAACTTTCAGAAAGTGTGTAACAAGAATTAAAGATCTTTTTTTTTTTTTTTTTTTTTTTTTTTTTTTTTTTTGGGTCCTAACTGTAGTTGTCATAAGGGAAATGTAATGTAAAGCAACCTTACAAGCAACAATACTACACTCAACTTTGTAAGTTTAAGTCATGTAGTTGCTGTTCCCATGAAGGAAAAGTTACCAGTCTTTGGTTTCTCTCCCTTTGGGGCCTGGGAAGAATTAGGCCTGACTAATGTGAATGTTAGATGACCTACTCCGTAGGTGGTCCTGCTTGAGGTCTGCAAATCTAAATGCAGAAAATGATATGGATATTGTAAAGCTCCTGTGTTTGGAGAAGGCATCTCATGCTAATTAGTATATAGAGTAAATACCCAGGAGCAGTTTGGAAAGAGGAAGGCAGGGAGCAAGCTGCTTGGAGCTCCTGTTGCAGTATTTTGTGCACTTTCTATTAGTAAGGCTGAGGCTGTGGGGTGAGATGGCTCTGTGCTCAGGGCTGTCTGCATGAGGGAGGAGCTCTGTATCCTGTGGGGCTGAGTCACCTCTGCCAGGGCAGCTTGCAGTGGCTTTGCAACTTGCAGGCAAGTAGGGCTCTGGTGTGAATGATATAGAGGCTTCCAGTCTCTATATCTCTTAAAAAGAAACTGAACTTTAACTATGAATAATTTGGTGGTGGTTTCATTAATAGCAACACTTCAAGCCTGAGCTTTGGGGTCGTCTTGATTCTAGAGCCAAGAGTACTCCTGAGCAGGGTTTCTAATTTGCTTTAAAAGCCAAACTTTGTTTCCTTGCATATAAGAACAGAAAACTGGATCTAGACCACCATTAATATACATGGATTGTTTAAGTCTAAATTAGTTAAACTGCAAAACCGATGAAAATTGGAGGCAGTTGGAACTTGGAGTAGGATTTACTGCATCATTATCACCCAATTCCTTGGTAAAACAGGAAAATTACTCAAATTGTCTTTGACAAAATGCAGTAGATTGTTTTATCTTGCAAGAACAGATTTTTTTTTCCAGGCATACCGTAGCTATAGCTGTGCATTCTCCTCGTGTTCTTGTGGGCTGGCATGGCTTCAAATCTGCTGGCTCACTGGGGAGGCTGAACAGAGTCTCACTGGGCTCTGTTCGCTTTGTCTGTTTAGACTTGAGCCTCATTCCTAAGATTCTTGGGTTCTGAGGATTTCTCTGGGTAAAATAATGAAATGCTGTATTGAACAGCCTCGGAGGAAAGTCTGGAGCTGCTCTTCATATTGTGCAGCAGTGAAGATGGTTGTGGTGCTAGGAAATATATCCCTTGTTAGTGTCATTTAAAGGAATATACTATCTAATGTGCTGCTGGTGTTCAACATTCTTAATATGAGAGGTTCAGAGGGAAAATCTGAGCCCTCAAAACACAAAGCTACAGCTGAACACTCAAGTGCAGCCTGAGCTGAAGTGGGTGACTATATGTATACATAAATACATGCTGATGGACATATATGGTGCGTGGTGTCCTTAAGACTGGTGAGTGAGGTGTTAGGTATGTGTCTAAGGAATTAGTTTCTGGGTGAGGCTTTGAGACTTCTTTTTAGCCAGCAACTATTTGGCCTAATGATGATGTTTCAGACAAGGAGTTAATCCTGCCCTTACTTGCCTGAGCATTGTGAGGCAGTGGTGGTGCTTGGAGCAGCTGGGGCACAGGATGGTGCTCAGGCTGCAGCTTGTCCTTGCATCAGCTTGGAGCATGAGGGGTGCTTGTTTCATGGGCACTCTCCTCAGCAAATTACCTGCCATGGGCAACTAATGTGGCCGTGGGGCTCTGGGCAGTGTAATAGTAGTGCTTAAGGAGATAAACCTGCTCTTGCCAACTTATTTTACCAGTTATTGAGGGCAGCTGCAAGAAGAGCTTGGCCCAAGAACCTGAATATTCAGCTAGGCAGGTCAGCTTGTTGGACATCTTACTGACGTGCCACTTGCTGTTGAAGATAGCTAACAGTTTCTGAAAGGCACGCTGAGTGTCGCCTCTGTTAGACTGACGTTTATGAGGGTGAGTATTTGAATAAAATAGTCCTGTTCAACAAACTACCTCTGCTACCTAGTTTGGTAACACTTCATTCCCCATGTGTTACTCTTTGCTTCGAAAACAACATTCCTGGGATTCTTTATTCTTTCCTCCTAGCATAAGCTGCCCAACTGAAGTCATCTGTGATACATTCACACCATTCCCTGCTCTGCTTTGTGCAACAGCATGAGCTGTCTGTCAGTTAAAAACTTGAGGAATTTCTCTAATCCAGTTAATAATCTGTTTAGCCTCAGAGACATTATAGACAATTGGTTTTAGATAGTGTGAAGAAAATCAGTGATATAATTAGATGATAACCCCCAAGCTTATGTGTGACTCTTTGAAAGCTGTGTTCTTGTTGCATATACCCTGTGCTATATTTTAGGTCTGTGAAAGACAAAGAATAGATGACTAACAGGGCAGTCTTAAATTTCAGGCTTGCATTTCAAAGTCAGCCATTCTATCATTGGATCACTGTTCAAGTGTCCTTCTAAATGAGAAATGTATTTTTCTGGGGAAATGAAATTTAACACGTTTCTTGCCAAACTGAATGCTAGTTGTGATGAGTGGGAGGGAAGTTTGTGCATTTGTGGTGTGTGTGGTGGCTTTTTTTTTTTTTCCCTCTAAAATCTATTCTTAAAACTCAGCAAATGCTACTGAGGAAGCAGCTATTGTAACACTACCACTAACAGCATACCTGCCAACAGTGCTGGAATAAAATATGCACAAAGCACTGCTTGCATTCCATCAGATAAATCTAGCTTTTGATCTTTCATTGATCAAAAACTGTTTTATGGGTTAAATGTGAAAGCTTACTGCAAGCATGCATAGTGGTGTACAAATTACTCTGCGCTATGTTTACCCAAGCATGCCTGCAGGATTGGAATCCTTTCTACTATAAAGTGTCTTGTAACCATGACAACTGAAAAAGCGTTTTTGCACTTGGAGATCAAGGTTGGAACTTAAACCTGCTCTGACTTGATCTACCTTTCCTGCTTATTGGGGAGCATCACAAGGTTTTGGTGGGAGATGATTCACTTGGGTGCCATTCTTCCCCTCTCCTTCTAAGCACTGTTCCTTCTGTAAGCAAGAAACCAAAAAAAAAAAAAAATGGGGAAATGAGCAACTTAGTACTTTGGGAATATCTAGTGTAAAGAAAAAAGAATAGCTGGCTGTTCTTCAAGAGCTGCTTTGAAAGTTCTATTAAACTTTCTGATTAAAACTTGACTGACTGTAGAAGAGCTTAAAAACCATGAAACTGATAATGTTTTATTTTTTCCCTGCAGGATCCCCTTACTACGACAATGTCCGTCCACTTTCCTACCCAGATTCTGATGCTGTTTTGATATGTTTTGATATTAGTCGGCCAGAAACGCTTGACAGTGTGTTAAAAAAGGCAAGTGCTTGAGAAACATTTGAGTACTGTTCTGTTTATAAGTAGCCTGTCTCTAAAACTCAAAAGTGCAGTTTTCTATGCTGAAAACTCCGTTTGTTTTTTCTCTCAGTGGGAGTAGACCAGACTGTTTAACACTGCTAGAACACAAGTTTTTCATTTGGAAGGAATGAGAGTTAATTGAAAACAAAAAAAATGCATCTAGAGCTTGCAAAACTGTCATTCCTCTGCCCTAACAATATGGAATAGTAGGATAACATAATGTACCAGGTTGGATACAGCAAGAAGCTGTCTCAGCTATACTCATAACTCATTGAAAAATGCCGTTAACATCTGTGAAGTGTTCAGACTTATGTAACAACTTGGTTATTTCTCAGCCTTAAGTTAGAAAGAACCAGCAAATAATGCTGGAAGACCCCAGGAAGACCTAACAATAGCATAAAAGTATAACCCCACACCAGATCTGACTTCAGAAGCTCAGGGATCCAGGATTCAAGACCTGATTCTCAACAGAGTTAAACCTCAAGGACTCTCCAAATAGTGTTTTAATGACCTGATTACTGATGTGATGGCAGTGAAGTAGCATGCAGTGCTCCAAATAGTTCACTGGAAATACTAAAGACTAGATTCACAACTGCTTATGCCAACAAGCCTCCAGAAGTCAAGTCAAAGAACTTGTGATATAGTATCCCATCCACATGGGGATACTGTGAGAAAAACAGGCTGCAGAGTTGCCTTTCTAGTTGAATGGCTTGTTTCTGGGATAACCACACCTGAATATCTCAGGTTTGTGTATTTTTAGGTAGTGGAATGTAGCTGAGAACTGATCTATACCTGTATTTTTTTCATACCAAACATGCGTCATAGCTCAGTTTTGATGAACCAGCTCCATTGGATCTTGGCAATACGTGGCCATGGCCAATTGTTCCCTGCCTGTAGGGAGGTACATACCTGCAAGCCCTTGCTCATGCAGGTAAACATGATCTCATTTGTTCTCTTTTGATTAGTAAGTCAGTGGAACTAATGAGTGTATAGAATTGAGATTTCATCCTTGACCAGGTGCTGCTGGTGACAGTGCCTTTAGAGCTAGCTTCAAGCTAAATACCCATTGGTTATGAAAACTTCAACTATTTCTACATAAAACTGCATGGCTTATTCAACTTTCTCCCGTTTCCATTGCTTCTCCCATAAATCTAACCACTAAACAACTCCAGTGTAGTAACAACCTAACCTTTTGCAGTGGAAAGGTGAAATCCAGGAGTTTTGCCCCAACACCAAAATGCTCTTGGTTGGCTGCAAGTCGGACCTGCGCACGGATGTGAGCACGCTGGTGGAACTTTCCAACCACAGGCAGACGCCAGTGTCCTACGATCAGGTCAGTGCTGCTGCCTGCTGTGCTTGAGTGGGTGTAAGGCTGCTTTCTACCTCTGCATTCCTCTTCAGGATCATCTCCTTCTTAGCATGATACATCTATGATGCCAAACACTGTGTGGTAGCTGCTGGAGTTGAACTTTCAAGCAGTGATGAGTAAAGGCAAAGCCTGTTTACTGTCTGGATGCAGTAAAATCAGGTAGTCCCATGACATGTGCTTTAAGAATCATAAATTCTACATGATGGAAGCTTCCCTGGTTGCAAAGAGCCTTAAAGGGAACTTCATGAAACTTGTTACTACTGAGACTGGAGTAGCTAAAACAATAGCTGAGGTGTCACAATCACTAAACTCTCAAGACAAATTTTAATGTCATACATGCAACTTTAGCATATACAGTCAAATTCCTTGAAAATCCTATTCCTTGAAAACATCATCTTGTATTATTTAGCTCTCCCCTTGAAGGCTACATCAAACCCAACAAGCTTCTTCAGTCCTAGCAGAAGTCCTCTGTTGCTGAGGGAGTGAGGAGGTTGGAGCCAGACCCTGAAAGGAGCAGGGCTGGATAAAGAGGCTGGGGTGAAAGGAAAGAAATTAAGCCAAAAGGAGTCAGGCCTTTAGAGGACAGAAGACAGGAAGCAGGATCTGGAGAATTACTCTGAGTGTATCCAGCTGAATCCAGTGTTGATATCAGATGTATCCTGCAGGGTATAAGATTAAAAATGGCACCTGCATAGGCAGTTGGAGCTAGTGTGCATATTCTATGCTATACTTTTTGATGTCTTATACCAAAGCCTTGGGTTTTCCAACCCAGCAGCTCCTAACATGCAATTACTAATAATAAAGCCTCCTACAGCATATTTAAAATTAAAAATGCTGAGATGCTATAGACTATCTTAATTAAAATACACCAGGAGCTGTTTTACTGTGATGGCTTATGCTGGTTTCATTAACTTTTTTTATTGGGCTTAACTTGGTAAATATCTCTGCAACTTAAGGTTATACTTGAAGCAAAACTGCCCTTTTAAGAGTGCTAAAGGATTCAGAAGTTTCCTTAAAATCTAATTGCAGAAGATGGTCTTGTTGAAACAGAAGTGATGGCTTGTACTAATGTGTTTTCATGTCCAACCATGGAGCTGTTATCTTCCATACTATTTGTGGGGCGGAAAAACAGACCCCTGGGAAATCCTATCTGCCATAACCAATCTGAAGTTCATATTTTAATTTTTTTCTGCAATACTTCAGTAGCATGATTAAATCTGACCCTTTTCTGTGAATGGTGAATAAAAACCCTCCAATAAGTGTTTATCATGCTGGGAATGGGAGGTTCACATGTCTTAAACACTCTAGCCTAACTCTCTTCCTTCAGAGTAGGATTTGGATGGAGACAGGGGACTAGGAACCCATTACCTACACTAGCTGCCTAAACAGCAAAGGAAAACTTGCCCATGATGTGGTGAGAGTCTTAGTCCACAAATTTGCCCACCTTTATTTGTATTCTACATAAAATGAGGCTTTAGTGAGCAGTGGTTCTGTGTTGTGAGTGTTAATGCCCAACAGTGACAAAACAACCCCACTCTCATGTGCTAGGCTGAGAGGAGACTGCTTCCCTGCACAGCTTAGCAGCAGGGCATTAAAGGGGTGAGTCTCCCTGAGCTTATTTGCTTAATTACATAGTCCATTTGGCATGAAAGCTGAATGGTAAAGCTATTGGAAATTAGTGGGGGGGGAAAAAAGTGGAATCCAAACTGTAATTTACAAAACTTACGATTAATGTGGTTTTTAAAGTTCCCAGAATGCTAGTGCTGTTCTCTTCCTCCATGTGTAAATGGGTCAAAACATTCCTGAAATTATTCAGTCTGGAATAAGCCTATTTTGATACTAAAATGCCCCCCTGCTGTGAGAAGGGGTTGGGGAAGAAATGCGACTTTCCCTCATGCTTTCATAGGGTCTTCCATGTGATGCCTTCTGGAGTTGAGATACACAAGTGACTTCAGTTTCTTTGCTAAGTCACTGTGGAACCAGACTTCATATTTCCCTTATTTTGCTGAAGGAAGTAGCTGGAGGTTCCTGGTGACACCCTGTCTGTATACATGCTTGCCGGTTCAGTCAGCGCCACCTGAACAAACACTGGAAAGCTCAGTTATGAGGAGTTTAGGTATTTATCAGCGGAGAGGGCTTGGTCCTAGAAACAAATGCAGATTTATCAGTGATCGTGCCTACCCTTGATAAGAAGATGACTCCTGAGTGCACAAGGGCTGTGCAAACAGGACGTCATGAAGCCACAAGCTCTGCGTGGACATGGGGTGGCCCTGGCTGACCTGGGGTGACGCCAGCTGTTTGTCCAGCTTATGTATGTGACCAACTCCCTGGAAGGCATTGCTACTTCTGTCACTTGGAAGCAAAAGTCCATTAAAATAATCGTTCTGGTTTCTCCAAACAATGCTGTAATTTTTCCTATATTAAATTCTCCAGTTATTGAAGTGTTGTCATCTGTCACAGTAGCTTGATACATTTTTGTACTGCTGGAACAAATATTTATTTTGATTTTTAGTACACTTAAAAGTTGCAAGAGAAGGGATTGGGTATCTGCTGTCCTTCCCCCTAAAATGTAACAAGGAATTGCAGAACAGGAGCATCACAACTAGCCTGTGAGGGAATATCCTTTTTCTCTCTAAATATGTGGCTTAAACATGGAAGCTATCAAATCCATGCTTTTTGCTTCACCAGTGCAAGTTAAAGTGTAAGAGTGTAATCATAAAAAGGCCCTGCTTAAGTATTCATTGGGGTTTGTGCAGCTTTTTATGTATCGCTAAGATTATTTCTCTTTCAAACCGTGTTCTCCCTTGCAGGGAATAATGCCTGAATATTTGTATAATCCATCTTGGAACCAAAGCTGTGTTTATTTTGCAGAATGAGTTGCGGGCTGTCGCACTGGTGTTTCAGCTTTGGTTTTCTCCAAACACTGTACAGAAAACAGTGCTGCAAAGCAGCTCTGGGGTTTGCTTTGGCTCTGCAGGAAGCTTGGTATTGATCGTGTGTTCTTTTTTCCCTTAGGGTGCAAATATGGCCAAGCAGATTGGAGCAGCAACGTATATTGAATGCTCAGCCTTACAGTCAGAAAACAGTGTCAGAGACATTTTTCACGTTGCCACCTTGGCGTGCGTGAATAAAACAAATAAAAATGTGAAGCGGAACAAATCGCAGAGGGCAACAAAGCGAATTTCACACATGCCTGGCAGGCCAGAACTTTCCGCAGTGGCTACAGACTTGCGAAAGGACAAAGCAAAGAGCTGCACTGTGATGTGAAGGACCTCGCTTACCTGGAGGAAGAGTGTGATTGGGAGAGGTGAAGGCTCCATGAAGTACCCAGCCATGTGGTGTGTGTAATGAGAGCTTACACTGGTGCTCTAAAGGAGACTCCTCACCTGCTATGTGAGACTGTACCTAGGAACTGAGCATGTAGACCAAGCAGTGAGAAGAAATGGCTCTGAGTGAGGTGGCATCAAGAAATGCTGTGTGGAAGAAAATGCCAAAAAAAGGAAAATATTTGAATGTCTTAAGAAGAAAAATGGCACCACAAAGAAGAGATGTTCTTGTCAGTGCTTGTTTGCTTTGTTAATGCTCTACTCCTGGATGCTACCCATTTGATTTTGATAATACTTCAACTTTTTTTAAAGAACAGACTTCATTAATACACCCTCCTCCTTAGGAAGCTATCCTGTGACTTAGAGCTGTTTTTCCCTGAGGTTATGATATTTTCTAGTAGCTCAGTGTGAAAATGGAGATTACATGAAGGCCTGTGGGTCTCCTAGAAGAGAACTATGGGATAAGCTTGGAGTTTCCCCTACTGAGGTGGCAGCACCACCTAAACCTGAGCGCCTTGGTGAAGATGAGGATGGTTTGGGACTTCGTGATGTTGCCATGCCCTCCCTGCAGCTCTGCGCCTGTATGGAGCAAACTCCTTGCCTCTCCTGGGACCTGTGGCTCTCCATTTCTCTCTGTGATTGTAACTTAAAATGGAAATGATCTCAAGTTCTGGGGTGCTGTGTGGGTATGTCACTGTAGGTTCACCTGTAAAATGAAATGAAAGGTGCTAAAGAGCTATGATTACAAGTGATGCTTAGTTTTTAAAAGTAACTCATTAAGCCTTACTGCCCAGGGGGGAGCCCTAAGCCTCCTCTGCTTGTGCTGCGCCTCAAGGAGCCTGGCAGCTCCCCAGCCTTTTGTCCTCCACAAGGCCCTGGAGAACTGCTCCATACTGCAATTCCTGCGCTTGTCCTTAGGCAAAAGCAGGAATGGGCAGAGCCTGAGGTGCCCATGGCATTGCTCAGTGTGTGTGGAACCACAGCACCTTCCCCAGGCTCTCTGTGGAAGCAGCATTCTACCCTGAGCCTGTTACCCCAGAGCCAGGCAGTGAGCCTAAGCGCAACTGCAGCAAGGCTACTCAGCTTCCTGATCACCCTTGTTCAATAAACCAGCCTTTAAAATGGTTTGCAACTGCTTACTGAGCAGCAGTGCTTCATGGCTCCCCTCAAAGCAAGGATACTGTAAGCTTGAGCCCCTGTGGCTGTAGCTTGTTGAGAACAAGCATTCCCATGAAAACGCTTCATTTTTGAAGTATTAAAGCTGTGTTCATGTTGACTTGTGCGAAGGTAAAGATTTACCGTAGTTACTACTCCATGTGTTCCCAGCACTTTGTTTCATCTTTTTTTTTTTTTTAAAAAAACCACAAACTATTCCAGATATTTCCCACAAAAAAGACATTTTTACCACCAGTAATAAGCTTTTGACTGATGCAACCATGCGCTTAGGGCAGTATTACAAAATAGCTGGTAAGTGCTTTCTGTATTTAAATATTGTGAAAAGAAAATAAGTTATAACTGTTATAAAACAGGATATCCATTACTTTTTTATCATTGAAGTCACTTTGTATGTTTGGTTAATGTTTCTGCAGTATTTATTAAAATATCTTTTTTTTTTGGTTTGTTCTTTGAATAAAAAAAAAAAAACACAATTGCCTTGTAGCATGTGGCCTCTGCATCTGTCCCTTGTGCTCAGCCCCCTGCGAGATGAAGCCCCGAATCTGCCTCTGTTTTGGCAGATGTAGTTGTCCTTTCCTTCCCCCCGCTCCCAAAAGCTGCGTCTTATTTGCAGTCTGTGTGTGTCTTGTTCGGCCTCCTCATCTTGCCGGGTGCCTGCTGGATTGACGTGTTCTTTATTGCCATGTTTAAAATACCCCTCGTTGGTAATTACAGGCTATAATTAAGCAGCCCCTTCCATTTCTTTTTGTTAAACAAAGCAGAGGCCTTTGTTAAGGGCTGGGTGAACCCTGCTCCAGGGAACGGGTTTGGGCATCTTTGGGTTCCCTGGAGCAGAGGAGCCTCCCTGGGGGGTCCTGCTGTGCCCTGTGCTCCCAGGTCTGGGGTGATTTTAATACATTTAAGCACTTTGTACAATCTTGATCAAATATCCTTCCCATTGCACCTTGTGTGTCCCCCAAATCAAGTGGCTTGGAGGATGGAAAAAGTTCCCAAAAAGCCAGTCCCAAGCCCAGCACTGGCCTGTTTTCCATGAAACCCCTTGGATAATCAGTCATGTTTCCCTGCTCAATGCTACCAGGGCTCAGAGTCACTCTTGGTTTTGCTGCAGCTGGATGGAAAGGGAAGGTGCTTTGATTTAGCGACCGTTCCCTCTAACACGATGAAGGGAAAGCCCTGGAGCCTCCCTGTTTGCTGCAGCTTCCTCAGCTCCCAGCACGTGTGGAAAACACACTAGTATCTCTCACGAGTGACCCGCCAGCTCCTGGAACAGAAACGTTCATCATCCTGTGGTGGGGAGTGAATAAATCATCCTTTCCCAGAAAGAGAGCGGTTCCCACCGAAGAGGCCAGCTTGTTTTTTTCTCTTACTCCTGTTGCTTCTGCCATTTTTAGCGCTGCTGGTGGGACATTTTTGGTGTTTGTTTGAAGCTTCTTTTGGTAGTTTTGGCTGAAGGTACCTGAAACCCCTGAGTCTGTGCAGGGAGACCAGGCGGTTTCTTCTTCAAAGCCCCTGCACCGTAGCCAGTCGCCCACCCTGGGTTTTTTGCTGCTGTTCACAAGGCTATTGCTCTCCTACCCTGGAACAGCTTATCTGAGCCAGCGAGGCCCTGGATCCAAAGCTGTTCCCTCTCATTCGCAGCCTGTGGTTTGGTCAGATGTTTCCCTCAAGCACCATTTGGCCCCTGGAAAATAACTTTGGCGGGTTTTCACGTCTCAGTGCATTTCCAGGAATGTTTAACTTTTGCCTCTTTTTTGGTCTCCTCTTGCACAAGGGGGTTATGCAACGGCTTGCACTGATGGAGGCGCCTTGTGCTGGAAGCACTGCAGAAAACATGGAGGGATCTGCAGCGACAAGCACCCCGAGAGTCAGCAGGGAAGAAAATCGGTGCAATCTGATGGAGCAGCCCCCAGCAGTGCTGTCCTCAGGGCTTCTACACATACACCCAGTCCGCCAGCTGCCAGGTTTGGGGAAAAAAGAGCTGAAATGTGGGCATCCAAGGGGAAAAAAATGCAAAAATATTGAAGTTGGCGCCTTGTCGCTGCCAGCAGGAACAGGTGCTGCCAGCCGGGGCCCTTTGTGCTCCAGGAGTGAGCAGGAGGCCGGAGCTGCCGCCAGACTGGGGGGGGTCCAAACACCCTGGGGGGCTGCAGAGATCCCGGGAGATGCAGAGCCCTGCAGGGGATACAGAGGAGGCAGCAGGCTTCCCCCGTCCATTCTCTGTGGCATGAGATGAAAAGGAAAAAAAAAGTGTTTTTTTTTTGTTTTTTTTTTTCCAGAAAGACAGTTGCAAAAACTACTCCAGAAAAGTAAAAAAGCAAACACAAACAAACCCTAAAATTTTACAGAGAAGTGCTGCAGCGGATGGCAGAACCCCAGCGCCGTGGACATGGGGAGCCTCTGTGCATCGACCTGGGCACGTGGACAGCCACTCGTTGGTCTCTAGCTGCCGCGGCTGTGGGCAGTGCGGGTTGCGGAATCTTTCCCTTTTGCTGATAAATTAAAGCTGATAAATTAAAGCTCCCCACCCGTGTTCCTCCAAAACCCCTGCTTTCCTGCAAGCAGTGAAACAGAAAATGGCACCTGCCATTAATAGGAAATGGAGAAAATGGAGAGAAATAGGTTGCCATTACTCTGGGTATCAGTACTGAAGAGATTTCTATGGAAGAGGGTTGATCTTGCAATCTGGCGCTTGCAAACTCTGGATCAGATGCAGCACTGGAGGCTTGTGAGGTGCAGGGGGAGCAGGAAGCACCAGAGAGCCCTTCCCAAAGGGAATGCACCTGAGCGCACGGCCCTGCTTTCAACGGGCACATCACCCCCTTGCAATGGGCACGTTACCCCATTCCCATTGCATTGCCCTGTGCCCGTGGCCCTGGGCAGGACACGCTGTGGTCCAGATGGTTTCCCTGCCCGCCACTCATTCCCACTGTTGTTCTCCATGTCCATGGGCCGTGTTATAGGCAATTTGGGAATGAATTGCTTCCCCAACTGGAAAGCAGCTTTAATGAGAGGGAAACACATGGGCTTGTGATGCTGAATCCGAAACACCAGCTTGTAGTGCGATTGTCCATCAAAAATAACTACTCTCTAATTACTCAACCTTATTAACTTATTAAATATATTAATATTTGTGATGCAGCTGAGGGGACATGAGAGCCACATGCAGAAGGAGGGGAGGAAAATACCCTTAGTAAGGGTGGGCTCAATCTGTGTTTTCCTGATGCTTTTGGTTGGGGGTAGAAAATGGGAATTGGCTAGTTTGCTCTTCCCACAGCTCTGACTGCAAAGGTGATGGGCTTGGACCTCTCCAGGTGCAGTAATTTGGAATAACTTGGAATATCTTTCCTGAAACCACTGCTCACAGCTGCGATCTCTTTTGTAGCTGACGAGCAAATGCCATGAAGAGGAATCAGACTGGAAATAGCGACTGTGAGGCCGTTTGGAAAAGAGCTTGGGAGAACAACTTGTTCAGATTATTTCTCTCTATGTCTTTGGCCAATTTTCCTACAAGAAGAGCCTACTTGAAGGTGTTGTAGGTGGCTCAGGGGCCAAAACCGAGGCCAAAATCCGAGTGCAGCTTTCCAAGGAACATTTCTCTCCTTGTTGATGCCCTTGCAGATCTTCCTCCCCTGCTTGCTCCCAGGAAAGGGTCTGATCCCAAAACTCCAACTTTTGTAATCGCGATCTGAAGGGATCCGCCAACATTGGGAACCACATAATAAGCCTGGCAAAAATCACCCGCCCAAGCCCTGTATCTCATCAGGCAAAATAAATGGGTTCGTACAGCAGAAGGAATTTCTCCCAGCGCAAGATCTGGGGCAGGGAGAGTGTGGTGCTTGTGGAAAGAGAAAACTTGGAATTTCCCCCCAAAATTGTGGAGCATTGCCAAGATCCAGCCAAGCTCTCCTCATCCAAGTGATGCATAAACAGGCCCTGACATCCCCCTCTTGCTGGGCTGGGCACTGTGGGGACCACCTCAAGGATCCCAGAGACCCCACGTGGAATTTCATTTATATATTGCATTTATCCTTGCTCTTCCTGCATGGAGAGCACAGTCTCTCTGTCCCTTATCAATGGTGGACCCATAAAGTAGCATGAGGAGCCACCCCGCAGGTACCCAAAGTGAAGATTTAACCACTTGTGACAGGGCCCTCAGCCCCAGAGCAAAGTCCATTAAAGGGACGCATAAAAACACATAAAAACGCAGAGACCTGCTGACAGAAACCCCATTAATGGCACTTTTTTGGAGGCTGCCTGTGCTGTCCCTCCACCTGGGCTATGTGTTCAAGTGTCCCCTGGTGAGCGGGCTCATCTGCACCGTGGTGCTTCCCGCGCCGGAGCCCATGTCACTCGGGACAAGCCCACTGGGGAAATAATAGGGAGAGAGGCTGGGTACCTCATTGCTCCATCATCATTTCAGGCTCCATTAGGAATAACTAATAAAACTCGGTGCTTGCTGAGTGGAAAATGACTGTCTTGATAAGGGGTGGTGATGGGGGAATAAAACCTCTATTTTTCAACATCACAAAGTGAATTTGGCAGCAAAGAAAACGACGACAAAAAAAGCCCAAAAGCAACATAGCAGACAGGGATGTAAAAACAACGAGAGCAAGGACTGCGGTCGATAGATGCCTTCACGTGGGTTTGTCTGGTTTTCGCTTGGTGCAGGCCGTTTGTTGTTATGTGTAAGCCTGAGTAATAGTGAATTATCTCACAGCGCAAGGGGCCATTTTGCAAAAAGCACATAAAGTGCGAGAGCTGCGTTCGGTAAAAAAGACTAGCTGGAGCACAAAGCTGGCCCCAGGCCTTCTCCCACATCCCGCTTGCCTAGCTGGGAGCGATCCCTAATTCCAAGCACAACTTCTCCTTCCTGCTTCCTTGGAACTGCATTGTCCAAGGGGCTCCTTTGCTGCAATGAGGCTCTTTGCTCGCAGCACCAGGACGGGCCACTCCGGGGGAATTATTCCTATTAAGGAAGAACGGCTCTGCCCAGCCTGTGGCAGGGAAGCGTTCCCACTCCGCGGCAGCCTGGAGACGTGTGGGCAGCTGGCATCTAATCCCCCATCTCAGCTATTTTTCAATTACATTTGGCTAACCTCTAATTGAGATCTGAAACGAAAATCAAGCAGTTTGGAGGAGCTGCATTGGGGAGGGTCAGTCATGCTGTTTACCTTCCGCTTTCATCTGAAAGCCACTTTAGATCCTTTTATAGCAGTTTTTCTTATTTGCTTCTCCAATGTCAATAATTTCCTACCAAATAAATGTTTTCTGTGCTTCCCACATCTCAGACCATTCTTCCCATTGGTCTGGGAAATAAAAAAAAGTCGATGTGGTTTTCCTTCTGGAAAAGCCACGTCTCCGGCGGATTGATGCGCCCCACGACAGATGTGTCTCTGGAGCTTACCCTAGACTATAATACATGGAATAATATATGGACTATTACAGCACTGACGTTGCATCAACAACTGTAGTGGTGGGATCCGGTGCCTTGGCCATCCCTGATGTTAAAGTCACCCCTTGGAGCCCAGAGTCTGGTCCCTCCTTGTCCAAGCAGAGTTGTCCTTAGTGGGGAAGGCATTGATCCATGCCAGGAAATACCACATTTTGAGCCTGCCACCCCTGCGAGCAGCCACCTTCTATGTGTAGAGCCAGGAGACGCAGGGCACAAAGCGGGAAAAATGGGCTGTCCAAGCCCCGAGCACACACAGCCTGAGAGAGGAAAAAAGGGAAGAACTCAACTATTTTCCATCCTGAGCAGCAGATTTGACGAGACCACCCACACGTGGGCACAGACATTTCCACTGGGAGCATGTCCCTCTCCTGCAGAGCAAGGTAACAGCGGGTATGGCTTGTGCGTGTCCCCACAGCTGATCTTTTAGCTGGAGTTGATGTTATTTCCAGGGATTTTTCCCCACAGAGAGGCTTGCACTGAGGACAGTGCTCGCACACGGTGCACCCCGTGCTCCTATAGGATCAGGATGGGGAACACACAGTGCCTGGCACAGCTCCGTGCACTCTGGGGCATGGAGATGATGTCCTCATTGCCAGGAGCTGCAAGTTGGAAGAAGGAGATTTGGGAAATTAATAAACAGCTCTTAAGAGCAACCTTTGCAAGCAGCGTCATAGCAATCTGGAGAGCATTAGAGAAGATTTACACCATGCGATGCTGTTGCACATCCCTTGTTATCAGGAACATCTCTGCTGGGGTGTTGCAGAAAGAAAACAAGCGCTTTGGCAGCAGAGCCACTTGCTAGTGACACCGGCGCTGTCGGGGATGTCGCTTCCTGCCCATTTTCCTGCAGAGACCAACGCAGGAGCCACACACTTCCATGTGCCTTTGGGGCTGCTCTGCTCCGTGTCTTACTGAAATTGCACCCTCTTTTGTTGGTGGTGGTTTTTTGGAGATCTGACATGAAATCCCCTGTCTTTTGAAGCAGAACTGGGGTTGCTTTTACTTGGAGCTGGTCAAGATTTGATGCCAGTGGTTCTGCCAGGAGCCCACATCAGGCCTGGTGACACTAATAGGAACAAGGCGACCATGGCAGTTTCTATTTAATCAGCTCCTCTCTCAACTATCCAGCCAAATGCTTTGAGCTCCATGGCCGCATATTAAAAAAAAAAAAAGCCATTTCAGTTAATTTCCATTTGGAAATGAGTCACATGCAGTTTGCCTAATTTCAGATGAGTCAGGCTGCATTTTGAGGACCAGAAGAAGTTCTGCACCGAGCCAGCTTGGGTGCAGAAGAAATTTACCCAGTTTGGGGTATTAAAGAGCCCACACTCTCATTCTAAGGACTTAAAAAAGAGCTCATTTTTTGGCATTTTGTTGATTTTCCCATTCTTTTCTGCCTGCTACTGACACGTGTCAAGCATCCCTGGACACTTGTGTATCTGCCTCTAGTGCAACACGGCTTGTGGATGTCTGAGGGTACCAGTGCAAGGAGAAGGCGAATGGGAATGTCAGGGTCTCCAGCTGCAATTGCAAGTGATGCCCATCCATAACTTATGGCAAGAGCAGCTCGGCTTTCAAGGGGGTTTGGAATCACAAGGAATAAGTCGGCTGTCAAGTGAAAAACAGCTTCCCGCGCGTGCTGGTCAAGCAATGACTGTACAAAAATAGCTGTTGGGTAAAAATACCCTCACGCAGGACAGTGCCGCATCCCTCCGCGTCACAGCACCGTGGGGATGACGCATGCGAGCCTAGTGCGGGCAGGGTTTGCACCAGCAGCTGCGTTTCTGCAGCTCGGAGTCACTCGCAGAAGAACCTTTTGACAAAATGTGTGTTTCTTTCATTGTAAAAATCTCTGGGTTGCAGCTCGAAGAGGCTGGGGGCCTCATTGCTCCAGCTGGCTTGTAACGTGGTGCCACAAGTTACTCCGACCCAGCACCTGCTGCGTCACACTAGTATCCCATTAGTATCTCGCTGCATCCCACTGCATCCTGCTGACATCCCACTGCATCCCGCTGCGTTACGCTGGTATCCCATTAGCAGCCTACTAGCATCCCACTGCATCCTGCTGCAGCCCCTGTATCCTGTTGCATCCCCTGTATCCTGTTGCATCTCACTTCATCCCACTGCATCCCACTGAATCCTGCTGCATCCCGCTAGCCCTTGGCAACCCGCCTCTGGCACCCAATGGCACGTTGAGACCCGTCTCGCTAGCCCTCCAGCCCCCTCGCGTGCAAACACCACTGAATCTGGGACGGTTTCTTAGGGACCGTTCCCGGGGAGCTAAGTGGCCTACTCCTTCCCCACGGGGGCAGAAGCTCATTACGGAATTGGCTATTCCTGCCGGAGATCCTCGCTCGGCCCCACGTTGGATGCTGGTGCACGGTGCCGAGGCTGGATGCACTCGTGCCCATCTGCTGCGCTGGCAGCTCGCCCGCTCGCCAGATGGTCCGCGCCAGCCGCAAGGGCAGGGGCGCCGCAGAAAAAGATGGATTTCCATGACACTGTTAGTGCCACCTCTTCTGCACTCCCTCTGCAGTGACAGCTCAGACAAATCAGTGCCACCGCCACAAAGGCTTCCTCCTTCTAAAACAAGGGAATTAGTGGTGGAAAAGACCTATTAGGGCCTCTGCTCTGTCTCCTTGCCAGTGCCTGATCATCACATTTATCTTCGCAAATGCGAATATCGCCACGGAAGGAAGAAAAAAGACCGTCTGCTTCCAGATACGCATAGCTGCCAAAAACACAGGCAAGACTTCAGCTCGTGCCTGCAAGACCCACGGGGACCATATGGGGTGTCAATATACATTACGCAGCAGTTGAGCCCGAGGGCGATCTGCGTGTGGGGGGGGCCCATGACAGACGCAGGGAACGTCCCCGCGCACGGGGAGACCTGGGAGTGAGAGGGGACCACGGCACAAGGGGCTCATCCCGTGCGCTGGGGGACCCGCAGGCAGCAGGTGCCTCCTCGGGCTCCATCATGAGCCTTTAAGAAAAACACATCAGGGCTTTCATGTCTGATGTGGCAAATATTAAGCCACGTGACGCCCCGCTCCACGGCAAGCGCATAAGTCGCTTCCTGTTGGGATGGGAGAGTTTTCGCAAACAAGCTCGGCACTATGGAGCGCCTGCGTCAAAAACACAAACTCCCTGTAACACTTCACAGCAAAATCCAATCCAACCCTGACTTCATGTCTCTTGTCCAGTACCAGGGGGAACAGCAAAAATGCCAACAGAACTGGAGCTGCACTGCAGGGTTAATGTTCAAAGCGTTGCCCAACAGTCGCTTAATAAAAAAGAAGAAAATGCTGTATAAAATGACTCTCCTTAAATGCTTCCCTGAATTGCAGTTAATGGGAGTTAACATCTCACTGCACGACAGAAAACAAGCATTTACCAGCATTTTATTTCTTGTTGTTTTTCTTCTGTAAGTTGGTTGATTGTAGAATTTCACCTTATTTCTTCTCTCTGATTTAGGAACATAAAAATAAGTTAAAAGGGAAAAAAAGAAAGAACAGCTATTGAGTCCGTGTGTTTTCACCTGATTTTCAGGTCCCATCTTTCCTTCACCGTTTGCCTAACCTGTAATGGATATCCAGCCCTTTGGGATGGACCTTATGGATTTCAGGGGGCTCAGCTGGAGGAAGGACTTTGGTCCCTATAGCCCAAAGCTGGAAGAAGGATTTGCTCCCCGTAAAAAGGCCTTGGATGGTGCTAAATGCCTGCAAACAGCTGCCATGCATCATGTTCTCCATGTGTTGGTGGAGAAACAATTCTTTCTGAATCTTATTATTATCCATAAATTTTTGCTTTACAATCAAAATGCAGGGCGATAATGAAAAGGCCAGTTGGGTAACTGCCCTCCTGGTGGCTTGCTCTCTTTGTAGGATTTATTCCAGGCACCAGGGTAAAACATCATTGATTCTTTTAAGGAATATCTGGAGAAACCCCCTGAGAGGTTTTGGAGAGGAACACTTGGGCTTTCCTAACATAATTAGCAGATGGCTCTGCAGGAAAATATCCACGGGGCAGGCACAAGTAGTCTTTAGGTGCGATAGGAAGGGGTTTTTAAAATGACTGAAGAGGCCTTCGCTGCAGGGAAGAGCAGAAATTCCTCATTTTGTGCAGCTCACAAATCAACCACCCTGCGACTCCCTGCCTTCCCTGCGCTGCCCTTTTCCCCTCCCTTTTCCCACTTAGCCGGGATAACGCCGGCAGCATCTGCCCCATCGGCGTTTGCTCTGCGAGCCCAGGCTGAGAGGGTCCCTGCGGCGACCCCAGCGCCAGACAAGCCCTGGCTCCTCCGAGGGCCCTCATCTGCGGCCCGCCCGTGCAGCACGAGGCCATCAAGGGCACCGAGAAATTGCTCTGCAATTGCATTCTCTGGCCCGTGTCTCCTCCTTTGGACTACCAGGAATAAAGGGAGTAGCTGTTCCATAACAGCTAAAGTGAGCAACCCGCTGAATGCAGTGAATTTCTTTATTGGGGCCTTTTTCCCCTATTAGGGCAGGTAGGGCAGCAGGGGCCGGAGTGCCCGCTGAATGGGCCGCCCTTCTCCCGGTCCCTTCGGATTTTTTACGCCATGTCACCCCCGGATCCGCGGAGATCCGAGGTGGCAGCCGGTGATCATTTACAAAAGCAACTCAGAAGGCTGCTCATTTCGTGCCTTGCAAAAGAAGACAATGAAAACGGGCAATTTCAGCTTTTTTTGTCCTGTTTTATGAGCAATGAGCAGGAGTATCGGAACTGAAGCCCCCCTGAAAGAACCGTAAGGTTCCGAAACAATAGCTAAAAAAAAAAGAGATTTAAAACCACAATAAGACATTGGCTTGGGAAGCAGAAAGGGCCCTTTCATTTCCGCCCCATGCCCTATGGGGATCAAGCTTTATATGAGCAATTAGGATCTCACCAAGATAAATAAGGATAAGAAAACGGCCAATGCGTCCAATATCCCAGTGTGCAAAGTGAGGGAAAAATAAAAAAAAAGAACCATCATCTAATGCACGGGTAAGCTAAAGCAGAGAAAGGCTTTTATTCAGAAGCATAGAGACACTTACCCTGGTTCTCTGAAATGTGTTTGCAATGAGAGATATTGAGCCCCGAGGCCCTTGTACCATTCAGGCCCAGTGCTGGGGCTTCATCCTTGACACATCGGAGGGTCCCAGAGGATGCTGAAGGTCACCTTGGAGCCTGCTGCCAGCTGGTCCTTGCAGATCTAATATTCCAGATAAATCTGGATTAAAAAGAAAGGGTTTAGAAAAAAAAAGTTTTTTTTTTCCTATTTAGGCCAATTTTTTATCTTTTCTGTTAACATTTGCCACCTTGTTCTTAGCCTGACTTTGTCTTTCCAATCACTCCTGCTTCAGAAATCTATGTGAGACCATCCCAAACCATTCCTAGGCCAGAGAGGCAATTCTGGTCGTGCCCAGCGCTAAGAAATTCCCCATTTCTGGGCAAGACCTGGCCTCTCCTGTGTGTTTCTCACAATCAAGGCGGCACAAAGCAAAGTGAAAGCTCCAAACTTCCACCTTCTCCAAGGTTTTCCTGCAAAAGGCATTCTTGCATTCCCGGGCATCCCTCTTTCCCTGCTTTGTTATTGCCTTTGAGGCCAGGGCAGAGAAATCAAGACGAAGGTGCGTTGCTTATGAGAGCTTGACGGATGCAAAAAGTCAAGCGTTTCCCCTTGAATTCACAGAGTGAAGCTTGCGGTTGTAAATCGGCTCTCATCAGTATGAAAACAAGTAATTATTCTTTCATTGAAGCCAAAATCTGGCAAATTGCTAAAGTTAGAAAAATGCAAATGCTCCGTGAGTCTGGAAGAGCACAGCTACATCCCATTAACTCAGCCTCCTCCTGAACATGCCGAGTGCATTTTCCCTGTTTATTTTTGTGGTTAACTGGAAGCAAAGGCTCTTGTGGCCGGAGCTCCATCTCACGGGAAGCAGCAGTTTGGCCGCAGGGGTAAGGGAAGAACCATGGAGCCTCACGTGTAACAGAAAAAATAAAAATAAAAAATCAATGCTGCCCATTTGAAAGGAATTAAGGCAAAAAATTGCTCATGTGAATGACAGCTGCTTTGCAGCAGGCTTGTCGGTGGCCCTCCTGTCTGTGTGTCCAGGTTTATGGAGCAGGGCTTTCCTGGAAAACCCTGGGAAAGCCATTAACCTGCATGCCCACCTCCATGGATATGTGGAAACACGCAGCATTTCCCTGGAAAAGCCTCCTTCAGCACCTGGCAGCCTGCAAAGCTGCTCAGATCCCGAATTCCTCCTCCTTTCCGTCATCCCTCCTGCAGCACGTACGGCATAAAAAAATAAATATTGAAAACCCCGTGGGAGACCCGACACACGTTTCACCCCAGCTGCCCACATACCTGTGGCTGACAGGAAACAAAATGCTCCGGTGGGAGGAATGCGCTATAATTCACCCCGACTTTACAGGGCAGCATTTCAGATGTGCTGCACTTAAGGGCTCTTGCTTTTTACTACCCATCAGTTTGTTTTTTGCCTAACTTCTAAGCTGGGAAAATAGTGATGAACTGACTGAAAACACTGAAAGAATCCACCGCTGACAGCAGACTCAGCCCGAGTGCCTTTTTACTGCTAAACTCTTATAGCCCTTGCTCAAGAAAGTACAGATTTCATCTTCCAGGCATTTGCCAGACACATGGAATTTGAACCGAAGTCGGTTGTATTCTGTTTGCACACCGGAACAGGAATGTTTGGGGAATCCACAGTGGCCACTTCCGATCATCTTCTGATCTGCACATGCCTGCGGATGAGCCAGGACGGGCAGATCCATCACCTCCCCGGGATGGAAGCGAGGGTGTCTCCTCCTTCTTGCCCATTTTGGCCGGGTATCGCCTTTCTTTTGGTCCTTGGGCACCTCTCCTCATCTCGTGACCTTCCAAAGAAGATGGAAGTGGCCTGGCAATGGCATCTCACAGCTCCTCAAGCTGCAGTTGCCTCTGAAACGCTTCTCCGCCCAAACTAGAGCAAAGTTGCCTTTCCAGGAGCCAACGTTGCTGGGATTTGAGCAGACCCTTCTCCACGGGGGCTTTTCTCAAGGTCCGCACGTTGCCCATTGCTGCAGAGTTGCAACTTGCTGCGGAGTTTGTTGGAGCCAGGATTCCTCAGCTCTTGTTGCTCCAGGTTATTCCCTCACACCCAGGGAGGGTTGTAGCAGATCCAATTACAACTTAAAACTATAGCATTAGCCTTCACTTTCTCCATACAGATGGGAAAGAAACCCCCCGCCGCACCCAACCGCCTTGGAAGGACTTTTGCCAAAACAACCCAGGAAATAAAGAGCTAAATGAAGGGGGGGGAAATATCCTAGATAACATTTCAATCATATTTACGATAAATTAAGAGCAGGTGAGGGCTGCACTGAACTTTGTCCATATGACATTGCTTTAAAATGAAGCCATCACACGGCTATCCTTTAATGCTTAAATATTTTACTGGTTTTATGAGAAAAAAATGTACCAAATCAGGAAAAGTAGATATGTAATACTTACAAAATTAAATACATATGGGAAACATAAAAGAACCAGACTGAATAATAAACTGTGTACTCTAGGATTAGCTCTAATTGGGCAGAGACACTGGCCATATGTGTCTAAAAATGAAGACCATATTTGATCAGAGCTCTCTGGTCTGCTCTGATTTTATAGGCTACTCCAACCATCACAAGCCACATAATTAGCTGAGAAAATATAACCTATATTTTAAAGCATATTGTTTCATTGTCAGTTCATTTATGAGGTGAAATGGTAAATTTGTTAGAATTTGCAGAATCCACTACCAATATTTACCAAGATAAGATGAAAGAAGTCCAGCCACTAAGCCTAGAAGCCAAGATATTTTTGAAATGACTTAATTGCAAATACTTTCCTTGTGGAGTCCCCTTCATGAGACACCCGAAAGGGGATTTGCTTCCCAAAGGTGTTGAGCATTTAATTGCTAAAATTACATTTCTCACTCTTGGCACTTTAAGTCAGGAGTTACTCATCAAATCTTGGTGCCACACCACAGAATGCCACAGGAAATATCTGCTTAAGAGTGTTTGCAATAGAGAAGTGGCCACAAGCTGGAAGATCATCCTTGTCCTTCTGATTCCATTCTTTCTTGGGTAAGGAGACGTATTGAGGCCCAGTTTCCAAAGCAACTAGGACGGAAGCAAAGTTTAACCCAATGGTTGTAATAACTCACAACACTAAAATGCTGGGGAACTGTTAAACCACGGCCAGGCCCTTCCTGGCGCCGCATCCTCCGGTACAAACTGTGTTTTCTGGGATGATCCTGTTACTCACTGTGTTTCCCAGGATGATCCTATTGCTCACTGTGTTTTCCCACCAACACAAGGCTGCTGCTCCCATAGCAGCACATGGAGGAAGCAAATCTCATGGTCAACTATGCAGAAAAGCCAATAAATACATTTACTTTAAAGCATGAAGAATCAGGAAGTCTGAAGATTCAGCGAAATAGGCTCCTTGCTTCAAACCCCAGAATGGACAGAGGCCCCGGGTTTTGCTAACTTATAAAAAACACAAAGTCAAAGCAAACTGGGAACTCCAATCTGGTGGCAAAATATTGCCTCAAGATTTTAAAGGCAAGTTAATTTTAATGCATGCTAATGTGGTTTTATCCCATCTGAAGCCCAGTGCCTGGGAGCTTGCTTTGCTTCTGTTTCTTAGGCGCTTCCTTGGGTTTGTGGAACAGGAACGAGCTGTGCGTGGTGCCCAGCAGGGACGGGATGGGTTTCCAGGGTGAATCTCAGGGAATTTGGTTAAAGATTGATTTTTTGTTAAATGAACAGCCACTTTTTTTTCTTTTTTAAGTCCTTAATCCTCCTTGCACAGCAGCCTGGGGCACCGCTAGCAGGTGCTCTCTGCGATTTTTGGCTATGCATCTCCTTTGGAAAGCCCTTCCTCCTCCTTGCTCTTGGACAAGCAGTCGATAGGAAGCTTTCCAGACTTTTTTTTTTCTTTTTTAATTAAGTTTTCAGAGGATTTCAGAAAAATCCTGCTTTGAAATGGTGTCCTGCCTGCAAACGTGCTCCATCCTCACCGCATGGATTGCGTTCCCGATGCAGGGATGCGCCTGGCAATGCTGCCTGGTTCTCTGGACACGTGCGGCTCCGGGCGCAGGGACACGGGGCTCCCCATGGCTCCATCTCACCGTTTCTTCATTTATTACTGCAAATACTTGGAAGAAAAAGCTGCCTTCATACCTGCCCTGACACGGTGCCTCTCTGTTAAAAAGCAGCATTGGGTGGTACCTCAGTCCAGCCGAGTTTTTATTGGCAACTTGTGCTTCTGCACTGAAAATCAGGTATTAAAGGACATTTCATTGAAAAAAATGCATTATTAAATAGCACGCGTTAAATAACTTTTACTTCGAGCACTCAAGTATGGGGCACCCCCTGCTTGGCTCCCTTCAAGGCACACTTACGTGTGCCCAGAATTTGAATTAGCTCTATCCTGGCAACTGTCCACTGCCGCTTCAATCACATCCCTCCACAACAGCACGCCGGATTGGGACCAAAAATCCAGTGCTGCGTGCAGGAAAAGGGGTGTCGAGGGGGTACAGGGGCCACCACGGCTCATCACCCAGGTCCCATCCTGGAGCTGCATCCCGTTCCAGCAGTAGCAGAGAAGGATGATGCATCTCCCAGACACGCAGGGGGATGGAGAAGTAAATCATGCACAAGTGTCTTCACGGGTTATCTGCACCCTGCATCCTCATGCGGAGACTCGCGGGGGCCACCACAGCGATTCCCACGTCACCGTCACTCGCACATGAGGAATTTCTGGCTTCCTGTGTATTTAATGCGAAGCCTTGGCTGAAGATGCGGCGCAATGAACCTCACGGGCTCCGTGTCTGAGCAGCCCCGTGGACAGACCCAAGCCTGGCTGCAGGAACTGCGTTTTCCTTGCCTGGAAATCCTTCTGCATTAACCAGATCACTGCTAGGAGCCAGTTTCCTGCTTAGATATTTTACCTACATTGTAAATCTGCCTTTTTCCATACTTGCTGGCTATTGAATTAAACGGGGCTGCAAACGCCAGCCCCAGGATTTTGCCTGGCTTCTTTTGCCCACTTGCAGCTAATTCAGCTGTGATGGTGTCTCCAAGCTGCCCCGCACTTGCCATATGATTTCCAAAGCCTTACTGCCACGCACAGGGAGAGATTTTGCAGAGCTTTGGTATTGTGGGCTGAATTCAACCCACAGTAAGGATTAAATAAAGGAAAACAACAGCAACTCTACAACTTTATGGCTTCTAATTTTAAATTTTAAAAGCAAAAAAAATCATGTCAGAGGACTGCCCTCTTCTTTCTCTATATAAAAGTACTCAGATTCTTTCCCGGTGTAACTTAGCACCATTTTATCGCTGTTATCAGCAACTGAATTTCCATGGGGGCCTGAGGCCCATTTTCTTTATTTAAGACTAGTGACCTACACAAGCAGCAAAGCAGCCCTGCAGAGCAGACACATTTTGCTGCCGTGGCCATGAAATAACCTGAGTCTTTGGGCACCTTGGGAGGAAAACTAGTGTTTCTGACGCTGGACAACACGTGCTCTCTCCCCCATTCACAGTGTTTTCATTGATAAAAGAGTAATGCACACAAAAATCAAACCTCATGCATAATGCGCGGAGCAGCAATTAGCTCTCCGGGTGATCCTCCATCTCCTGCTGCGGGGATGCGCCTGATTTCCAGCGGCTCCGCCGCCAGCACACGCTGCCAATTCCGATTATCGATCGTACATCTTGCACCCGTCCGGCTCTCAGAGCTTCTCCAAGTGTCTCTTCCTGTTTTCCCCTCCGCTTGGCTGGCAGGCGCACATGGAAGTAACGACGTGTCCGGTCGCATTACGATCGTGCGCTGCAGCCGCCGCCTCTGCAAATGCTACCAGGCTGGAAGCCGGCACAGGCGAGACCTCATTTTACCTGCCCGGGCTGCCTCACAGTTTTGTCCCTGTTGGTTTCCACACACTGCTGCGGAATATATTTTCCACATATTGGCCTAAAAAGGATTAATAAAATGGACTAGCTCCATGAAAGAAGTCTATGTTTTACTGCTCACCTAGGCACAACAAGGCACGGGGGGCCCTGGAGCCTGGTCCAGCTCCCCTGTGGAAGGCTGCAGGACTGGGACCAGTTCAGTACTGGGGTCCTTGCGCTAGGTGACACCCAGATGGCCCTGAGAGCTGGAAACACCCTCGACATCCCTTAGGATGAGCGCACATCCTCGAGGGCAGAACCTCTACCACCCCGTCGGGAACCGTGTGGGGATGGCTTAGGAGAGCATTAACCTTGTCATTTGTATCAGGTCACCTGGTGATTTTATTACATTTTAATCCATACTATTTCATTCTAAGCTGCTTTCTATGGAAAATGTGTAGATGGAAGAGCGGTGAGGAGATGGGGACAGAGAGGGTCGATATTTAGAGACTTTGACAATATTTTTTTTAATGTTTCCCTTCTCCAAATCAATTCTTTCGGTGGTGGGAGTAAGATGACCATTTTCCAAGATTTATGCGATCAAATTAGTGATGTATATTTACTGATGACCATGTACACCCTATATCCTTGAGGTTCTGCTTACATTGTTTGGACAGGTTTAAAAGAATAGGCCATAGCCTACATGTTTTTTAGGATCTTTGCTCTGCTCGGAGCTGTGCGTGTCTCTTGGATGTCATGCTGCTTATCTGAGGGCAAAGCTTGGCACAGATTTATTTTGTGTTCAGTGAGGATAGTTATTATTTCTGCTTTCCTCACTATCTTATTTAAGTGGATGGAATGCCGTGATACCAAAGTTGGACATTTAATTAACTAAAAAACAATTTTTCTTCAGAATAGTTTTAGAAGCCAAAGGTTGCAGGCACCTGGAAAGGCTTTGGGAACACTGAAGAGCAAACTTGCCAATGTGTGACTTCCAGAATATTTAAAATCCGCCCTTCTTCACTATATCTTAATGTGAGACAGTTCAGGCCGTCAGTTTCCCCTTGACCAGACCTGAAATCAGCACCTGGTGCAACCGGAGGCTCTGTCCCCGGCTCACCCGGTGGTTCTGCTCTCTGCTCTTCTCTCGGTGTCTGCTCTGCAGTGGCACGTGCTGGAGTGTCCCCAGAGGGTCACCTCTGGCACCGCTCGTGTCTGTTCCCACGAGGGGAGGGGGCCGTGTCCATTATACTGTATCCGGCACCGCAGTGTAAACAGGAGGGCGTCGCACGCACGGCGCTCCCCGGGCAGGACGAGCAAAGCACCATGCAACTGTCTGCATGCGTGATGCATGCAGAGATGCATGCATGGATGTGTGCACGGATGAAGAGGCAGCTTTTTGGAAGAAGCATTAGCAGCATTTTGAATGTTAGAAAGTTGAGGCATTTGGAGATTAAGAGAATCCCTGGAGCGCAGGGAGGAAGTTTGTGTTGGCCTCATAATTCACCTCCACCCACAAATGTGCTGCAAAGGCTTCCGAGGCCTCAAAATGCTCCTGCGGGGGAGAAAGAAACACCAGCCTCCTTCCACAAAGGCAGTTAACTCGGGGAACCGCATTTAACCCGAGTGTTTGCTTCGATTCGGCTCAAACATCACCCAAAAAGGTGGTGCAGACTGTTTGTTTTAAGGGTTCAGCTTAGTGGAGAAGCAGGAGTGCAAACAGAAAGCGAGGGGAAGCGCATGAACATGTGCTGGAGTCGTGCCGAACCTTAACAAGATTTACCCAAATCAGTACGTTGATAGAAAATCCTCTGGCCTTGCCTGGAACAAATACTCGTTGAGGAGAAGTAGGACATTTCTATGCTATTTCACAAAAGGGTAAATTTATGCTTTTATTATTGTTTTGCAGTATAGACTGACTTAAACTCTGCTAGTGCTAAATCTAAGTTGCTGTGGGATTGGGTTTTAAGGTGATTTTGTACTCATCTGACCCCAATGCTCATAGTGATGATGGGGACATCATTAGCTATTCCTGTAGAAAATCTAATTGAGTACATGCCACTATAATATTTTTTTTTAATATAATACAGAAGGTAATTTGCATGAACTCCAGTTAAGAAGCCACCATTTTTGGGGGCTGGTAAGGACAAGACTGAAGGAAGCCTGGTCTGGGGTTGTGTACTTAGTAATTTTGGTTCTTACAGCATGGTTTGTAAAAAAATAAATTTTTAATCGAGATTTTACCCTCAGCAGCCCCAGCCATAGAGAAGGCTCTGCCTTTTCCATAAGCCCGCTGCCTGCATTGCCTCCCGAGCCTCCTTCTCCACACTTTTGACCTAATAGAAATAATTGCCCTCACAAGAGATACTCCGACTTACAAAGCACATTAGAAAGTCTAGAGCTAGAAATCCTGGGGAAAAAAATTACTCTAATAATAGTAACATTAATGTTAATATCATAATTTGACCAATCGTACTCATTTTGGCAATGAATACATTCTGTCAAGCTAAAAGTAGTAGTCATAAAAATATACCTGTCATTTCATTGTCAACCAAATATAACCTAAACAATAAAAGAGGTTGTAAATAGAGAGTTAACAGCGACGTCCAAAAGCCTGAATTCTCTGCTAATAATGCACGAGATGCACCATGTCCCTGCGATGTCTCCTGCTTTGAAATCCTTTAACAAGGCTGCAAAGAGGATGGGAAATTACCCGGCATGGCCATGGGGGAGCCCTGCCAGGCTGGACCAAAGGGCCACCTTAATGAACATCTCACACGTTACCAAAATGCTCACGCAGGCCCAGACAGCAGGATTTTCTAGCTATCAAACCTTGGGAAAAAAATCACTGATCTGCTAATGTCATGAAGTATTTAAATGTAGCTTTAGATATTGTATTACTGTGCTGCTTGGAACACTCTCTGTATGCGGATTAGTGGTAAAAATGGCTCATTTATCATACAAACCTCTCTCTCTTTACAATATATTCCTGCTTAGTGCTTCACATGATTTTTTTTTAATCTTTTTTTTTCCCTTGGATATCCTGTCCTCCCTATTAGTCATTTAACTTAATTTCCACCCTCTAACGAACACCTGCCGGACTATTCTCTCCATAATTGCAGTTTGCTACAAAATGGATGAAATGGAGCTCATCTGAACACACAGCTCCCTGCACTTGTTGTAACACCGTTTTGGGTGCCTCTTCGGTGGTATTGTCACCAGCCGGGCCAGGAGCCGCACAGGGCTCAGCCCCTGTGCAGAAAGTCAGTGAAACTTCAGATTTTTGAAACTGGAGGCCAGGCCTGCAAGTGATGAAGAGAGGAAACCCAAGCCAGGCATTCCTGCCCCAAACTTAGATTAGAATCTGTGGCTTTGGTGCTTTCATGTTTGCTGTAACAAAAATTATCTGAAAAAAAAAAGAACAGTAAACTTGCTAAGAGACGTGTTTGGGGTCACGGCACAAGGCTGTCACACTCACTTAGCTGTGACATGTTATTATTACAAGGCCTATTTGCAGCCTAGCTTCGATCAGTCCAGGGGCTGGGACAAGGTGCCTTGCAAGGAGGGATGGGGATTTGGGCATTCTCATCTGCATACATTTTCACTGGGCTTTAGTTGCTTGTAATGGCAAATGCCTTTTTTTTTTTTTTTTTTGGTTATGTTGGTGATTAATGCATTAGGAAAAAAATGAAATAATTTTCTTTTGGAAACTCTCTTTTTGGGAAAAAAAAAGAAAGCAGTGCTTTCACAACTTTTCTTTTTTTGACTTTCATAGAGAAGTTGAAAATACTTGGCTTTATTTCAAGTGAAACAAAGACTGTTTTTGAAACATTGAGATTCCCTGTAAAATAGACATTCCTTCAAACCGCTCTGGATCCAGGGGGTCCTTAGAAACACTTGGGGGAATTCGCATCAGTTTCACTAAGCCAAGAGGTCTACCCCATTGCGGTGGCAAAACAGGGACTTTTCTCGGGCGTCTCCTTGTCCCTAAAGCCACAATGTTGGCTATGCCAGTGAAAACAACGGATCCATGGAATACAGAGCCCCCTCCATGTACCTTTCTCAGTACCTCTGTCTCTGGAGCCCTCTCCATATTTCCTGGAGCAAGATGAAGTAATCCTAATGGGCCTTTGTCACTAGGAAATGCAGTAATGAAAGGGGATAATCCATCCCAAGCAAAGCACAGGAGCAAATAATGTGGTCATTTCTGCAGAGAAATTCAAGTCTTCCCTCTTCAAGAAGTACACATGAAATAGACCCAGAGTGGTGTGCCACTCTCTTGGACACACATCCATATGTGCCACGTGCCTCCTGCGTTAGCATAATTAACTTAATTTGACTAACTGCACTGAGCAACAGGCACGGGTGTCTCAGAGCCTATTTGCTCTGTACGTGAATACTCCTGAAACCATCAACATGACAGAAGAACTGTGTCTAATTAACACTTTCTTAATACCTCAACAAATAACAAACCTGCTGTTGGGAAAAAAAATAGTTTCACACTTCCTTATCAAATTAGGGCAAAATCACTTCTAATGAGCTAAAATCAATTAGTGCAACACTAAAATGAATGTATTTGTGCTGTCAGCAAAAGATATTTGCATAACAGTTTGCAAGGGCAAGGAAGATGCTATAGCTTTTTCGTGCTGCTAATGAGTTGCTGCTGCTGGAAGGTGTTACTGGAGAGAAAATTGGGTCTGACAGAGATTTATGCCGGTGGCAACCTCAAGGTAGCACCAGCTCCCACTCAGGGCCATGAACATCAAAGGGGAGACTCTAGGATTTTGTATTAAATAAAAAAGCAGGTAACTAGGAGAAGCCCATATGCTCCCTTCCCACACAAGTGCATGTGAGGGAGGCTGCTTCGTAGTCCCATGGGGAATGGGGAGACCTGGAGCGGAGCTAGGGGCTGTTGTATCCCAGGTTTGATCCCTGCCAGCGCGGAGCCTGCAGGGCCCGTCCCTTGGCTTGCCTGCGATTTCCCAGCTCAGTGTGATGGAGCATCCGTTGGGTTCAGCCAACAGCACTCAGAGCTGTAAAAATACAAGTTTCATTCTAAGGCATCTTTACTGCCTTAATTGAACCCATAAAGGCAAAAATAAACAGATGCAAATGATGCTCAACAAGACACAAAACCTTAATGAAAATCAATCTTGCTTTTTTGTTATTGTTGTTAAAACCTTTAATCAAATTAGAGGACTAGTTCACTACCAGAGAGATCAGAGAGAGATGGCAATAGATTTTAATTGCATTTATATTTGGAAGCTGTTTTGAACATACTGTTGCAATACCAGCATACACAAATGTATTTCTTGACCTTGGAGGGAATTGCTTGAAAGCTTTACTTATGACTAATACAACAATGTGGACGTGCGTCTGTGCTCCTCTGTATACCCAATATTGGCATATTCATAGAAGTATAAAAATATCTACATGAAGAAGAATGACATAGCACAGATTGAAATAACTACGTGTAAGCTCATGAAACTGAAATCTTTACTGATAATGGAAGGATTGCAAAGAAACTTGTAGCAAATTAAACCATTTTAATTCTGAAATTGGAATATCAAGAAAACAACAGCCAGATGGCAGAATAACTTAGACATTTTTTCCTTCAGACAAGCTGGAAAAAGGAAGAGACACAAGCTTTAGTCAACTGCATTTACCATCACAAGTATGATATTAGAGGCGGGCAGATACTCAACAGGGAATGGAGATTTGCAAGTATGACTTACAATTAGAAATAGTTGGGATAAGCAAAAAATTAACTAAAGTCAGGCTCTGCATTGAACAGTAAACCAGACAGAAAAAGCTAGTGTAGTGACACAAATAAGGAAAGAAAAAGAATAAATAAAATAAAAGGAAAGTTTTGCTGCAAAATGAAGCCACAGAAAGTCCCAGGCAGAACATGGATTTTGGCTCTCATGAAGGGAGTGCTGAGGTGATGGTAAAGTGGGATCACGAAGGGAACCGAGTGTAGGGACACAAAAACACAGAGAGCTGAACTGTGATATCCACACTTGGGGCAACACGAAGTGGAAGGGAATTCCCATAATATGCAGAATACAGTGTAATGTAATATAATATAATATAATGCAATGCAATGCAATACATATACTGCAGACTGAAGGTCCTGCCTGCCTCTCTGGCACTCTGATATGGTGCAACTCCAAAATGTCTCTTAATCAAGCCAATGAGGACAATATTATGCAAGGAAAGGTAATTCCTAGGAACACTTGGAAACCATAGTCTCCAAATAACACTGTTTTCCGACAGCTATACTTAGAAGAAGCTAATCTACAGAAAAAGGCAGTAAAGATTTTTTTTTTATTTCTTCTAAAATGGGCTGACATGGGGTATCTGAATGGAGAAAACCATCAAAAAGGGACAGCCTGGAAGTGGCAAATCTGCAAACCCAGAGTGTTTTGTTCTCCCCGCCTATAAAATGAGAGTTACAGAGTCCCTGCAAGTCCCGCTTGCTTTGAGCCACCCTGATTCTTGCTCAAAGAACCAACAGGATGGATGAAATATCACCAAAACCAGCGCTGGAGGATCAGGGTCTGCAAGAGTGGCCTTGGACAAGCTCTAACACTATGCCACCTTTGACAAGATGGATTAAGTTTCCCTAAACTGAATCAAGCTGATCTCAACTGTGAGATCTATTTATTTTTTAACATGTTTTTGCTTTTAAAATATAAATGAGTTGACAGCTTGGGAAAAAGCAGTCAGTAAAAAGAAGGATTATTTTCCCTCTGCAAAATAAAAACAAATTAAAAATTCCTGGGGGCTGCGTGATGCTCTTTGCTGATCCTAAGCTTTCCAGATTTCTGAATACATTTTCCTCGGACATAAATATTAGTATTTAGAGACAACCCACTCACTTTTCCAGGTTCTCTTTTAGTATGCAGGTATTTACTGCTGGTTTCCGCAGAGCTCGCTTTATTTTGTCCATTAAAAAAAAGCGCGGAGGGAGACAGCTGAAGCTTGAGGAACTGGAAGGAACTTCTCCTGTTTTCACCACGCTTTCTCAGTGCACCAAGGGGATGATTTATTGCCCTTGGCGTGTTGCACAAGTGCCCTAGGCTGCCCAAAAGCCCCAACATCTTTGCTCGCGTTTCCAAGGGAAAAGTTGCTGCTTATCTTTGCTTTCCATCAAAGCAGCAGGGAGAGCATGCACCAGCACAAGCAAGACGCTCAGGAAATGTTGTAAACAGACTTTCTGGCTTTCAGAAGAAAATGCAAAGATTTTCTCCTGTGTTTCAGTAGAGGCTACAGCTATGCAAACGTATGGTAGTATATTTTAGGATTTTATGCAAAGCAAAGCTGATGAAAACCGATCTTTTCTCTCCCATAACTTCCCAGATTGTTGAAAGCTGTTTTCCAACCGAAAAAAAAAAAAAAAAGTTCTCGTTAGTAAAGCTGGGCCTATTATATATGGTATAATTTTTACATTACGATGGGACTCGTTGAAAGATCATCTGAAATAAGGTTGCAGTGGAATCTGGTGGAAATAGGGGGTGCCTGGAAGGGCAGTGAGTAAGAAAGACAAGAGCTAATAAGCAACTAATGAAGCCATTATAGGAGAAACACCATGTTGTTGGAGACGAGGTGACACTAATGACAACCTTTCCTTTCCGTGGCCCCACGTGCGTCCTTGCAGGCGTAGTCCTTCCTCATCCTCCAAGGAGTAACCGGGATGGGTGGGCTGACGGACACTGCTCATGTTTCTCACCTATGGCCTCTGAAGAGAGCACATTAACCTGCTTTACAAGGAGGTGCTGGCTCCCCCGAGGTGGATTATTAATAGCTGAATTTTAAGATTCAAGGTTTAAGATTAAGTCCCGAGGGAGGTCTCACAGATGGGGCTGTTCAAAATGGATTTGCAAAATTTTGCATGTTTTATTAGGCGCTTACAAGACACTGCACTCGATTTTCTGGAACACATGCAAAGTGTCACTTGATCTCTATTCATGCAAGGCTTAGCCTGGAGAAAGATGTTTACAGTGCTGATGTTTAATTTTTAGAGTAATTATAAATGACATTACAGTAATAAATACTCAGAAACATAAAGTGCATCTGTGAAGTTGCATCTGATGCCACCTGAAGCCGCTGCCCTCACTGTTTTGGGCCAGGGAGGAACTAATTCATGAGCAAAAACAGGAGAAAAACTGTTGTCCTGTGTTCAAGTGACAGGACTTCGGGGTGATATGTGCAGCCTGTCATTGCGGAAGTTCACGTG
>JAUBNY010001051.1:241461-262778 GCA_032275445.1 Crypturellus soui
CCTCTGCAGGGTCCATACGGGCCTCAGTGGAAAATCCACCACGGAGCAGCACAGGGGAAAAAGAATGGATCAATAATGCTCTTAAAAAAAAAGAAAAAGAAAAAGAAACATGTTCTTACTTCTGAACTAAAATGCCTGTGTTAATTAAGCAAGGGTGCAAATTACCATGTAGTGCAGTACTTTTCCCCTTTCCTGCACTGCTTCCGTGGCGTTCCCGGCAGCTCACCTTGCGTGAGGGCGGCGAGGGGCATGTCGGGCACCGCACCGTGAAAGGTCAATCCACCAATGAGTTCGAACGGAATTAAAACTGGTCTTGCAAATGTCAACAGAAAAACCAAAGCAGGCAAGACGTTATCAGCACTGGCGCATGAGATTATCATATTTCTGCTGCAATAACCTAAAGATAAAAGTAAGAATTCAAAGCAAGCACATATTTTATTTTGCTGCAGGAGAACCTGGTGCTGAATAAATCCATCTTCCGCAATGGCATATGAAGTGAGGCATGACCTCTAGACTACCCACGTGCTTACAACTACACAGGGATGCTGATGAATTTGAAGCAGACGTCACTTTGACATATGGGAAAATCCAGCAGATTCTGATTACAATATCCTGTGAAGCCATAATTAAGGCCTTTATGGCAACAAAGAAAATTGGATTACATTATTTCAGTGCTAAACGGCCAAAAGATTGTAGGAAATTCAATCCAAGAGTACAGAGCATAACAAGCCATAGAACTCTCTGAAAACAAAGATGCTGGCAATTGCAGGATATTTTTAAGCAGTTGTAAGTTTTTCAGAATGCTATGGGACAAAAACACAAGCTAGGGAAAGAGTATCTTAATTTTCTCACGCTCTCTTCATACTGCATTTTTCATAAGTGATGTGTATTATGTGAATCAGAGGAACTTTAAATGCAGTCCCCACTGCATTCCACTTTCCTTCAATGCCTCAAAGAACAAAGTTTTTCATCACAGCTGTATTGAAACGAATACCTCATTCATATCACAAGAGAGGAATGCTGAAAAGTTCTGATATGTACCCAAAGCATAGGAACGCTCAGTCTCTCTAAACACTGGCAATGAAGCAGTGAGAGCACGATAGGACTCGGAATTGCCTGAATTAAAAGAGCAAATAAAAAGCAGGTGTGGGCCAGCAGATAAGTATCAGGCATCGCTGAAACCCTTTGATTTGCATTAATAATAAACAGAATTTGCATGACATTGAGGAATACTTGAGAATCTGCCACATACAGCCTTTATCTGCAGTATCTTGGTGACTTGGACCTGGATGTCCCCCTTCCTTCCCACAGGGAACTCGCACTAGGCTTGGCATGAGCTTCCCGAACCTGACTCTGAGCCCAAGGAGACATATCGGGTTCCATAGTCAAGTATCCCCTTCACTGTTTTTTGCAAAAGCAAAGCTGTAAGTGCTCTTTCCTCTTCTTTTCCAAGAAGGTGGGCCACGACCAGCAGTTTCTCCTTTCTGACTTGCAGTGGCCAAAAGAACAGCGATTTTGCTCTTGTTCATACATCCTTACTCCGAACAAAAAAAAAACAAAGTTCAGAGTAAAACTCAGCCAAAACTGCTGATTTTGTCTGGTTCTTTGTCAGAGCCTTGTCAAACTTTAGCAACATTTTGTCAAAAAGTCTACCCAAACCTTGTCAAAATGTTGGTGGATTTTAGTGCAAAAAGTGAAATTACAAAATGATCTTAAATTACGCAAAGTGATTAAAACTGTTCATGTTTTTACAGCAAACCTCCACAGCAGTCACATCTTGGGCTACTTGGTGTCGCCGTAATTTCAAGTGGCTCTTAGAGAACAACATTTGATTTTTCTGCCGTGTTCCCCTGGCCCAGCTGACTGCCTTCCTCACCATGGATTGATTATTCTCAGCTGACAAGATTTCCTTCCAAGTTCAAATAGAAAAAATGTTTACAAAGAACATTTTTCAACTTCTGCCAAATTCGGATTTTAACGAATCAGTATTTTCCAACTGGAAGCTGTTTTGTTGGGAGCGCTCAGCCAGCTCTGCTTCCGGACACCAGGCTCAGTGTACGCTGCGCCCAGCTGCATGTGCGGAAAGGCAGACTTTTCAGAATATTGCATTGAATTTTCACCAGAGATCCAATTACCTCCTTTACAGCATCTGAGTTATCTAAGTGAAAAAAAAAATGAAATATTCTCAAGCCAGAGAATAAAAATCATCTTACTGTTTGCTATGGAATCACTATGCACTTCATAAAACATGAACAGCATTTGTTTTAATAAAAAGAAATCCACCAGAGAGCTGGTTTCATCTTGGCTCTCTAGGTACTGTTTTCCATTTCCATTTTCTAGACATTAGATCAGTCACATTGTATCAGAGCACAAACAAATGTGGCAGTGTTCTGTAATATTATTCAGTATTCTCCATCCTCTCATACTCTTTCATAAACAAATACAAACATGTCCTTACTGAGCAAAAGGAGCTGTGATAAATTTCATTGCAACCTTGTTTTTTTCTCAGTGTGGCAAGCAATTCAGCACCCAATGAATATCCACATCAGAAATAATGTCTGAAATACGTTATCAAAAATATGTGAATTTTATCAGGTTATTTCAGTGGAGAGTCCCATCAAAGTTCGTATTTCAAGATAAAATTTATGTTGTTACCCGTTTGTTTGCTTTCCTAAATAGGACTCTGACAAGGGAGAATTTATATTTATGAGAATCTGGAAAAAGGGAAAAGCATTCCAAATCCCGAGGCACAAATCCTTGTGCCAGGAGCAACTACACATCCACTCCGAGTGCCAAGGCTGAGAGGACAGAGCACGGGGACCCCGTCGCCACCGCCACAACATTCGGAAATGACAAGAATGGTTCCATGCAGCTCCATTCCAGGGCACTGCTCTGGGGAGGCTTTGGTTTTAGCAAGGCAGGACTCCTAGACTTGCAGAGGGAAAATACAGCTCATTCCACATGCTGGGGCAATGGCTTGCACAACTGTCTACCACGAGGAATAGGAAGAGATTTGAGGGAATGCGACCTAACCATGCCATTCATAAATTCAGCAGCAATATTTTTAGGTGCGCATGAATATTGCAGTCAGATGCTGCTGCCCTGTGATGAATTCTGAGCCTTTTCTCATCAAGGGAGGGACAGGAGAGGGGTCCGAAAGGCAAGCAGTAAGTGTGCGGCACACGGCAGTCGCTATTCTGGTGACGGATGTGAGAGCCTGAGTAAGTAAATCTCAGGACTGAGAGCAATATTTTGAGGATGCTGTGAATCATTCCTTACTTTAGATGCAGAAATTTCACTGATTTGCAGCAAACTGGCTTCAAGGAGTCTTCAGCTGAGACCACAGCAGTTGTTTGCACTCATGAGAAGAGCGTCTCCTAATGATGGTCCATTATGCATGATAAAGAAGAAAACCTTATTTGAATGCCATAAAATCTGTCACTGGTGACAGCAGAAAATGAGAAGCTCATGCCAAAATCTGCCTCAGAATTACAACGTGGAAAATATAAGCATTATGTTTGTGTGTCCAGACTCCCGAGGGATGCATTAAATTTGGCTTCCTGTCACAGAGAAGCCTGTGCAGCATCCGAACCCTCTGTCAGCCCCAATTACGGTGCAGGCCCATGCCCGTGTCACCTCTCCCGCCTGGCGACAAGCAGACACCGCTGCTGATGAAGACGACGAAGGGGAGGCCTTGTGTTTCAGCCTGCAAAACATCCCCTGGCTTCTCTTCGGGCGAGTGGCTGCAGCGGCTGCCCCACATGGGCTGTCACTTTGATTCCTGCCCTACTCCAGAGGTGCCGAGGAAGGGCTGGCACCAGGCAGGGAGAAAGGTCTATGTGCCCTGCGAACCCACGGACTCCCCTTCTCTCTGCAGGACACGTATATGTGCTCCTGCACTGGTGCCTAAGTGCTTTGCCGTGGCTTTACTGGTACCAACCTGCCTGCGAGCCCATTAACACAATGCTGAGCCCAAGATGAGGTACGAGCCCTGCTGTATTTTCTTTTCCTTTTGTCTTGCAGTGATGGGGGCAACAGAAAAGCAGAGTGAAAGCTGGGCAGAGATCACTGGGACTCCACACTCACCAACCTCCCTGGGAAGAGCATCTGCAGGTGGCTCAGCAAGGTTAATCGACGGGTGACCTCAGATTCCTGTTGGGAATGGGAGAATATTTCGTCTGGACCTCGCTGAGACGTCTGAGCTGTGCTTGCTGCAGGAATTTCCTCCAGAGCTCCTGTGGTGCCAGCTGAGCAGCAGCACAGGGGAGCAAACCCAGTAGCTTCTCCCCATTGCCCTGCCCGCTAGGTCTCACTAGAAGTTAACTGAAGCCCTGTTCTTTCTGCTTACGTGGAGCGTAAATTCAGAGACTGAGGAAAAGCTACCAGCAGAGCAGAGCATCGGGAAGAACAAAATGGTCCAGGAATTGTGGCCGAATTCAGCAAAGTACTTCTGCTTTAAAAAGAGGAAAGTGTCAAAATCCTTCAGAAATGACAGGATGTTTCTTCCTGACTTTTCATTTCAAAATGGGGAAATTGTCTCACATTGAAAAAAGAAGAGTGTAAATAGTGTGATTACATAGTCCCCCAAATGTGTAAAGTGTCTCACCTGTGACAAAGAGATGTTGGGGGTTGACCCTAACAATGCTTTTCTCTAACAAAAGAAAAAAAAAGTCTGTACTTTTTTTGAAAAATGAATCAACTTTCTGTTGGTTTCAACAGTACACTTATATATATATATATTATATATATATATATATATAAACCAGCTTCAATTACGCTCTCAGCTTTCAGTTTGAATAAGCCAAAGTTACCTAGAAATCTAATGCTTTTAAATGCTTGGAAGTCATGATTTTTTATAGTGTAGCAAATTTTGGGCGTGGGGAGAGATATAGAGTCCCTCTTAAACCACCAATGATAGAAAAACAAAGTATAGCCTAGAGTGCTGATTTGGAAGTCAAATAGCTTTTAGAAAATAGCATATGAAACCAAATCAGAAGTAATGTTAGGATATCAAATGTGTACCTCAAGCTATGTTTGAGTCAATTAAAGAAAAGAAAAATTACTCTGGGTTTATTAAATTCCTGAGAAATGAACAAAGCAGTTTGGGGCATTCACATGCTATAAAACTATCTTCTTTAATACCTATAAAATAATGGGTATTTTTCTGTTTTTCTCCTTCTAGGCAACCCATTTAGTCCACAGTTTTCAGACTTAGACTTCATAGCACAGTTTACCACCTGCAGCAGCAATATTGGCTGCTTCTGTGGCACCAGTTTTACTCCCCATAGCAAGGGATGCAGAACAGCTATTCCGACTCACTCCCTGTGTGGGACAATGACCAGCGGGTGCCAGGACTCTTTCTGAGCTGCCAGTGCAGCACATCATTGCCTAGGTTAAAATACAAGAGCCAGAAGGGGACAGACAACCCACCACCTGTACACTCCTGTAGCTCTACACATCTGGAAGATCTGGCCATCGGTTCCTTGGACATTTTCTAATTGATTAGCAGTGCTGCACACAAAATGGTCATGATCAGGGCCAACAGCTTCTTGCTCAAGTTACTTGATCCAGGTATGTTAAATCCTATCCAGGGTTCTCTCCAAGAGAAAGAAGGTAACTGCCATGATTTATTACCTTGTCTTACTACAATGGTTATATTTGATACAAAACTGACTGAAAACACAGACAAAATCACTAACTCATATAAAGAGAATATATGCTTTGTAATGAAAATTGTTGCAGGATTCTTTTTTTGATTCGCATCAGATATGCTGCCCTTAGTAAGGTTTGGAACAAGCTCAATATTAGCGGAACTCACACTCTGTAGCTAGTGAAACACTCCTTGAAGATTGAAGTTACAGGTTCCCGGTGCAGCTGACTCCCCCCAGTTGCTCTCACTGATTCCTCGTTAGCCCAAGTGCTTCGTTTTGAGCATCCCCCAAGGTACCCCGCAGACTTTTCTGCAGCCCACATGAATAACAGGCTGTGACCCCCTATCAGACCCGCTGCTCCACTGGAGCTGAGGGCCACGGCGACGTCGGGGCCCGGCGGATGCTCCCTTCCCTCCACACGTCACGCGGAGGAGCCTTCATCTCTTGGCAGTAATCACAGGCCGCATGATGCATCCTCCTGCGAGGGCTGTTACAGCAGCAAGCGTTAGGAGACCGGGGGGTTTCTGGTGTGTAAATATTTATCACAGGCATCTATATATGCTTAAAGGAGGAGAAAATGATGAACTGCAGCTTTCCTGGAGATAATAAATATATGCTAAAGCCTGTTATCTTTTAGCTGTCTTGAATAATGAGTAAATATTATTTCACTGCATCCCGTTCCAATGTTGAGAATGGCCCTTTTCCTTACAGGCAGACCCAAAGAAAAACCTCAGAAATGTTGGCGTTTTAAGCACAGTGGAATGTCTAAACGTAAATAAGCCACTCGTGCGCTGACAAGATCATGCTTCTTTACCATCAAATACACTATTTTCATCAGTAAAGAAGAAAGGGGCGTCGAATCTGCCTGAGCTGTCAGTGACTGGAAGGAAAATGAGGGGTTTACATGGGAAGAGAGGTCATGGGCAAGAGGGTCATTTTCTTTGTGCAGCTTCACAGCAATCTGCATCACAGGAGAGTAATTTCCCCTCCACGCTCTCTCTTGCAGCTCATTATTCTCCGCTCATACTGAAAACAGGAATTTCTTACAGAAAAATATTTCTGTTGAAGCCCAAACCTCTCCTGGGGACATGCTGGTTTTGACCATTTCCTTGGCAATATTGTCCCAGAACAAATCACAGGCGGCAGCAGGCTGTGAAACAGGGAGCTGGCCCAGGACAGCCACCTGGGCAAGCAGAGCAAATTCAGAGCAGAGAAAATTCAGAGCTGTCCCTCTCCTACGTGAAGTACAAGCTGTTCTTATTTTGCTCTAACTCGGCATGATTAAAAGTGCATAGGTGTTTCCTATGGAGGCACACTATTCAGAGAGAGTAATGAAGGACAGTGATAAGGATGATTCAAAGCAAATAGCAGGCTTTCCTCAAGTTTCCATTAACCTTTCCTTGCAGGAGGCTTTGAGGAGATGATGTCTGGGGAGAGCAGGGAGCTGCATTTGGTTGCAAATATTTTTTCTTTACATCTCAGAACCATTTTTGGAATCCTTCTGGTTCAGACTGAATCTTTCTCCAGGTAGCAAGATATTAGTTTGACTTTCATTACTTCAGTTACTCAATTTTGGGAATAACTTCCTGGACTGTCATTCCTAAGCTCAGCTTTTCTAAAGCATATTTGTGACTTTAGCTTTTTGAGGCCCTCCCGTATGCGCGGGCAAGGAGGAACAGCCCTCTCCGGGCACCTATTTTCTCAGAGCAGAACGGAGCTGAGAGGTGCATGGCTACATGGACGCACAAGGGGCAGAAGCAGCCAAGTTGGGTGGAAGGCTTTGGTTGTTCTCAAAAGTGCAGGGCAGCCGGGAAGGCCCTCGCAGAGCAGCCGGCTCCTCTGCAGGCGACCAGGCATCTAAGGAACCGTTTTTCAATAGCAAGACTGAAAAACCTGACAAGGCAAAACTAATAACGAATTAAGGACACAGTCTGTGCAGCCCTTCCTCCATCTATCTGCATAAAAAATGCCATTCAAACCCCCTCTATTCTACCCTTGCTTTGTGTCTTCAATAACAGGTGAGCTGAAAAGATGAAAAATGAAAGGAATCATTTTTCTTCCTCTCTTTTTCCCCCCATAAGATTATTTATAAATTAGGCACACATGTAAATGTTCCTTTGGGATGTCAGACTGACTGAGCTTATGCATGAACACAAAGGAAAATATCATCGCTGCATTTGGCACCATCTGTGCAAGGCGCCAGATTTAATTCGACCGGGTGCAGACAATAGTAAGGATTTTCTCATTTCTAGCCTAGCACAAATCACTGCTATCTACCATCTGAGTTATTTAAAATAACTACCCTGTCCTGACACTGCAGGTAGTGCAGTGAGTAAGGCAAGAGCTGGAAGATTTCCTATGTTAGAATTAAATTTGTGGCCAGGCCCAAGGCAAAGAAGCGAGTGGTGTAGAGACCCTCCAAGACCTCTGCCCTGCTGAATGGGGAGGATAAAAAGGAGCATAAAAAGCAGTGCAGATTATAGGCCAAAAAGACAGAAGAAGACATAAGTCAAAATTTAAGCTTCTTTTGTAACACAGGCTACATCTTCAGAGAAAGATTATTTTACATTCTGTCCTCCAATCCTTCTGGCAGGTGAATAATCTCCCTCTAGCAGCTGTAGCAATTGCTTCCATGGAAGAGTAATATTAGGAAGGCATTGATGTATTTTAAGTATTTTTAACATAGCATTGCAAAAGTTTGGCTCAAGGGACAGAGGTCAATCAGGAGTGACCGGACGATTTAACAGCAATTCCACGTAATCCCAAAGACTATGGAAAACCCCTGTAAAATGAAGAAGCAGGGATGCATTTTAATGTATACTCTTTACATCCTGCCTTTTATTTATTTATTCCTTTATTGCTGAAAATCTCTATTCAGACCTATTGAAGTGTTATAAGCCACCCTATGTTATACGGCTCCTTATGCTCTCCATGTTTGGACAGATGCAGGGGGCCAAATCACAGAGCGAGCCAGATGCTGAACTCAGATCCGCTCAGAGGGAATTTTCAGGCTCCCAAGGACATGGTTGCACTAGCAATTTATGGATGAAGATGGACCAAAGATGTGCAAGCTGTGCATTACATGGAAGAATCTAAGATGAAATGGCATATCATAAAAATGGAAGAAAATTAAGATAAAAATTACCTTTTAAATGTAGCAATCATTATCTAGTAAGACACTGATGTGTGGTAAACAAATCTCAGACAGGATCCAAAGCCCAGCCATCAGGCAGTGTGCAAGTTATCCACATTATACAGCAGCATCATTATTATTCACTTTCATAGAAACGCTAAATTAGAAAGTCACTTAAACATCACCATAAATATAACACCAGGATGCTGAATAGAAACAAAGTGAATTCCAATTTCCAAAATCTCTAGGCAGGACATCAGCTTGGAGGGCTGTGACACTTTCTCAAATGCGTATCTACAAAGTAAACCCGGCAAAACATCCTGTCTCCATGACTTAAGGCGCTGTACAAATTGAAAATCACTAATGGAATATCATGCAGTTTGTTCATATTAGGAGCAGTCAAAAATCATACATAATGTAACAATGTACATGCAACAGCAGGCTCACACAAGATAATTTAACCATGAGGAAATGGTCTTTGAAGTGGTCCCTGATGAGATTTTGCTTGTTCCTAAGAGAATCCAGATGTATTCCAGAACAGCATTTTAAAACCACTTTCTAAAATTACACCCCCTCCTAGTCATTACAGTGCATTATAGTGACACTCTGCAGTCGGAATTTTATGAGGAAGATTACTTCCGAGTTGTATTTTTATGTTAAACGCTCCTCCTTTATTATTCGAACTCCCACTTTGACAACTGCAGGCATTTCATTACTTAACATATACATCCCCTACTCTCTACATTTTGTAAAATACACACTGTGGGCCAAACCCTACCTTATTTTATCCATGCAAGGCACATTAAAGACTATTGATCTTGAATTCATTGGAGCTGCAGTAAGGTAACTGAAGGTAGGAATTGTCCTGAATGCTCATGGTTTCACCCCAAAATGTTAACTCACCATTTTCTCCAGTCGTAGAGGGAAGCCAAGGAAAACCAAACACGTTCCCTTTCTCATGCTTCCTTGCACGGCCTCAAAAGCCATGGTGGGCAAACAGTAGCTTGTTCTGTCAGCGCATGCCTTGGCAATTTTCCTCTCAGGGGACATCTGCAGAGCAGACTTGTCTCCACATGGGATATGCGACTTCTGCAGGGATCACTCTGCCCAGCGATCATGGTGGGCAGATGGAGCTACCTGCCTTGCCCGTCGCTTTCCAACCATTCGCTCTCCTTGCAGAACCTCTCCTTCAGGCACCAGGGGATTGATGAAGTCGTATTAATTCACTACTCATGTTATATGTATGTCCCTTGGTAGTGTGCTGCCAGGAGATTGTCCCTCTCTCCCTCCACAGCAGCTGGTACAAGGAGTAAATAAACAGCGGCTGCACCACCACAGCCCCAACCTGCCAGCACGAGCCACATCCATGGTGAGGCAGGATGCACTTACCGCTCTGTGGGTTCCCCAGCTACACACCTTCTACAGTCATTTAAACATTCATTCAAAAGGCAGGCCTTGAACGACACCTCTCTGCAACAGAGCACCTGCTCCTGGGTCACACAGGATTGTCTAGGAGCACAATGAGAAACGACTCCATCGCAACGCCCTAATGAGGGGACAGGCTGCAGTTGTTACTGCAAGGAAGTTCCTATTATAGAGCAGAGAGCTTAGGAGGTTTTGGAGCAAAGAATATACAATTTTAATATTTATTCTTTACACTGCTTTGTCTCAGAAGCAACAGGAACAATGTGCTTGGATGTATAGCTGGCTTGAATCGCGTAAGTCAAGACACCGTAGCTAAAACAAACAGATACCCAAATAGTCACTGTCTAAACAGGGCCCAATTTACTCTAGTCCAGGATATAATTAGGTTCCTTCTTAGTATTTTAAGAGACACAAACACAAACTGCTCATACATATAATTAAGACCTGCAATCTTAACCTACCATAACAGGGTTTAAGAAAGAGCCTGGCTGTCACTCTAAATGCAGCTTCCTGTTGTGAACGTAATTACAGTTTTTATTGGCACTTCAGCCTGTCTCCCTCCTGAAGAGATAACACTGTGTATTAGGAAAAGTTGAGGGGCTTGTTACCCCACCACGCTGCTCGTAGCCACGCTTCCTGCCCCCTTGCATGCTGCTCTTTTCCACACGATGAAGTTGAACAAATTGGAATATTTTTTAAGGAATTTCTGGTTTCTGTTACATGCAGCACTAAGGCTCCTCTCCCACTGGCTCTGACACGCTCACGCTCGCGACTCTCCTCATCCCTGCATAAAACACGGGGGAGAGCAGAAATGTAAAAATAAATGAAACCATCCAATTCCCCTAAACTCAGGCAGGAGGCTGCAAACTAAAGTTCAAATTAGCCAGCACAATCTGCAGCCATTAGAGCCATAGAGCAACTCGCATCTCACATCAGGGAGGTAGTGGCATTTTCCTACACGCTCTCCAAGAGGGGGGACATAATTACCTAGGAAAAAAGCACTATGCATCTGAGGTGCCTTTAGGAAGGGCTCATATGACCTCTTGGGGTTTTTTGCCCTTTTTTTTTTTTTTTTTGCTCAGGATTTGACCTTCAGAAGGTAATCATGGGAAACACTAACAATAACTTATTTCCCCCATCTATGTTAAGTGCTGGGGAAAGCTATCACGCCAAGGAAATTGATTTCCTTTCAGAGACAGAAACAGACCCTGAGAGGGATTTTATTTCTCTGTAAGATTGCTATATTCAATGTTAACATTATTTAAACTGCTTTCAGTGAAGCTGCACTCTGCAACATCTCATTATGCTTCAAAAATCATCTTAATGATTAAGCTCTACCAAAAAGTACCACTTTATGGCATGCTTTCATTACCATTAGAGATGCTCTCTGTATGGGAATGATGCGCATTCATCTCCAAGGCTTTGCAAGCATGGGAAAGAAAAAGAGCATGTTGCTGTGCAATAATGTTAGTCTTTCTGTCTGCAAAATCCCAAAGTTGGAATGATTCAGTTTGAAGACATGAGATTTCACATTCTCATGCAGTGCTCGTTACACTAGAAATCTTAAGAGATTTGGATACGTTACACACAGATTCCGCTGGCTACATTAAACAGATTCTGTGCTTAATCTTCTGTATTGGCTGTTTCCTATCCATACGGTACCTGTCAGGAGTGTAATTTTAAAATAAACTAAAATGTGGTCCTTTATTTTCACATGCATATGAACAGCACTTATCACTTGGTAACACACCTGCAGAACTGCAGCTTGCCTTTGCGGAACTAAACACAGCTTGTACAAGGCAATGAGTAACACAGACTATTACAGGTTTTCTTATGTTTAGCCAGTAAAGCTGTTCCAAACTATTTTTTTCCCCCTGAAGAATTCTTCCCAAGAAAGTGAAACAAATATAGGTTTTATAAAATTGTCTGGATATATTTGCATTCCCAGTGAAAACACCAAGTCCCCTGACCAAACAATGTGAGTAATCAAAAACAGAGAGGAAAACCTCTTTGACAAAATATAGTATTTCTTGTTAAAAGCATATGCTTCTCTTCGCAAAGCCCATTCGATTAAATGTTTGGGAAGCATCTTCCCAAACATTTAATCGAAAGTCAAATTTTCCTATTCGAAACAATTCTAGCAGGAAATGTGACAGCTGAGACAGGGGCTTGAGATCTCATGCTTCTGTAGGGGCTGTGGAAGGACTAAAGCACCTACCTACGCAGCCAGGTGGCTCGAGGAACAAGGAGGGGACAGAGCTGCCAGGGATGTTTCTGGGATGTTATCATTGAAAACCTTTACGGAACCAGGGGACTCCCATGGTGCTGCCCCATTTGAATTTCTGCTTGCAGTTTTCCAAATTGGATGGTAGGAATTCATTTGGGAAATGGCAGATTGGTGAAGAAAAAAAAACATGACAGTATATTGCAAAGATTATTGTGTCAGTGCCAAACAAAGATTGCTTGGGATTATCTAGAAAACATTCTTCAAGCATTTCCATAGCTATTCAGCTTGCTTCTCATCAAACTTGCAGGTAACAAGACATGAATCCCCCATTCAGAAGCATCTCATACACTCAGCAAGCTTAGTGCAAATTAACAGTGACTTCAATACAAGCAATGCCCAGAAATGAGGCCACTTGTTACACAGACACGAGCTGGCTAAGATGGCATGTACAATACTAGCAGTGACTCTGAAAGACTTCTGCAGCCACAACAGAAACCCGGCTGGACACAAGAGCCCAGAGCGTGTTTGTGGCTAAAGGGATTAGCACAATTCTTGGATGTGTAAACAGCATTAGTGTGTGCGAGGTATGAAAATGAATTACCTTGGCATTTAAACTTTGCGAAATTGCTACAGGACACACTATGCCCCACTTCTGGGGACAAGGATGCCAGCAGGCTAGCTGGTACACTGGGAAAGTTCAGGAGATGCACGCAGAGCATAATGCAAAATACACGTAAATAGTGAAAGGCTTAGGTTAAATAGATTAATCTTCTCATCAAGGCAAAGATTAACTTGGTCATAAGCTGTAAGTACATATATGGTGCTCAGGAATCTAATAAGACTCTTCAATCTAGCAGGCGAATTTATCAAAAGATACCATTGCTGAAAGTTGAAATTTGGTCTAGCATCCTTTATTTTAAACTTTAAAGCTTTCCTGAGCATAGCAGATCTCTCTTCCTCTGCTCCAGCCCTTTTAATTGCAGAAAGGGCTGACTCTCTAAGCTTTTTCCTATTAATTAAATCCTATTTAATGCAAGTATGCCTACAATGAACAGGGGAATTATTTGTATATAGTCACTGGGACTTAGGGGAAATACACTTCTGCACCGAATTGCAACTAATAATCCACATGCACTCTTGCACGGGTGTTTTACAGTCCTCCAAAGGAATAAGCCCAGGGTACTGTGGCTCTGTACACCCCCCAGATGGTTGTACCTCCATGCAGACAACAGCAGCAAAGGACATCACATCCATTAGACTCTACAGGGTGTTTCTATCTTGGTGCTTTCCCTCCCTCCCCCTGTACCTCTGTATTTCCTTGCTCTGTGTTACAAGCTAAAAGACGCCCTGAGCAAAGAGAGAAACTGCTCCAATTCTGAGGCACCTTTGCAAACAGGCATTTTAAAACTCTTTTTCCCTAGGCTCCTCGTAAGGTGACTAATAGGATGACAGGAAAAAATAGGAGAAGGGAGAGCACAAGATTCCTGCCCTTCTGAAACGCTGCTGTCCTGCCACTCCAGCAGTGTGGAGATTGGTGAGGTTGCTGCTACTCGGAAGAGAAACCAGTGGCCCAATATGCAAGTTTATCCAAAGCCTGCGTTTAACATTTACAGCTAGCTTAGAGCATCAGAAGGCTAAATCACATCAGAGTTTTGAATTACTTTCTTATTCTCCCAACACTCTCCTCTTCACCTCAATCAGCAGCAGTAGAACCTCCATATGGAAAGATCTCATCTAGTCCCCCAGCCAGATTTGCAAACAGAAAGCAGTTTGCCAGTCAACATAAGCATTAACAAGAAAGTCTTCCAGACTACATTCCTGTGTGAACTTCGATGAGCTGGAGATATCTTAACAGAATCCCACAGCTCTCCAGTGACAGCCTTTTAATAAATGCAATAATCCCAATACTGTGAGCTAAATTTAAAGATTAGTTTGTAGTTTTTATTGTACTAATTTGGGGCCGGGAGTGTTTTGAATAGCTTGTGAGCAGCTTTACTTGTTTGCCTTGTCAGAATGTTGGCCCTGGGCTTGCAGTCAGATGCTCATCTCAATTGTTTCAATTCAACAACTTTTTCATTTCCCCAATTGCCACATTTCTAAGATAGCCCTAAGTTGCAAAAATGAAGAAACAGAAAAGGTTTCCCTTGGGTTTCTCAGGGGCATTTGAAGTACAGAGAGGGAAAGTGCCCTCTGACAAACACTAGAGCATATGTCCCTACGTACGCATAACTAGAGAGCAATTTCCAACCTCTTACTGACTCCAAGTAGGAAAAGGGAACTTAAGACATGTCAGTCCCCATATGGCTTTCACAGGTACAGCCAGTGTTGCTGGAAATGACACAAAGGATAAAAATGAGAGGACATAATCCCATACCTGTGAGCCATAGCAGACCCCAGGCTTTATAAGGATGAGAAAGCAGGTCTGTAAGCCGAGGGACAGGCTCATCGGGGATGATTAGACCCTACAGTGCTTAATAAGACTCCTTTGATTAATGAGCAAGCTAATTCAATGAGGCTTTAAGGCTCATAGAGATCTGGAACCCTAAGCCTCAGGAGCGCAGTAAGTGCGTTCAAGTCTCCCTGTGGAGAGACAACAGGACAAATGCTCTCCTCATCCTGTTCACCATGTCATCCTCTGCTACAGCACAACCCCGTCAGAAGCAGTTAACATGTTCGGAAGATGGAATCTTGACATTTTGCACTTACCAAAATGTCAGAAGCATTTTTGACTGGTATCAGCAGCCTCTACAGCTGTTAACATCTCTTAATTTGCAAATATAACAGCTAGGGAGGTTAGCCAGTTCATAACCACCTTTGCAAGGAAAAGACACAGGACTTTGGTGTTGTCTGGTAGAAGCACAACAAAATATTTGCACAGCAGCAAACTCCTAATGTTGGTGCTCTGAGCTGCTGGGAAGAGACTTGTGTGTCTGTTTGTGCCACTGCAAACCACAGCCTGCCTCACGGGACCCCGTTTAGAGAGCAGTGATGCTTTCCCAGGTACAGTGATGCTTTGGCAAGAAATCCTTTGCATACAAAAGACTTTTCCTCCTGAACTCCCTCCTCAGCGCTAACTGTGCAGCCTATTTTTAACACACCTTTTCTATTTTTACCATCAATATTATCACAGACTTGTATGGCACACTACTCAGGGCAGAAATAGGTAAAGCAGAAATAGCAGCAGAATATGAGTAAGGCAGAAAAACATAGGAGGGAGAAAATCACTCTTTTTGGAGGCTGCAGCCTGCTAAAAAGTATAGAAATCAATGAAAGAAGTGGCTGAAGTGGAGAGAATTATGCAGGCTTGGATCTGATCACGGTCTCTAGTTCAGCACAGGCAGTTGCCTCTGTATAGAGAAATGTGGGGAAAAATGTCTGAAGTCCTGGACAATTCTGCTTTCCCCTCATGGGTGACTAAGAGGGCAATGGATAGTTTCTTCTCTCATCACAGATATCACTACCAGAGAGTATTCCTGAGATCTGCTCTTCGCCTCCAAATGCCCCACCAATGAATAATCTTCTAAAAAGTGATTTATTCATAACTAACCTGTGACAGACTGCCTGGAATGATCTGCCTCTATTTTGTTTTCAGGATTAACAGAAGAGCCCATTCTTCATCTGTTCTCCATGATGCTTTCCTTTTCCTGACTGTCCTTTAATCCTGTAGCCATGGAGTACAAGAGCTTCTTTAGGAACATCCTAAATGATCTTTTTTTATCCCACTGTGCATTTCCAATAGGTGCTATAAAAGTTAGTCTTGAAGCAATTGCCATCTTTTGCAGCAACAAATGAAGCAAGTTTGCTGTCCATTAGTGGAAGCACTTTGGAATAAAGATAAGGAGAGTAAGACCACCATGGAACCTGTCACCCTGCTGTGGGGCTGAGTGACAGTAGTTAAGAGTATTAGAAATACCTCAGAAGTGCCAAGTCCATTGAGTTAAGACCACTGACAAGAAAATTGGATTTCCCTTGCACAATCAATGCTGCAGAATTGCTGGAGAAATCCAGACCCGAGTAACAAATGAACTCATATTGAGAATGAGGATGTTCCTTTCACAGGGTCAGATTTTTTGTTATGCAGTTACCTTCTTGTCTCTGCAGTAAAGAAGTGTATATGACATTTTCCCTTCTCTAATGAAGGTATCCAGAATGGAATTAGAAAAAAATTAGCTTTCCAGACTTAAGCTTCACCAAAGGACTAAACTTCCTGAAAACCATTGCCAAGAAGCTAATTCACTGGCAACTTCTAGAAGCATTTTTTCTTTCAGCTTTGACCTGCCACCTCCTGGCCTCCAGGTCACCCTAGAACATTTCTTACTCAGGAGGATCATGTGGAGAAGACCCAAATGTCCCTAGACTGCAGAAGGCAGCTTATTTTCACCTCTCATCAGTACATACAGGCCAGTCCATAAGTGCCTAAGCTGTTTTCATGCCAAACTCCCTTTTGAGTGACCATTTTAGCTCTATAACAGTGCTGTGCTCAAAGCCTATCTGCCTATATTTTTATTCTACCTGAAACACAAATCAGGTAGAATGAGGTACTTTCAGTCAGAATGGTTATCAGGAGTCTGGGCAAGGTGAAGCCCTACCTCTGTAGCATGCCTCTTTTCAAGCAAGAGACTATGGTCGCACTGGCCACTTTTTGCTTTAAGATCAGAAATAACTTCCCAAAGATGAATCAAAGCTTTGGGATCTTCTACTTAAATGTTTCTAGATCTGAAGACGAAGACGGGAGTGAGGCAGTAAGGAAGCAGTCCTGGTCTTATTAAAACACCTCCAATCACTCCTGGGACAGCCGCACTCCTGGTGCCAAGACTGGTTCAGAGCAGCACCTCTGTTTGCCATCAAATGCAATACTACAATGCTCTGGCTTTCATCTGAAGTTTCACTTTTTCCCACTAATGAAACCATGATAAGAAAGAGAAAGAGGCAGGCAAGAACAACTCCCATTCAGTAACTGTTTCCATAGAAACACAGAAATTAAGAGATACAAAGGACTTTCAACAACATGCAGTCCCTACACCTGCCCGCACAGCAGTCGGCAACAGTCCTGGAGTTCCATTCAGTACCTCTTTTCCATTAAGGTTTATATTTAACTCGCTTTCCAAGGCCCAAGAGGCCACTGCTCTGCTTTCTCTCATACCCAAAGCAGCTAGTCATTTGTTTCTGTGAGTTAAAACACAGCTTTTGACACTGCAGAATTTGGGTTTGCATGCACGAAGGGCAAAATTAAATGCTTCACATTGTTCCTACACAGCCTCTTCTAAGGAAACAAGCTAGAGTGCAGTAATACCTTTTATCATCAAGATATCTTGCTTAGAAATCTTTAAACCTATTTTATATATGTATATATATATATATATATCCTCTATGATCTGGGAAGAGCTTGTGCCTGACCTCAGAAGATCTGGAGACCTGTTGACACCCCAGCTCAGGAAACAAACCTGCAGACCAGGCACTGGAGGTTTCTTCTGGAAGCACAAGGCCACCCACATCAGACACCATCTGATTTGTTTTATTACACTGAACACGCCAAGATGTCTTAATCTTCTTCTAGCATTCCTTATATCATCCTTTTAGCCCCTCTGCATCCCTACTAAAGTGTATCTTCTTAACATTGTGATTATAGTATGTAATATTCTAATTAAACGCTACCAGTACTTCTTAAATGAGTACTAAACCCACTCTCTGTCTCTACTGAAAATATCGCCCCTGGAGAATCCCAGCGTTAGCCCCAGCCCTCTTCATGCCTGGCTTGCACTAGTGATCACCACCAGACTGGGAAGGGGGAGATAATATGAACTTATGTCAAACATTGTTTCATCCTTTTAAAGAGAAAGACAAAGATTTAAAAAAGATTAAAATGTACATGTACAGATAGCTGTAGACTAATCCCATGATAACGTAATCACAATACTGGTTTGCGATCCATTCTGAACAGAGCTCTGCACTGCGGTGATTTAATCACTGGATAAACGCTTTTTGTTATGATTTCCCAAGGACACTCCTCACACTACAAGAAGGCAGTGGCAAGCATGAGATGCTCTCACACTCTGTTCTTGCATTATATATATTTATGTTTAACTGACAAGACAAATAAAAATCAATCATTATCATGAATATGGGAATTATTTGAGCAGGCTTAGAAGGTTCACAGCATCCAGATGGAATACACAACTCTTCCAAGAATGTGAATACCATCTTTTTTTGAGCAAGTTAATACAAACCATGAGCCAAACGGTGTCAACAGGAATACTCACATAAGTAAAGCGATCACACCGTGGCCCTTTACCCTAACATACCATGGTATTATTTCCCATCGCTCCTGGTTTTGGAGGTAGAGCAAATTGAAGCAGAGAGCTATCAGCCTGCTATTTAATAGCAAGATCTTGGAATTCCCAGGGTTTTGACAAGAAATACATACTCTTACTGATGGCAAGGAATGATGAATTTCATACTGTCCTTTGACTCTTATATGAACACTTGGAAATAGAAACATACGTGCCAAGAAACCCTGAAGCATTAATGAAAACGGGATGCTACTTCTTGTTACTTTTTAAATTTGATATATAACAGGAACACTGAAAAATGTGCAAAGGAATGTTCTTTTCCCCTCCCACTCAATGACAACAAGCTTCCATGCTGTAGTTTGCAACACTATCCTGTTCCATAAAAATACAATAAAAATCACAGTGAAAATCATGAGAAGAGATTGACAGAATAAAATAGGAACAAAGTATAAAACTGAAAGCATCAAGGGAAAGCTCTTAACTCTCTTCTTCCTAATCTTCCTGATGATCTTCTCTACTGCTCTGTTTTATTACCTCTCAGAGGGGTTTTAGCTTTAATATATATTGGAATTACTGGAGAAAGAAAACATCTTAAACATTTAGGCATCCTAACTCTTTCAAGAGAGGTTTCTTAACCTTTAATCCTTGTTGCTTTACCCACAGGCCATGCAATATGAAAGGCAAAAGGTCAATAAAGTAGATGAAGGCAATAGTCTGAATCTAACCCACACTTCCTTTATCGGTGCTATCCGCAGTTGCCTCACAAAACACCTCTGACAATTCTCCATTTGAATTACAAATGCATTTTGAATATCCCATGCACAGTTTTGAACAACTGCAGATCATTGTAACTCTACAAAGAATGAGAAATAGTGAATTCGAATAATACTGAAAAAATCAAATAAAACTGAATTAATTTTACCAAAACCTACTGCAGAACTTGTTTTTCTCCTACACGGGTAGGAAATAATACTGAAAACATCATGAATTCAAGGTTGGTCATAGGTTATGTTATTCATAAAATCCTCAGGCAAGATCCTTACACTGAAGGACTGTTTTATGAGGAAAAAGAGTTCAGGTCCATGGATTTCATTGGAAACACATAACATTCAAGCACACTGGAAATGTGGCCCTTCCTTTTCAACATCTCCTGGGGCACTTTGTCTGATAACCCTGGCTCCATCACACACGACGGTGCTTGGATGCAAACAATCAGCGCTGCTCTTGATTTACAGAGCGTCGCAGAGCCGGGCAGAGCTCTGTGGCACAAGGCTGGTGCTGGACTTGGCACAGGGCACGCAGCCCACCCGGGCACAGCAGCTTTGCCAGCTCACAGATGTGACCTGTGAGCAGCAGTGCTGCTCGCAGAGAGAAGACAAATCTCCCAGGCCACCCTCGGCCAAATCTAGCCAGGATAAGCAGTGCTGCAAAACTGAAGGCTGGCAAGGAGCAGTGCTCGGAGCGACACCTGCCCCTCTGCTTCTCACTCACATCACAGGACACCTATTAGTGGTACAAGCTGATGTGCTCAGATCTGTATTCTGGCAATTTTATAAACTGGTCGACATCTGCACACTGTGAAACTGTAAAGATGGGCATATCTGATGAACTGTGAGGGAGGGACACGGGCAGTAGTGATGGCAGACTGCGTGGAGACTAATCCTTCCCCCAAGAGCTTACAGCTTGCAAATTAGATCCTCAATGAGCACAAATCATTCCTACTCCCTGCTTGTATTCTGGAAGCTTCCTCAGGGTCACTGGTCGACCCGTTGACAGCTCTGCTGTGCAGTCTCTCTCCCCGGAGCTGTTGACCAGGTTCATTAGGAGCAAAAATCTGTCACAAACTACAACAACAGACATAGGATCTTTGCAGATGCCCCTGTCACTACTGGGTACTGAAACATTTCATCTACATTTTTGGGTACTTCCTTTCATGCATTTTCTATGGTAAACATAAGCAGCAAAATCAATTCCAGACCCTCGAAGGCTGAGCAGCTTGATAGAAATGCTTAGCACTTCCATGATAAATATTCAAGAGGAGCTCCAGGGAATAGATCTTTCATTTCCTTTGCCCTCTTGCTAAAAGAATGACAGTTCTGGCCACTCAGTACTGCCCCGCATGAGCTATGGAGACTTTCTGTACATCTTCAGGAAAACCATAGGGACAGGCAAGCTCTAAAGGAGTCTGCCAAGTGATAATGTGCTACAAGGGATGTGCATGCAATGTAGCCGCTCGGCTCCATGACTTTTCAAAATATATCCGTTTTATCTGAGTTCTAAAATGTTGGTCATTTGTGTCCATACCTGTAAAATTCATTTTATTCACAATTTATTTCACTCCTGAAAAACTTCCGAAGGAATATCAGAGTCATGTCATCAGCTCTGCTGAGAAGGACCTGGGCGTCATGGTGGACGACAGGTTGACCATGAGGCAGCAGTTGCTCTCGTGGCCAAGAGGGCCAATGGGATCCTGGGGTGCATTAAGAGGAGCATCTCCAGCCGGTCAAGGGAGGTGATCCTGCCCCTCTACTCAACCCTGGTGAGGCCACATCTGGAGCACTGTGTCCAGTTCTGGGCCCCCCAGTACAAGA
>JAUBNY010001051.1:266116-293042 GCA_032275445.1 Crypturellus soui
CCTTCAGCTGTAAATGCAATTTGCAGAACATCCCCCAGTTCCACTTCCCAGGCATCCCAGTCATGCTGCAAGCAGTAGTCTCCTAAAGGTCTCCGGAGCTGCAGGCCATGATACCCGCAGGAAAAGGGAATCCCTCCACTCCCCGCACATGAGCAGGCAAGTTACAAGCCAGAAGCAGCATTAGCTGCACATGCTGCCAAGCCAACTCTTACAAAAATATGTCTGTTTAATCCCTACCAAGCAAACGATAAAGCTTTCAGAGTTCAACTCCCCCTCTGCAACTGAACATTAAAAGCAACAATAATGATTGAGATGAATTAATGTCTGCCTTACATCCTCAAATCCACTTTTACAGCCAGAAGGAATCCAAACTTACCCTGAAAAAATACAGGCAGGCAAACCCTGTTTGACCCCATCTGCTGATATCACTGATTTAAAGATAGCACCTGGGAGGCTACCCATACCCCTAGCTAGAATTTTTCTTACCATTAATCATCCTCAGTACAAAAAGCATCTTTCTACTGATGCTCTGGATTTTTCTAGAGACATTCTGAGACAGTGGATTTTATGATATGTCTAAAACAACGAAGTCCCTTACATTTGGATAACCACTCGTCAGGTTTGCTATTTAAAGGAGACCCCCATATTTGGAAACTACATATCCCAGGTTAGTAGGGTTGATGCACTTCTTGTAGGTAAAAGAGTATGCTGGTTATTTCAAGTATACTGTGAGAGCTCGAGTAAAGCTCCCTCACCTCCAGCAGAGCAGGATCCTAGTCTGTTGTCCCAGAAAGTGTTTGCTCCTCCCTTCTGTTCCTTCTGACAGTGTGTTTCAACAGTCAGGAGAGCTGAATGAGACACAGACCAATGTCCCAGAAATAAAGGAGGAAATCCCTTTCAAATTCATGGAAATAAATCTTGGGAGGTCTTTCCAAAAAGAAAACAAAATGTTGATAACACTTATCTTATTCATTTGCACTACTTAACAAAGCCCCTATTTTCCCAGTGATAGTGAATAAATCTACTTGCAGCCTAGTATCTGGGGATGCCAGAAGAGAAAGGGATTGTTCATATAAACACATACATTTCCAGGGGAAGTTTGCTCTTCCTATAGAGAGAGGATGTTTACATTTCTAGAGAAAGAGCATGTTCAAGCCTTTCTTCCCTTCTACTTCATCACCATTTCACTAGCACTTAGACACAGACATTCCTCATTTCAAACACAAGATTTAGCAATTCAAGCAAAGGCAGAGCAGCAGTTGTATATTCAAGACAAAAAAATAATGCGGAGAATGAAATGAATAAACAAAGCAAGCAGGGCAGTGACTCACAGGCAAAGCAGGACACCCAAAGTCCATCAGCTCAAAAAGCTTTCTAGTGCAGGGCTGAGCTCTGAGTCACATTCTTGGCACTTCTAAATATCAAGGGGCAGCAGCCTGAGACCTTTTTCCCTCTTCCTTTGCTTACTAAGCACATTTGGACTACAGGGAATGCAACTGGCATGTTATGAGATCCAGATGTTCTTTAGCTTACTTAGTGATTTGCTGTGAACAGGTTTTAGAGACCAAAAAATCAATGTCAATGATCTTAATTTCAGTGTAGTCGAGTCCTAATGAAGTTCAATGGATGCTGTTAGGTAAATTGCAAACACCAGCACTAATGACAGAAATGGAGATATCTCAAAAAAAAATGTTTTAAAATTTCTTAGGCAGGGATATAAAAAACATCTCGTTATTCTTATGACCACTTAACAAGTCCCTACAATATTAAGCTAAGCACCTACAAGACAAAAGGCCCCTCTTACACCAGGTACAATTCCACTTTACTCAGAAGAATTACATCTAATTGTCTGCAAGGTGAACTTGGTCATTTACAGATTATACAAGCAACAAAGACCCACAATAAGGATGAAACTCTGCCTTTGGAAAAAGAGGCAAGAGCTACACCTTTAATACTCACTGGAAAATCACACAAGGCTCTGTTTGAACGAGCTTAAGAAAATTTGCTTTTCAGCTAGCAAATGAAAATGAAGCCAGAGAGCTTGTGTTTAGGGCCTCATTCCTGCAAAGAGTGAAGAGAACAGCAAAGCATCCGTGGGTATGTGCTAATGCAGCAGTCTACACATTTCCAAAAAGAGCACGTTTCTCAGCAGAAAGGCAAGCTTCCCTTTATAAGCGAGCAAGACAGATCGGCCATTCAGGAACCACATAGTCAGGATGAGGAGAGCACAGAATGGAGCTGAGAAGACACTGAAGCACACATCATGCCTACCTGAAGGAGAACAGATGCTGGCTAACATTCAGAAAGGGGGCATTTTCTAGCCAAACACACTCGCCTTTATGCGGCCCACTTGTATCCCCTACTCCTCATTCCCAGGGGGTTTGGTTCAATACCAGCTTCTCATTTGCCCGTAGCAGGAGACAAGTCCCTTTGCTGGCACTGAATGAGATGAGCAGTTGCAAAGCAGACAGTGATTTGCAACACTGCATTGAATGGTACTAATTACAGATAATTAGGGATAGCCAGGGGAAAAAAAAAAAAAAAAAAAAAAGGTGTAACACTCAACTATATGCCTTCTGTCTGAACTGCTCAGCTGGTAAATGATTAAGACTATTTCCGACCTGTTTTCAAGTGTCATTCTATGTCTGAAAGCACTGCATGTGTTATAAGAATCCATAGATTTTCATGAAAATACAAGCATTCAACCATAGGAAAAGTTGCATTTTCTTCTCGTGCCTCAGTAAGAGGAATACAACAGCATGAGAGATGTGAGTCAGCCCTTGCAAACTTCTGCCAACTCATGTGACTGTTTCAACCACAAGCTCATGGACTAATTCAGAGGAGGAGAAACCTCTGGATGTATCAGGTCCAGCTTCCTGCTCAAAGAAGGGCCAATTCAAAATCAGATCAGGTGCCTCAGGAGTTTCCATAGCTCCTGTGAGCTCATTTTCCAGTGTTTGACCACTCTTACAGTAAAAACTATTTTCCTAACACCTGATCAGAATTTTTCTTGTTCCAATTTGTGCCTCTTAATTCTATGCTGTACCTATATCACTGGCAAAGACACCAAATAGTCCTGGTGCCAGTACTGATCCCAGAGGGGCACCAGTAGTAACCAGGCACCAGCTGTGCTCAGCCTTGCTGATGACAGCTCTTTCAGCCTGGCAGGACAGCCAGTTTTCCACCCACGTTGTGCAATAAAGTACAGGTCAGCTGAAAGGCATCTGGAGAGAGCTGGGGTGGATACGAGAGTTCAGGAAGTGAAGAGCAGGGTAGGAAACAGCTGAAATGTTACACTTTGTCGTCTTAGATACCAAAATTGTTTTTCAGAGGCATCTCTGGCTCCTTAGTTTGCAGATTAATGGAATGTTGCAAGTTTGGAGATTGCAAAGGAACAAAACAGTAATTAGGGTGTAGATTTGGGTTTTCGGGCGGAGGGGAGTGGCAGTTGGGAAAGCTCCCTTTTGTACCCATCACTTTGATGTTGCCACTGCTGCTCAGGCTCCCCCCCCACTGCATCCAGTACAACCTGCTGAGGAAGCCACTGGCACTAATGGGTGACCAACGAGAAAAGAGCATCTTAGTAACACAACAGGAAAACTCAGCTTTCAAACTTCACATTTTACTGTTAACATCACTACAGGTTCCTGGACAGAGGCAGAGTTTCCTATTTTTATGTCCTGCCACAGCAGTGTCACATGCAGTCCCAAATTCTGCAGCAATGTAGACCCAAATGTAATCTGGAGCGAGGTGGTCTTCCTCTAAAGAGTCCACATACTGTGAAACACCAGCTCCTCAGGAATGTTCTGCATCTCACCAATGCTCTGACACGGTATTAGTCTCAAAAGAGTCAGTTTATTGAACCTATATGTACTTTTAGAAAAGGATTTTAAGGTGATAAATTAGGCATCATCTTGTATGCGTTCCTTTTCCTCTCTCAAACTGAGGAAAGTACCCTCTGAGGGAGGAATTTAATCAAAGCCAGCTGCTAATTACTTTCCTGACACCAGGGGAGAGGAATGTTGGCATCAGAAAGATCTGGAAAATTTTCATGATTAATATTTGATAAATCTGTAATTGGATCGTTTGATTTTGCAGTCCCTTTTGAATAGAGGTAGTAACTTTGTTGAAATTAATGTTTATGAATTCAGGCCATAAACTTCAGGGGATGATAACTCCTTGATTGATTTAAATATCTCTAAGTGCTAACCATAGAGCGAAGATAAATTGGGATTGCCTAAGGACAAGTTAATATAGACTAAATGTAATCTAGAGGGCACTCCTATTAGAGGAAAATAAATTACATTCCGTAAAGAGTTAAAGTTGCATTTCTCTAGTCTTTTCTTTTTTTTCCCCGTGAAGTTCACTTAATTTGGAAGCAAATGAGAACTAGGTATACTAACATGGAATTAATAAAGTGGTTAAGAGCAACAGGCAATAGTGAGCAAATGGTCTCATTAAAAAATACCTGAAACTGAAAATACCAACACTATAAATATCTATTATATTTTATTGTTTAGAATTGTATATAGAAATTCTCTTGCACCTAATAAAACAAATCAGTCATTCTATTAAATTCAATGAAATACTGTAAGACTGAATTTTATTGCCATGAACAAAACCAAAAAATTTCATGTTCTGATTTTTAGCTATTGAATTATGAATTTAAACCTTTAGAATTAGAATTGGTTAATAACCCAAGAAAATGGTCCAGAAATATCTGTTTTATAATTGAAGTAAATTGCAGGCCACATTCACTGTGGAATGTGATCAACTGATATTTAATTTTGAAGGCGTGAGATTCAAGTTGCCTTTCTTCCTAGCATCACTGCTCTGAATGGACAGCAACAAAATAGCAAGAAATAATATGTATCCTAATGCTAGTATTTGATTATGGTGTTAGAGAGGTTTCCTCTCTACTGCAAAAGGAAATATCAATACAGCTCTTTATATTGGCTTTAAAGATTTAGCTAGGGGCACCTATGCTTTGGCTTTTTTAATTCAGTGTTGAGACAGTTGTGTTAGTATGCACAGCGCTTTTCACATATCACATATTTGGGTAAGGAGGCTTTCACCTCAAAGGCCTCATAATCTAAATTAAATCACAGTATTGGGGAAAAAAAAAAAGGCAGAAAAAGCTACCTGAAAAGAAAACACAGTCTTTATTTCCCTCAAAGATTTCTCCTTTCCTCTTTCCATTCCCATCAAGCAGATTGGTATTGAAAATCAGCTGAATGACAGATTAGAAGGTTTACCTAAAGAAAAAAAAGAAAATGTAAACTCAAAGACAAAGACCACAAGGTTGTTCAGTATGGTACATGTGAAAGGATTATTCAGAATCAGGACAAAGCTCTCAGAGAAAGCTCTCAGAATTAGAAATTTGATAGTCTTCATAAAAAAAAATGGAAAGATGTAGCACATGAGAAGTCATGGAATTGGCACGTATAACGCGACATGAGGGTGCAGTGTTTGAATGGGATATGGAAAAGGCAAACACAAAGATGAAAAGAAAGGAACTAAGAAAATCCTTATTAGAAATATGATTGAGGCCAAGGAGGAAAAATGTGTCCTATTTCAGGTGACAGACTTTTAAAAGGATGAATATCAAAACAGAGATAATGAAACTGTGAAGATATGAAAGATTTTGACAACATTAAAGGAAAAGAAGTATAATTCTTTGAAAGTGCACAGGGATGGGGCACTGGAATCTGTATTCTGCTTGAGCCTGACCGACACAAAATACATATATTTATATATATAATATATATATTCAAAGTATATATTCTGAAGAGAGGAGATCAGATAGCAATCATAAGATATCACTGTAGCTTCCCCTTTCTCTTGGAGCAAAAAGGATGCTCCAAAAACACAGCTCAAAGCACCTTCAACTGCAGACTTCGAGTACCAGGGGTTAAAGCCATTGCTCCTTCTCTCTCCACCAGCACTGCTGAGCAACTCTCCCCACAGCAGGGCTTCCAGCAGACCTGCAGCACCAAGCTGCTCAGGCAAAACACAGGGACAAATGTGCTCAACATGCACATGTAGATTGGCATTAATCACTTCTGCAGTTAATTAATTTTATTTATCAGCAAGTAAATCAATTAGCAAAACTTTAAAAAATGTAGCCCATGGAACTAACTCAGCACCAATCTAGCTTTGAATGGAAAAGCTGATTTTAAAAGTTGGCTTTCCAAGCCAGCCTCATTCAAGACACCAATAAGCAGAATTGGCAAGGAAAGGTGGATTAGCAGCAAAGTAAGAGAAGACAGCCTGCGACCTGCTGAAAAAGAGTTTTGTTCCACTCTGTAAAAGAGTTATTTGAAGAAATTACACACCACACTTTGAGGGCCATTAGTAGAAATGGCATTTTATGCCCTTAGTGCTCAGTGACTTTCAAGGACAGTTCTACAGCCAGGGGCCTAAGCATTCTCTGAAAATCTCCTCCTTTATTCTCTCTTATAGCAATGCCTATTTTTACTCATTTTTCTCCTTCCTTCTATTTCTGAATCCTAGAAATACCCTAACTTACGGATTCTGGTTTATGCACGTGCATGGGCATTTGTACACGCATGCAAACACACATTTCATGTAAAGCTGCTGACACCTGGTGCTCCTTCAGAGTACTGCACGGCCCAGTAATAAACGCCGATAACTGTATATTAATGCAGTTACCTGCATTAACTGTATGTTAATGTCAATCTCCAAACCCCAAGCAACTCCAACACCAAACTTTGCAATTTATAGTGATGAGCACCATTAGCTCTGCCTAGGAAATAAGCTGCGACTGAAACATGAGTATCCTTTAAATACAACAGAGATTGAATTAGGGTAGTTTGTCATTCTTACCTAGAAAAAATAAATAAATAAAAATAAACATGTCTTAAAAAGGGAAGTCTCCTGGAGCAAGGATACCTAGGTGTGCAGAGTCCCCATCTGACATAGGAGGCCTCTCCACCAACACACCTAGGCTGTGAAAAAAATGGATTTTCAGAAAAAAAAACAGCACAGAGAAACTAGGCTCTCACAGTAACACATAAAACTACTTATATTCACTAACTTAAACTGGCTAAGAGTGAAGAAAGCACAGCAGACTCGCATACAACTGAAATAACTTTTATTAAATAGCTGCAGTGAGAGCAACAGTTAATAGGCTTGGAGGATATAGCTTTGACTTAAAATTCAAGCTCATTTTAAAGAGTACAATCCAGGCAACTAAGAGATTAAATTTAGAAGTTAAGCCCTTTTAAAAAAAAAAGAAAAAAAAACTAATTTCAGCGTTTTGTGGGCACGTGAGAATTTCCACAGCAGGGAGAGCAGCCGTCCCTTTTCACCACTGACGCGAAGGGCGCAGCTAGCCCAGGTACGCACGCACGGCCAAGGTGTTGCTATGCAATTACACCCCCCTCCCCCGAGCAACCCGCGCAGAAGGAGCACGCGCAGCCGCCCCCACCACAACACCCAGCCCCGCCGCGCTGCCCTCCGCCCCCAGCCCCGAGCAATCGATGCCCATTTTGTCGGTCATGGATTTGCCTCCACCTGCTGTCTAGCTCCGCTAATCGATGCGTCGGTGCGTCGGCTGCAGAGGCCTGGAGGCGAGCGGGAGGGGACGGCGCCATTTTGTAGGGAGCGAGAGGGCAGGTGAGGGCTGCGCTGGGGGGGTTGTCTCGGGGGACGTGGTCGCCGGGACCTTTCTCATCCGCCGCTGCGCGGGGCCTTCCCGCCCGTCTCCCGCCGCCGCCACCTCCTCTCCCCAGTGTGGGGCATCGTGGGGCAGGCGGCGCGGAGGAGGGGGGGTGGGGGAGAGGGCGGTGGTGCCTCAGCGCTGCGCCCGCTTCTCTTCCCTTGCAGGGGCAGTGAGGCGCCCAGGCGAGAGGGGAGCGCGCCGCCTGCCATGGCCACCGTGAGTAGCGGCGCGGCGGCGGCGAGGGGAGCGGTGCCGAGCGCTTCCGCGGCCCGGGATCCACCGGTGGGGCAGCGAGCGCCGCATAAACTGCTAGAGTTGGCCCCAAAACCCTCTTAGCAACGCGGAGCCCCCTGCGAGGGGCTCGTCTTCCTTCTCACGTTTAAATCCCAAAGGCAATTTCAATGGGTATGATAAAGATAACCTAATTATGGGTTAAATAGGCCTCCCTTTTTAATAGTTCCGCTAAAATGAAATATCGAAGTCTACCGTGTTGCAATCAACCTGGAGTGAATCAGGCTGAAGAGTAAAACCTGCTTTATTGGTTAGCCTGGCTGCAGAGACACGGATAACCTCCTGTGCTCAGTGGTGTTTTTCACATGTGTAATGTGTAAATGCTCACACACCTGCAAATACTCATCACTGTGAGCATGGTTATGATCTGTAATTAACTTTGATATTTGCATAATAAGTGTCCCCATGTAGAGAAAAGTCATTTTTATTCCTTTTTTTTTTTATGAGTGTGAGCTGTAACTCAATTTACATCGTATAATTTACATCAGTTTACAAAGATTTAGTAGCCTTTCATTTTTAAGTAATGTTTTAAGTTTCTATTTTGAGTGTATGGTAGGTTATTTTTGTTTATTTGGTGTATATAATTGTGTCATGGAAGTGGCCAACCTATTTCTGAAATATAAAAAATAATTAGACTTTTAGCTTAATCAACGGTGTTTAAAAAGCAGTAATAATTATCACTATAGAAAATAACATCACTGGACTTCAAAGTTAATTCTGGTGCTCAGAATCTACTAGGCCTTTGGAGCACTGTTGCTGAGGCCATTTGTGTGCTCAGGAAGATATCATTGCATCATCTTCTGTCTAATGAGTGGCTGAATCAGCTCCTGAAAGAAAGATCTTTACCAGTTGGAAGTTATGTTGACAGCACAATTCTGTGGTGTGAGGCAGCTTTTGGGGTGTATTTCAAGACCAGAATTTATTAAGGGTCTGTGCTTTGTTGGCAGTCTGCCCAGGGTACTAATTTGTTTGCAGCAATATTCATTTATGAATATGTAAGTGTATCAAGTCTGCAAATCTAAATAATACGGCTTGTACTAACTTATTAAGTTTTGCACATGGTAAATATTTATAGTATTTGAACTTCAAAATAGAGCAGCAGAAATTGTCATTCCCACCTGCTTTGATGTGTATATCCCCTCTGTAGTTTGCATTGTTGATATGTTTTCCTTGCTGGTAAAGAAACACCTGTGGATACATGTATATTTGCCTCTAGATAAGAGCTACAAGATGTCTGTGATATTATTGTTTTTTTTTTTGTTTGTTTGTAACTGTGAGAAGTGGGAGCATGGGCAAAAATTTGCGCTAGTCTTCAGGGTAGAGATCTTGCTTATCAGCATATACTAGCCTAACAGTATTTCTAGGTATTTCTTATAACAAATCTTATGGGCTTATTGAATTATGACAATCATAGAAATAAATTTTTCCCCATGCAAAATGTCGTTTGATGTTTTAGTGATGCAATTTATACTTTTCTGCTTTCTTCCACAAGTGAGGAGCCTTTCAGTGAGGATCTCTGAAGTTCTTCCTTAATGAAAAAAAATATATCTGTGTGTGTATACATACATACATACACACACACACACACATGCTTGCATACATACACACACTTTAAAATAGGTTTAAAAAACACAGCTGATAATAAATTACAATTGTAATTATGGAATGAAGTTTGACCCTGTGTTCTACAAGGCTTTACTTACACACTGCTACAAAAATAGTAGTTTAATACTTGCTTTTGTTTTGCTTTGTTTTCCTCCTCAGGTGCTCTGTAATAGAGCAAGATTGGTCACCTACCTGCCAGGGTTCTATTCCTTAGTCAAAAGAGTTGTAAATCCCAAGGCTTTTTCTACAGCAGGTTCCTCAGGCTCAGATGAGTCTCATGTTGCTGCTACACCTCCTGATTTATGTAAGAAAAAGCAAATTCATTCTCTTTGCATTTATGTGCTTTCAGAACTTTGCATCCCCTATAAATTTGAGGGTTCTGAAGTGTGGTTTTTTTGTGACAGGAACTTTAATTTTACTTAAGTTTTGATCGCTTTAATCACAGTCATTTGAAAGCAAATACCTTTGTTTGAGTGGGGAGAGACTTTTCTGTCTGTTTGTCTGACTAATGTAAGTCCTTGGTTGTTACAGATCCAAGAACTGTGTGGCCGGATGAAGTGATGGGTCCATTTGGCCCTCAGGACCAGAGATTCCAGTTGCCTGGTAATATTGGGTTTGACTGTCACCTAAATGGTACAGCTTCTCAGAAGAAAATCCACACTCATAAAAATCTGCCTGATGTATTAGCAGAGCCTTCACCAAATGAAAGGCACGAATTTGTAATGGCACAGTACATCAATGAATTTCAGGTAAGAGCAAGCATTTTCTACATAAAACTGATATTTCTTGTCTGGCGTAAGCAAACATAATTGATCTCACTTCTTCCTGAAAAGAGGTATTGATGTTCCTGATGAATTTTGAAAGATGAATTTTAAGTGAGATTTTTTTTTTTCTTTTTTTCCTTCCGTGGGAGGGGGGGAAGTTTCAGTCTTTTTGTCTGAACATCTAAGCATAACAAAATAACATTTTAATACTGATTTGTTTATATGGATATGTCAAAAAAAAATTAAGTTTTGAGCCTTGCTATTTGTTAACTTTCTCACCAAATTTTATCAAATAGTGCTATCAGTTCCTTATCTAAGTATTTCATTTAATGAATCTGTTCCTAAGTGGATAGGATAATGATTTTTCAACCTGACTGTTTAGTTCCAACAACTGTTGAATTAATACATACAATGCAGACCAGTGTCACTCAAATGCAGTGTTTGAACCGCATGACAAAACCCACTGTGCTTAATGTTCCTTATTAAGAGTAGTCAGCCTGGCAGTTGCTAGTCAGTTTGCAGAATCATAATGTTTCAAGAAGCTTTTATTGCCACTAGCTGTTAACCCAACTTTTCAGCCAGTCTGATTTTGTGATGAACTCGGACTTTGGAAATGATTAATAAATCTGCTTTGTAAAATTACCTTGTTCTGTGTTTTTCTTTGAAAATGCAGCATCCATATTCTAGAGTGTTCAGAACATGTAATCTTATGGTGAATTTCCTAACCTGCAAACCTTACTTTCCATAAAAGCCCAACAGGCTATTATGGCTCTTCCTGGTTAATGTAAACCAGGTGTATGTCTCTTTTTCCAACACAAAATCTATCAGTTATAATCATGTTGACTACTTTTTTTAAAGAAGTTTCTGTGTAAAGGCTATGGGATAAGGGTTGCAGTGCAATATAAGGAAGTTTGACATTTCTACATAGGTTTAAGTAATAGTAGTTTATACGTATACCTGTTCTGCTTATAATATTTTAGAAATAAATGCGAATTCCTACTGCAAGTCATCTTTTGTGAAATGGGTCTGTCTGCAAACACTTAATCAAGAGATGAGGTATGCAAAGTTATTCTTGTTATGTATTAATAAATGTGAAATTTTACTTTTTCAGGGTACTGATGTTCCACATAAACAGCAAATAAATAATATTGAAGCTTACTTTGAAAATGCAAAGGTAGAATGTGCAGTACAAGCTTGTCCTGAACTGTTACGAAAAGGTACATTTTCACTATTTTGACAGCTTAAAAAATAAGCACTTAATAAGTAAAAGTGTGCAAGTAAAGGCTCTGATATTACTGATGTCACAGAATAGGTACTAGAAAAGAGTTAACAGGTATTATAACATGAAGGTGAATTGTATTATAATAGTGTATTGTCTACAGTAAAATATTTATGTAAAAATTTAACATATCTGTAGAGGTTGGGAGAAGATAAGTTCTGGATGCTTCTTTACTGTTAATTTACTAAAGAGACTGAAATCTGACTGAAATCTTAATCTAGGAGCTGAAGTGATTAGACTGTTCAAAGAGCAAGAACGAACAAACCATTGGATTTTCAGTTCTGCTAAGTATGTCTTCCAAACTGAAGACAAGGGTCCTTGTGCTAATCAAGCTTAATTGCAATTCTGATGCTCATGTGCGTTCTTGTTTTTAGTCCAAGAGTCAATAGGAGGAGGATAGTTCTGGTTTTGATTGGACACACTATCCCAAGTAATGTCTGTAGTACTATACCAGTATTCTGCTGTCACATCCTGGGAACATTCTCTTTGAAGAAGATCCGAGAAACTTCTGCCAAAAAACTCAATCTAGAGTAATTTCTAGGAGACCGTGCGTGTGCAGTGGCATTGGACTAGATGACCTCTAGAGGTCCCTTCCAACCTTAAGCATTCTATGATTCTAAGTATGCATAAATAATATGGTGCAAATCAAAAAGTATGTCTCTGTACATTTTTTTTTAATTTTGAAATGCTAAAGCATTACTGTACTTGATAATATCTTTGCAAAGAAAGATACTTGTTCATGAACTCCAAAATGTGCGGAGTGGAGTTTTTGTCATCTTTCCAGTCTGTACTTTAGAAAGGTTTATCCAGTCCAGACTTCTGAAAAGACCTGACCAAGATACATTGCTTTTTTTTACAAAAACAGAATCAGTGTTTCAAGCCAGTCTGCTCTATGCCACACGTCACTCACATGCACGCAAACATATAAAAGAAATTGGAGGCCCTGAAGCAGAATGAATAATATGTCTAAAACATAAAAATCTTAAGTAAAATGTAAAAGGAAGCCATTAAAATGTTGGTTTCACTTTCTTTAGACTTTGAGTCAATGTTTCCAGAAGTGACTGCTAGTCGTTTAACAGTACTGACTGTTACCCAGAAAACTAAAAATGATATGACTGCCTGGAGTCAAGAAGTGGAGGATGAGAGAGAAATGCTTTTAGAAAATGTAAGTAGCTCTCAATAGCATCAATTTATTTTGTTTGCAGGTGGAACTTTTGTGTGCTGTTTACACCTTTGATCCATTTCAAGTGATACCAATTTACTGTGTTCTTTCTAAGAGTATTTCTGAGCTAATCCACGTGTATATTCTCTTCCTGGTAAAATGGAGATATTTTTCTCTATCTTTGTAATTATTTTTATTATACTTGAAATGTTTCACAGATCCATTAAGTTCCTTATAGTAGATGGAGTCAGGAGCATGTCAAAAAGACTTTTAAATTGTGTAGTAAACTTTTAAAGATACTTAATTATTACTCTGTTGCCATTCATAAGGAACAGCAACTGTTTTCTCTTTTCAGCTGTAGTATAATCATTCGGTAAGCTTTTACTGCGCCCTGTTTTTGCTGTTTCTCAAGTTATTGAGATTCCTCTTCTATGTCAGTGTGTGCCTTCTTACTGGTAAGAAGGGGTTGGTCTGTTTTTCTTCAGTCTGCCAATTAATGTGGTTAGTGCTTTTAGTCTGCATAGCAGTGATACTTTGTACACGTTAAACTTCTTCCAGGCTTCCAGGAAGTTCTGTTGTCCACTAGAGGTCTCTCTGAAAATAGCCAGATTTTGCATTTTTCAGAAGTTGTAGTGAATGGCCCGGTAGGTGTCACTCTTTGCCACAACTGGCAATTTTTTTCTTGGCATCTGAAAATATAAAAAATAATATAATTTTAATACTATTTTTCTAAAACTGGTAAAAATCGCTGTGTGGGAATTTAATTTGTGTGGTGAGAGTCAAATTTATGCTTGAAAATAGACTGTTTTTCAATTCTGGAGATTGCAAATGAGGGCAATGTAAGCAAAGGCAACCACAGAAAAAGCAGTCTGAAGAACTTCCCTTCATTTTAGTGGGTTCTTCTCTTTGAATTATTTATGGTCTGTTGATCTTTGGCATTGTAATCTGGTCTAATTATATGTTAGTTGGCATCTTTCTTCCTTGTACACCTTCCTGTCAAGTCTAATATAGTCACTATAGGGGTTATAGGATGTTAGATGTAACCTCCTGGCCTAAAGGTTACTAACAGCAAATTTGCAATAAAATGGACTGTTTAGTTACTCCTTAGATGATGGGAAGTAATCTTTAAAAAAAAATAAAATAAAATGAAAAACTAATTTGAGAGGCTTGTGCTCAAGTAAGGACCTAAATGTTTACAGTAGTTCTCAAGTGTTTATTGGCATCACTGTAAGGGCTTGCTATAGGATTGTTACAACTCTGGATCAAAAGATCAAAAAGAAAATCAGAAAGATCAAAAGATATGAAAGTGTGTCCCTTATAAGCTGTCTGCAGATGGCTTGCTTACATTTGTGACTTAAAATTGAAACATAATTAATCTTCAGATCAATTGAATATCAAAACAGAGCACCGAACCGTTTACTGTTCAGGTTAAATTTTTTTGGTGAAGCATGAAGGAACTGAGGCTGAATAACTGATCTTTTCATAAATTCAAAACCTGAACTGCTCAGAGCAATAATTCCAGAGAACAGTGCAATGTTTGAACTTCAGAATAAACAAATTCATTATTTACTTTCACATTACACAGATACATCTTTTTAAGAGCCAGAGGAATTTCCTTTATGTTCAGAAATAACTAAATGAACTGCATGAGTGCTTTACTCCAAACCAGTATATTCAGCTGTTGAAATATTTGCATCTGGAGCTGTTGTCCTCAGAATGCATGAAAGGCCCTAAGAACATCACATCATCTAGATTTTCGTATTTGTTTTTCTCACTTACCTTTGCAGACTTTCTTAGCAGTTTTCTCTTGACCCTTCCTGGTCCGTATAACAAGGATTGAAACCTACTGATCTGGGTGATGGGAAGCACAGAACTGAGGTCTCATGTTCTTGCTGACTTATTTGTGGGAAAAATGTGTTAAATAGTCTGTGGATCCTGTAATTGTGTCCCATGTTGTGATTGGGAATAGAAGAGCATAGAACTAATGCTGAACTCAATCCAGTGGCTTGGCTGCTCAGTGTGTCTCAGCTGTAAAGGTACCTGAATTTTGTGGTGTTTTTTCTTCTGTGTCTGACAGATAGCTGCTACTCTACAACAAAGAGTGAAAACTTGAGCTGATCAGTGGTATTAAGCAAATGTGAAGAAGTTACTGCAAAAATATAGGTTCTATAAACTCTCTCTTCAGAAATAGTAAAGCACTGGAGAATAGGACACTTCTTGGCATGTTGTGTAGTCTGTGAAAGGATTTTAGGGGATATCAGCTGTGGTCCTCCAGTGTTTCTGAAATATGGCTGATAACTTCAGTTGTCTAATGGAAGAGGCTGAACTCATCATCCATCCTGGTCATCAGTTAAATGACAGCATGGAAATTCTTGTAGATCACTGAGGTCAAATGCGTATGGAACCATTTGATATCAAAATGTTAAGTTAAAATATTCTCTAAAATCATTTGCAGATTGATGCTTTTAATAGAAAAGGAACTAATATAAGAACAACTACTTACTGTGCTGTTGGCCATGATAGGACCTTATGATAAAATTATATTTTTTGTTTCTGATGTATTTAATGCCACATTTAGCATCAAATTTATTGAATTTAGATTAGATCTGTAGAGAAATACCTGAAGTAACACTTGTCATACTAACAAGTGGTAGGGGCTGCAGTCTGCTTGAATAGTCAATGCAATAGAATTACTCCTTGTGCATACGGTTAATGCATTACTCACTGGCACAAGGAACACTACTAAATCTCGTTGGGTAGCCTAACGTATGGCGTTGGTTTTAGTTCTTTAAAGGTTGTTGAATTTCCTTTTTTGGAGGAGAGGCTAAAAACTCTGTCCTAGTTCATTTTCAAATTTTGATGGGTTTTCTAATAGGTACCTACTTACCAAAAAAATCAATTTAACGCTTTTTTCTTTTTCTTTCTTTTTTTTTCTTTTTTTAAAGTTCATCAATGGTGCCAAGGAAATTTGTTACGCAATTTGTTCTGAAGGGTACTGGGCTGACTTCATTGATCCATCCTCGGGACTGGCAGTAAGTTATGGTGTGCAGGGACTATACAGTGGGCACTGCCATGTACTAACTCACAGTTGTATCTCTGTTCTTTCCTATGGGTTAAATCCGATGTTTTCATAGTGACCAAAAGCTATTACCACAGCAAAATTCCCCTCAAAAGTTAAGGAGAGCAGACCCTGTTCAAACTTCCCTGTTGTGTCATGTGTCACTGCAGCTGGCACTGTAAAGACATTGTTCAGCAATAAATTTCAGATAATTAGGAGTTGTATACAAAAAACTCCTGTTCAGTGCACCAGTATGACCTCCAAAGATGACTTGCTTGTCCTGACACCTAGTTATCGAGGTAGAAGTCCTTAAGATCTCTTTCCACCAGTCAGATCTGTTACGCAGAAGTAGTGAACATATTGTTCCTATTAAACAAGGCTGGTTCTCACTGTCAGGTTAAACCAGTTTTTTGCAGGAGCTGAAAGTCCTTGGACCACCAGCTTCACCCCCCAAAGACATCTGTGAAATGCAACATAGTCTTAAAACTGAAAGATATCTGTAAGAATTGACATTTCTATCAAGACACATATGACTCTATCTTTTGTATGAGAAATAATTTTTAAACCTTAATCACAGGTGAATATAATTATGGTAGAGTTCAACTTAAAATCAATATGAAAGGCAATTATTTATTGTGGCATTAAAGACAAATAGGTTTAACAGGTGTTGTTGAGTTTGAACAAAATTGAAGGTATGTGTGACACTTAACCTTCCCTGAAAATTTACAGCATCAGAATGATTCAAGTTGGAGATCATCCAACTTGCACAAGCATGTGCAATTCCATGCATATGCCATTCCTCCATTAATGCCATTCCATGCATAAAAAAAGGAATAGCTACAGATTAATAAAAGCAGACTTCTTTCTATAGGCTTTCATCCAGTAATAACATCCCTACCCATAAGCTATTCATCAGAAATAAACTTTTGTGTCAGTATTAAGCTTCCTCTTGTTTTGAGGTGACACAACTGAAATAACTAATTTACTCTTAATAACTAATACACTGTCCTTTTTTTGTGTGTTGGACTCACTGAGAACATGCTTTCATTTTGCTGCCTAAAGATCTGTTCTATCTTTAATGCCTATTAATTTGTTTCAAAAACCATTTTTGGCATATGTAACTGATTAGATACTGAAATACTGATATGTCTTCAACTTTGTCAGCAGTAAAGGAGATTATTTAAACATGGGTCTTCATTTTAAGTATACCAGAGGTCCTTTGCTTAAATTTTCCTGCACAAAACTACACTTACTCCAAAAGATGTAACTGGCATTCCCAGGCTTTTTTGTTTTAAAAAGATAATTCTGACTCTGAAACATAAATGATTGGTTTAAAATTGTTCGTTTTTAAATATAAATTGTTTTAAATAAAAGTACACTCTGGAGAGTGCTCACTCTGGAGTGCTTTGTTACTGAGCTGTTAGCCCTTACAGTCCAGAATGTTCTGAGAAATGCGAATACTTCTTTTTTTTTTTTTTTTTTTTTTTTTTTTTTTCCCCCACCTAGTTTTTTGGAACATATACAAACAACACCTTATTTGAAACAGATGAGCGTTACCGGCACCTGGGATTCTCCGTTGATGATCTTGGCTGCTGCAAAGTTATTCGTCATAACATCTGGGGTACTCACGTGGTCGTAGGAAGTATCTTTACTAATGCTGAACCTGACAGCCCCATCATGAGAAAGCTGAGTGGAAACTAGGAACTATAAGTTTTACAAGTTTGTGTATGACCTCTGCATTCTTGTTGCTTCTCTGTAAGCATTGTCAGAAGATGCCACACTTGGTAGTATCTTATGCGGTTAATAAAATGTCTGTTATTTATTTTAGTCTTTGTGAAATAAGTGTTCACCACGTGTGATTTAGAATATCGACAATGTTTTAACAAATACCAACATCTGTCACATGAATTTTAAGCTGTGTTTTTTCCTTCATCTTGAATGAGTTTGAAAAGATATGTACATATTTAGCTTTTTTCCTTTTTAAAAAAAGCATACTGCAAACCACCCTAATTGACTGATTTATCTTTCAGTGTGTCTGAAATTTGTAGCCTGTGCGTTAAAACTTATGGGAATAAGGTTATTACTTTGGGTGTTATCCCAAAAGATAAAACTTGGAGCAGTGAGTGTTGGGCTAATCTTTCTTTCACTGCTCTGAGACTAATGAGAGAAGCTCTCAGCAATCTGAATCTATGAGTAATGCTTAAGTGTTCCCTTGATTACTACATCCAGAGATTCTTGATTAAAAAGTCTTAATTTATGTTAGAATTAGTCATCTCATTTTTTTTTTTCCTTCATGGTGCTTGGGATTTTATTTTATCAGTGTTAGAACTAAATATATTTAATTAGCTTATATCTTTAAATGCAATTTAAAGATACTTTTGTAACTTTCTTAGGTCATTAAATATATTGCTTTCAAAAAAGATAAGTGTAATGGCAATAGCTAGATCCAAGTACAGGAAAAAACATGGCTAATAATTGTGATTTGTCTCTGTAATTTTGAAATGCCTGAGCAAATGGCAATTATGATCAATTATAAAAGTATTTCAATAGGAAATTGTAAACAGCATCAAGTTACTGGAGAAAGAACCAGGGGAAAATTCAAGATGACTGAGGTTCTGAAACTGTGTCAGCTGCTTCTCTACAGAAATTCAGCAACAAACTAGATTTTAATCTCTGGGTCAATTATCAGGGCCACTTGTTGATACCCGGCTGCTGTAACTGTGCCAGTTTATGCAACAATGGGGATCCTTTAGCATTGATTCAGTCAAAATTTAATGGTGCTCTTGTCTGGATAATGGCTGCATAAGATGATGCTTGGAGAGGTTTAGCTTCCTTTCAAGAAACTAGGGCTTTTTTTTAATAATGTTTTTTCCCTATATTGAAACTAACTTTTCTTTCCTGGGTTTGTATACATTTTCTGTTCCCTCCTTGAGCTCTAACTCTGTTATCACCAAAATCTTTTTGTTGGTTTTAATTAATTTAGAATAGAATCCCTCACACTAAGTGCCTGCTATGTCCCTGTTAGTAACTATTACAATCCCATACCTTTCCTGTGTTGTGGAGACAGCAGCAGTAAAGATTCTCTGGGAGAACTGAGTGCTCTGCATGTTGAATTCATTGTCATAGAGTTTCCAGCTGAGAGTTTAGCCTCCAGTTCAGAGTTTCTCGCTTGCCTGTGTCAGTCATTGCTGTTGATTCCAGCTTGTGTCTGCTCCAAGGTTGAGGTATATTGGTGCTGAGGTAGGATCTGCTCCTCGCTTTGTCATGGGACTTGACAGCTCTTGACATTCTCTTCTGTCCAAGAAAACTTGGTGAGATTTATTCTTTTTAGATTCATCTGCAGAGGAAGGTCCAAAAATACTCGAGCAGGTTTTCATGAGGATGAGGTCCGAAAAGAAATCCCCAAATAATCTGGAATCTGCAAAATGTCAATTTGCAGAACATCTGAAACAATGTTTTTTGCAGAATTCAGATAACCTCATTTGACAAAAGAGGGCTTGTCTCTGCATAGTAGGAATAACAGTTGTAGAAGATTTTATTGGATAGATACTAAAAAAAATCCTGTGAAATTCTGTATGTATTTTAACTGCCTTAGAGACTGTTAATACTATTTTTTAGTGACTTTGCTGTGCTTGCTTTTATATGTTTTACAATGCAGAAGAACAAGTTGTCAGGAAGCTATCCAAATTTAACTGTGGACATTAGGTTTTGAATCCTTCCATCCTTACAAGTTTCATGCTGGAAAGGTATTCAGTGGCCTTTAAAATGGCTAAAATGGCTTCAACCAGAGGCAGAACCTTGTCCTGACTGAAGATAGTTTTGCTTTGATGTCACTGTTATTTCATGGCCGAATTGGAGGGGAGGTAAGATTTCTTGGTATGATAATGATAACTTTTTCTAATACTTACATAGTAAAATTCTCCAAAGAAGCTAGTACTGTTCCAATTCTACTTCCCTCTACCAAAAGAATTATTGTATATTAACTTTTTACTGTGAAATAAAAGTTCTTGAATAGAGTGTAATTAACTTCTGATAATAAAAGCCAGAACTTTTTTTTTTTAATGTTACAAAGTGATTTTTCTTTCTATGGTAAAGAAAAATAAAACACATGAAAAGTGCTATTTTATATAAGCCACATCTCTCTTAGGAAGGATTACTGTTTTATGGGAAACGGTGTTTTTGTTACTCTGAAGAGGCTGATAACTTTTATGGACTTTATTGCAAAAAAAATTGCTGCTGTCATATGCAGTAATGAATGAACAACTCTTAAGTTACTTGAAGTGGTGATGCTGACCGTCACAGTTGTGATGTTGTAGTTACACTTAAACTTATTCTCATGCACAGTGAATATTCTTGAAAATGATGCTAGTCAATAAATTACTTGTATTAACTGGAAAGCTAAAGAACTTTTATAGATGTTTGTTGCTTAGGTGCTTTAGGATAACAAAGAAACAACTAAGCATGAGTTGCACAATTTCTATTAAAGGGAAGAAAAATAACTGGAAATAGCTACTGATTTGACAGAAGTTGCTGCTTCTCACTGGTTTTCTTGCTTACTGCTATTACAAAGCTTGTGCTTTGGGCAAGTATATGCTTAATGGGAGTCTTAGAGCTCCTTTTGATTTTTATGGTTTTTGGTGTTAAGTTACTTTAGGAAGAAAAAGAAGTCTGATGTGAGTCATTGATGTGATTAAATTCTTCAGGAGCACAGTCCAGAAGAGCTGATGCCATTGTTGCTAATGACTGTTGCTTTGGCAGAATTTTAATTTAAAATTATAGAAACCTAGCAGAAAAATTGAACAGAGGTTAAATACTCAGAACAAGACATTGAGAAAGGGGTCAGCTCATAGTTGGAAAAGGGTGTGTTTCTCCCGTGGAAGAAAAAATGGTTAGAGCTGAGCCCAAAATAGGAAGATGTTGCCTGATTAGTTGAATCAATAGAGGGAGATACTTAAGTATCTTGCAATTCTCAAAGAGGCCCTGACTGCATCCTCTTCCTACCGGGATGAGGATCTTTTCCCCCTGAAGATTCAGATCCTCAAGCCTGGACACAGGGATAGCTGATATGTTCATGATGTGTGTTCAGATAACAGTGCAGATGTTGGCACTTAGCTTCCTATTGCTTGCAAGAGAGCAAGTGCGTTTTAAACCACTCTTTCTCCAAACAACTGAAAGTGTTTTATATAAAGCATACCATGTCGAAGGAATGAGTAAAAATACTGTTAGCAGTGATGTAGAACTGCACTAGCAAAATAATTGTCACCTACTCCCATGTGCCCTGTTCTTTCAAGGACCCTTTTCATTAAGGGTTGCTTTCATACCTTCTATTTTTGTGCTGGCTCCCCAAACTAGTCCACCAAACTGGTGTTTTCTGTGCATGTGTTTGCAGAGAACAGGATGCTGTGTGCCCTGCTGCCATTCAAGCACTCTGAAGTATGGAGGGCAATACCACTCCGTACACTTTATACACTTGGTGATTTCAACTCAGGACTGGAGCACACTTTCTAAGCTACTTTGTCATCTCTGTTTTAACAACAGAGCAGAGCTCTGTGCAGTTTGCCTACTGGACTGAAAAAAAATCTGATGGTCAAAAATATGTGGGGATTGCCTTAGTATTACTTTTGTATCTGTAAAATCACATTCTAATTGTTTATAAAGGCATCATTGGATGGATGGCCTATGGAAGCTTCTAAAATGCCTGATGGATGCAGTTAAGGAGGTTCTGTTATCGTGACACTGTGTTGCACAATATGCAGCTCACGTCCTTCTGAAATCTCCCTCAGCACTTGGGGAATGTTTTAAACCCACCGTGTTAGCACTTCACACAACTGCTCAAGTAATTGTGTGCAGTAAGTGAAATCCTCTTGCTGTCATCAGTATCTGCTAAGAACTAGCCTAATTATTGTATGTCAAAAACTGACTGGTGGAGAGTAAAGTGTACTACGTGGATCCCTGGAAGTCCTGGTGAGTGGAGAAGAGAGAATTGAAATGTTCCCTTTGGTTCAAAATGCAACGTCTCATATAGAGATATTTTAGGTATTCATTTTTTAGAAAAGCAGGACATTTTCACAGGAGAAAAAAAAAAAAAAGATACTTCAAAATAAAATAGCCCTTTTCTCTTTCACAAAGTCCGTAGCTTGCACATCCATATCCAGGGTTCTTGATGGTGTCTTACGGAATAGATTAAGAGCTCAGACAGTACTATGCTTTTTCTAACCCATGTCAAAAGCAAGGTATATTCCAGTCATCACAGAGCTCCAATTGGTTGTTAACTCAGGCCAACACTAAGACTTTAATTCAAGTTAATGTATCTGAATTATTTTGTAATGAAGACAAGGCAGAATGCATTAACGCTTCTACTCCAGTGTCCCTTCAGGGGAAAAAAGATATGCTCAAATGTACTTACTCACTAGTAGGGCCAAGTTCACATAGCTGACTGTTTCCTGCACAAATTACTCTATAGATTTTGCCAAGTTTTCATATAAGTCTTTTGAGGAGAGGTATCACCGATGCAGCAAGACTGGCAGTCCCTCAGCCTCCTGAATAAATGTTTTCAGGATGTGATGGGAATAGAGTAAAACCAGTATATTCATTTGCAGCACTAACAACTCTTTGTAATCTTTGATAGCTCCACTGAATAGTCCATTCTTTATCATCTCATTTAATCCCGAAAGGGGTAAAATATCTAGCTTAAGATCAAAAAGAAACTAATCTGTAGTTCAGCTGGAATTCAGCCTTCTGTTGCCTTATGATACTTTTTCAGGGGAAGTAGCTTTAATGAAATGTAGAAAGTAGGATGAGAAATGAGAGAACCAGCTCTGTAGACAAGAGCACAGATCAAATAATAGTGCTACGGTCATACAGTTGAAGATGAAAGCGCCTTAAACTTGAGGCTGCATTTCTACTTGCTTTCCAAGGCAGTTGGTTGAAGCCTGTTGTGCTCTGTAGGTTTCATGCAGGCCGACACTTGCACAGGGGAAGTTTTCCATAAATCTGGAAGCAGTCCAGGAGCTACATGCACATATGCACACACACACGCGCGCGTGCTCAAGCCTTGGGCAGCTGCTTGGTGACAACAGTAACGTCCTGTATCAGCCACAAGGCTCAGTCATGTGTTGGTTTCTTCCTGTCATCTCCTTTAATTCCCTTTGTTTCCAGGAGGATAACGGTGTCTGGCAGCGTTCTGCGGCACAAGCCGACCCTTGCGAGGGGACACACACAGCACATCGACCACTTTTAGGTCTTCTGTAGAAGAGCAGAGCTGCACGTGAGGGTTTGCTGTGCCCTGCTAATGTGCAGGGTTTAACTTCAGTGGATCCGTACTAACGTGGGCCTTAATCAGGGGACTGAGGCCGAGCTGGTTGCTCTTGATCACGTCCTCAATCCTGCACACCAGAACTCTAAAGTCGTCCTCTGTCTGGGGGCTTATGTGATTGATAGGGTGGTGGTACCTCAATTTAGGGAAGTTTTCTTCAGTGCTGAGTTCTGTGAAGCCTGAAAGGTACCTGAAATTGCTGTCTGAGCACTTGGTTCCCGAGGAAGGCCGCGGGTACATCCCACGGACAGTCCGTAGCCATAGCAGTGCTGAGCAGCCCTGGGGACTGAGCTCATCCCTGCTTGTCGCTGCATGCTGGATGGGACCCAGAAGAGGGGCAATCCGGGCTTTTAGCAGGAATTCCTGCTTGGGCTGCGAGCCTCATTTGTCTCTGAGCAGCAGCTTGAGGAAAGCGACTCGAGCATGAAATCTGATGCAGTATGTGCTGAGGAGCAGTATGGGGAGAGGAGAAAAGGCCTGGAGACATGCAGGAAAGTTTTGCGTTACTGGAGCACTTGGATGAGTTGTACCAGCTGGAATTTCCTCCAGGCTGATTTTGCTGCATACACCCTGTGGCTGCTGATCAGCCAGATACCATGTGGCTTAAACTATAATGTTGTCTTTACTGCAGACAGCCTGAAATTGGAAAAACCTTAGGCCACATTCCTTACCAATTTGAACAGAGCTTCAACCTCAGAGTGGAGCTAACCAGCTCAAATACACATAGTTAGTTAATAATTTTCAGGACTGCTTTGTCTACTTCAGGAGTTGCAGAGGTCTGTGGGGCTTTTTTTATTTGCTTTGCTTTTTTCTTTTAATTTTGTCCAGTGATTGTTGCTTCCTCTAACTAAGCAGGACTGTTTGTACAACTAATGTGTATTAAAACCAGAAGTGCAAAGATTAAGGAAATGTCATAAAACAGAGCAAAAAGATGATAATGAGCAGTCAAATGAGAAGAGCTAGAGATGTAGGAGAGTTACCTACGAAAAGAAGAAGTGTGAAGGGGGAGGTTTGGTGTTCGAGCACGGGGAGAGCCGTCCCCGCTGTGATTTTGGCCCATAAAGCGTGAGGAGCTGGGAGAGGGGAAAGATAGAGAAAATCAGGAAAGTTTAGGATTTTGAGACACAGAAAGATGTATCATTGTGTCATTATATCCCCTAGAGTAAGAATCAAGTCAATCCCAATTAGTTAACTCCGTTCTGTTATTTATGAAAGTTTCAGAACAAGAAATGTAAAAATGGGATTCCTAAAATGATTCAGTGAAGAAAAATACTGGTTATGCAGACTAGATAATTTTCCAGTGTTTTCTTCCCTCGCAAATTAAGAGCTCCCTTTGGCAGGGAGCATCCCTGTGGACGACCCATGTCCTCTATAGAAACTTAAATCACACAGGTTGACCCAGCGTAGGCCGGCTCCTCGCAGCCCCATTAATGGTGCTAAAGAATGTGCGGTGCCTGTGGCAGGATGAGATTAGGAATCCAAAAATATTTGTGTTCTCCAGCCCTGTGTGTTGCCTTTTACAATTTTTTTTTTTTTTTAACAAAACCACAATTATTGTGGGTTGATTCTGACAGAAATTTGATACCTCTGGGGGGAAAAAAGCAGGGGAGATTGAGTGGAAAGCTTATGATGTGGTCTGTCTGCCAGAAACAACAGGGAAGTGAGCAGCACGGTCTGGGCACTGCAGATACTGTCGTTTTTAGATCAGGCTGCTTTGTTGATCTAATCAGCTTTTATGTCTCTTTTTTTAATGATTCACCCAATTAAGTTCATTTGTACAGTCTATTGTTTAATGGTAAGTAACGTTTTTAAAAAAACCCCACCTATGTGGTTGCTGTACTTGCTAGTTCTAATGTAGTTATTCTATCTATTTGGCCTTAAATGCATATTATTTCCTACTCTTTTGGGCAGCAGCTTTTCACTAAAGACTCTGCAGATCCAGCTGCTATCTGTGGTCAACTTGTTTTTCTCCTTCGGGATGTCCTGTCCCGTGTTTTGTTTTGCTTTCTGAACCAATATATATGCAGTATACGGCACACATGGTGGGCATAAATGCGTGTGGTATTTAGATGTGTTAGTGTGCCTGTGTGAATCATATACAACTTTATGTGTATATATGTCAAAGATGAAAAAAAAATCCATATTTGAACCGAGAAATGTTTTCTCCTTTATAAAGGGGGTTTCTTTGAGGTAGCTTTCACTTTGTAATACAAGTTCCTTCCCCCATCACTTCTCGTGTGGATGGGATAACTATCTCCTTTAGGAGAACTGGCATCTGATCAAGAAAGTTTCCAAACGTCAAAGTCAAAATATGGGTATTTTTGCGAATGAAAATAGCTGACCAGGCTCGTGGCTCTGCTGCCCACACTGGGGACATGTCCCCTCCCTGACAGCTGCTCTCGGCCGTGTTTTCCGCTGCGGCCGACGGGGAGTTGCTGCTTGCAGCGTCACTGAGTCTGGACGAGGCCTCCGGAGGTGACCTGGTTCCACCCGCTGCTCCTCACAGCATCACCCAGAAACGCCAAGTCGATGAAATGTCAGCGAGCAAAATGCCAGCGATAAAACCAAGCCGGGCCAGCCCTCCTCCCCCTCAGCACGAATGTTGCTGCAAACCTGCCCGGCAGCAGGAGAACAGATTGAACCAGTCACAGCGCTGCTGTGGCAGAGACCTCGTGTCACAAGAGCGGCCTTGTGCAGCCCGCAGGGCCCACGCGGGCCCCTCAGCTCTGCCATTTTGAGAACCCTCCGTGTCTGGCGTTGGCTTCCTGAGGGTGACACGGGGACCTGCAACCCCAGGAGACTCTGGGGATCCCGGGTAGCGGCTACAGACTGAGCACGGCTCGTGGCTTCCATTAAATGCTTTAAAGTGATGATGTGTGCCTGGCAATGGCAGAGCTTTTTCTTTTTTTGAAAGTAAGAGTTAGACTACTATTTCATGAATTGCACAAATACAAAGATTGACTCACCATGGATTCTTGCAAGGGAAAGAGGACAGGATTAGGAGACTGAAATTTCATGCAGCTGGATGTCATGCTTCACTGAGAGCAATCGCTGCTGCCCCGGTGGCCGAGGGCCAGGGCAGGGACAGCCTTAAGGAGGGGAAATGTGTTCTTAGGCCTGAGCTTTGGAGCGGGTTCGGTCCCCTAAATAACGCTATGGAGCTGCAGTAAGGTTATCCATGCTGTGACTAGGGCCATGTTGTTTTAAAGCAAGGGTATCTCTATCAAGCTACAAAGAGCGGTGGGGAGCGGCTTCGGTAACAAAAGCAACCGACCCGCTCAAGAACAGGCCCTCAGCCGGAGGAGGTAAATATGGCCTCGGCTTTAAACACATGGATCAGACTTAACTCACTGCCCCAGACTAGGAAGCAGGAACATATCTGCACCTTATTGGCATCTTGAAAGAAGAAAATCTCCCGAGTCGGAGATCGGCCTTTGCGAGAGATGGAGAACATAACCCTGCGGGTTTGGCTGATAATAGCAGACTTATTCATACTCAGTTTGTGAATGATATTGCTTTGTCAGAAAACTAAATAGCTGAGGTGGCCCTTGTTCCTTGTGACTTGACTCTTGCCTGCTGTTGTGTTATTTAATCTTGTTGTAAAAGTCACCTTGGCAATGAGAAGAGTGACATGCGGCTCAGGGAACTGGCCAAGCACCAGGTATTTTAAATCACCCACGTTATTGTCTCGCCCCAGCAGCCTGTTCAGCCCAGGAAATACTGCAATGAACCCTCGTGGCTCTCCGGGAAGGCAAACACTGCGGGCCC
>JAUBNY010001051.1:300798-312904 GCA_032275445.1 Crypturellus soui
GAGCAAGAGTAATTACACACGCACACACAATCAGTGCACAGGTTGCTCGCCTAAATGGGGACGATCTAATCTCCCTGCTGCTAATTGCAAAACCTAAAGTTCATTGAGCTAACAGCCCAGGTCTGGGGGACGTGCAATATATCCGCTCTCACACGGCCCTCTCTTGATACAAATTAATCTTTATCAAGATGCATTTTCAAGACTATTCTTATTACAAGTATTGCACTAACTATTGCACAAGTACCTGTGCCAAGTGTTGCTTCCATTTCCAGTTTGATTTTTCACAGAGTCTCATATTTTTCTTAGGACTAGCACAAACACCTGATACAGGTCCAGTTGCTTCAGTGGCTTTTATTAAAATCTCCTGCACAGATATCACCCCGCAGGTGACAGCCCAGCTTCAGAGAAGTGGCTCCGCGCAGACTGAGCAGCAATTAAATTATTTTCGAAATAAACGTTTGGGTTCACTTGGGCACCTGCAAGAGCTCTGGCTCCAGGAAAAAGCCAGACAAGGGCCTCAGCCCACGGGATGAACTCAGTTCCTGCGGGAGTCTAAGAAACAACAGCAGCGGGGGTTACCTTCTGGGGCTGCGTTTTGTCCCCAGAGCAGAAAGGTGCTGGGTAGGATCCCAGAGCAGCTCTGCCCAGGTGCTTTGGGCAGGAAAAGGGAAAGCAAAGCCCAACACACTACCCTAGCACTCAAGGGCTGGAGATCCCAAAGGGACGAGGGAAATGATAACGACCAACAAAGCTGAATACACTAATGCACTTTAAGAAACACGTGTCTAATGGGAAATACGAGAAACAATAAAGCTCCTAAGGGTCTCTCTGGTCTGCAAAAGGCAGGTCATCAAATTTGAAAGGAAGAACAAGCCCAAGAGGTGCGCGGGGCCGTTTGCAGGGCAGCGCTTTGCTTTACCAAGGCAGCCCTGCAGCTCTTCACTAAGTCTAGGAAAGGGGGTCAGTCTCGAGACCAGACAGATCATCAGCACAACTCCAGGATTTTTAAAGGATCAAGCCCCTGCCGGCTCACCTCGAGGTCACTCCTGCAGAAACACACACAGTTTACCACAACAACAAAAGATTCAAGCTGGAAAAATTGCAATGGGGCAGTTAGAATTTTGTGGAAAACAGGTCTGCAAGCAAAGGTGCCCTTTCCGAAGGGCTCTGGCTGCGAGAGGAGGTTGCTGCAGGGAACAAGTGGGCCAAAGCAGACGGCCAGAACACCCCAATGACCGAAACGATTTCTCCAATTAACCAAGCATACTCGGGCTGAGCTTTGCGACATCTCAAAATCTGCTTGGCACAAAGGATATCTGTAAATCCAAGACTGTATTTTAAGTTCTTTTCTACTCTCCTGCAAGGATTAGTTCAACATTTTTTTTTATCAACATCCTTGACAACAAATCCCCTCTTTTGCTGGCAGAACGTGCAGCGATGGCAGTATCGAACAATGCCAAAGACATTACTGTTGTGGAATGGGCTGAAATGCTTGTCCCTAACATAACAAACTGTGCTTTAATAAAACCATACATCAATCTACATCATTGTGTCTTCAGTCTGCTCATGCCTTCACCCTCCGAGCTGCAGGGCTCCTCGTGACAGGTTGTATTGTACATCACCCGGCACATTTGACATGCTGGATTAAACAGGGAATCGCCAAATGCCCAGGTTCAGCCCAAAGGGAGGTCAGAAAAGAGAGGAGCGCCGGAAACACAATATGGCAAAAACGAGATCTTGTTCTGTTAACTAATATCAGATTGGAGCCTTGCCCCACAAACGAGAGCTTTGTCGCTGAATTTAATGTAAACAGGATTAGGCCATTAATAGTGACGGGAGAGATATTAATGAACTCGCCGGCTTTGCCCATTCATGCCATGCAGCCCTTTTCCAAAGCAATTTACCATATCTCTGCGGTAGTTAATGAACGCCAGGTGGTTTTGTTCCAGCTCTGGAGCTGCCTATAGATTATCCTATAGGAGCGCTCTGCCGCTCAGCGGTTCACTCAGAGTTCACGGCGTTTCTTCCCTCCCTGCAGTAGAGTTCCCCTTGGCACGGGACGGCAAAGCCGCGTGTCCCGGGATGCCCACGCAGGGTTATCCGCGCTGAGCCGGGCCTTGCACAGCAGGGCCTGAGCAATTCGCCCTTTCTCCTGGTGCAAAAACCCTCTCCCATTTGGGCTCATCCACCAACAAGCGCGGGGTGGCATTGGAAATCCAGCATGTGCATGCGAATAACTAAGACCATTTTCTTGCAGTGCTTTGTTATTAGCACTGTCTGGTTTTGTCCCACAAGAACTTCAAAAGACCTTCTAGGAAATCTCTCTTTGCAGTAATTTCCATAGTCAAATTATGTTTTATTGGTCCAAATAAAAGGGCAAAATCAATTCACATTTTCTATCACGTGCTATGGAAATTCAAATACTTTTCTCATAGAGTTTTGCATAAAGTTGTTCAAAGGCCATCCCTCAGGTTTTAATGTGCATTTTATTTGGTTTAAACTTCAGAAAAGCTGCACAATGTTAAGTGAAAGACACCCAAATTAGAACTGACCAAATAGGGCATATCCAGTTGCCCCATGGAGTAAACAAACTCGACTGTTCAGCATCATTAATTCACTTCAGATTTTAAATAGCTTTTCTGGAAAAACAAAACCCAACACAACCCAAAACAAACAACCCGCCTCTGCCTTTACAGAATGGCCGGGGTTATTCGAATTCAATGACCGATTAATTATGTGGCACCCGCCTTCCTAGGAAAGGCAATTTAATCTCTTCATTAAAAAAAAAATGCTGTTGGAAAGGGGCAAATGAAAGAAAACGATCACCCCCAGCGCGACGGGAAGCCCGAGACACTCTCTTTGGTGTAGCCCCGCTCCAGCGAGCGATTCGCACTCGGACCCGACGGGGTGTTTCGGGGACGTCCCCAAGGAGCCCACGTGCTGTGCCACCCTCCCGTGTCCCCACCGGGACAACGCGCAGGGGACAAAACGCTCACCCAGAGCCCGAGAGCCGTGGTGGGAGCCGCCGCGTCCCGCTCCAGAGCGGCCCTGGCAATCCGCGCCCCGCGTGAGGGGCAGACGCTCGGCTGCCGGGTGCGTAGATGGAGGAGGATCAACAGCCTCAGCAGAGTAATCGCGTGTGTAATACACGCTGCACAATCTGGTTAGCCTTGGTGTGTACTGCTCATAAAAGAAGCAATAGCCAAATTAATCCGTGCTAGAATTCATCTTCCTGAAGCTACTCTGATCATTTTATCATTTGGAGTTCGGTTTGGTAGCCAGAAAACTCCATTCTGCATTGTACCAGCTTCCTTCTATGTTTGCATTTGCATTTTTAATACAAATTTTGTATCCTCACTGTGTTTCACTTATAGCTAATTGCTACCAATCATTATTTTACCATGATGTACAAATCGTAACAAGGATACAGGCATAATGTGATATTTTCATCAATATTTTGGTATGTGATACAGCTGAAGGGGAAAAACACTGCCATGCTAATTAATTATCAGCAAATATGTCATAAATTTAATGCATGTATATTAGTATTTGCTCTTTTTAACAGTAATAAATCAAGGCACTGCACAGAGGCTACACTGCTGCCCTAGACCCAGTGTAAACATGACGGCAGGTTTCCATAAACATGAAGGCAGGTTTCCATCCTCCTGGATTTCCTTGAAAAGCAACTTAGTCACTTGGAAAACGTCCCTTCTTCTTCCTATTTCCTCCTTTCATCCCAGAACACCTCTGCAAAGAAGGAATTGTTTCCCCCTCATCCGTGCACAGGGCTGGTGCCTCCGGGAAGCCCAGCTCCACAATCATGGTGTGTCATCTGCAATGCAAGTGTCTGCCAAGGAAGAGATGGGATTTTCAACAGAATGAGAGGAATTCACCTAAAAGTTGTGCTCAAACTCACACACCTGAAATGCTCACCTGCAATATACACTAAAAGCAGGAGTGTTTGGTAGGATGTGCCCTGACCCAGCGGGTGCAACAGGACAGCCCCAGCCTCTAGCACTGCTGTATTTTTTTAAATCACAATCAATACAGGAGAATATTTAAAGATTCCATTTTCTTTAAAATATTTGAATTGAGTTTTTGTACAGTTTTGTTCTCTGGGTTATGCAGAAGAACTGCTACTTCCACATGGCCTTTTTGGTCAACACTGGGATTTCGGAGTCGTTTGAAAGGCTCCCAAGGTCCAGAAGGCAGGACCTCACCCCTTGCCTCGTGCCAGTTTCACGATACACACACTTACAATTGGGCAGTTTCACAATGTGGCAGCAATTTTCCCCAAAAAGTGGCAAAAATCCACTGGTTCTAGCAATTGCAGTTGGAAAACACAACCTTCTGCCCTTCTTATCCAGAAATTATGCTGAGACCAACTGTCAACACAGATGTTCCTGAGCGCTGAAGAGCCGCGCGGCAGAGCAGGTGAACCAACTCGTGCTCTTCCTTCCTCTGGGGCCTCCTGTGTGAGGGCCATGGGAGCGGGACGAGGGCTGGTGGCACAAGCAGGACAGCAAAGGGGGCCCCCACAATTGTTTTAGAAGAAAAAAAGAAATATTAATGGAAAAACAGAGCATATGTCAAGCTCTAGGAAGACCTGGTTATTTGAAAATCATCACGAATCATTAAAAATCAGAAGAAAAAGATATTTAAGTTGACCTAGAAGAAAAGCAGTATAAATGTTTACTCACTGAAAATCAGCAGAGAAGTTAATTGGCAAATGGACTGAAAATTCAAACATCTTAATGATCTGAAAGGATACCCAAGAATATGCTTCATGAGAGGAATTTCAATTTTCACAGCACTATCCTCATTAATTCTCTTTTATATTTAATTGCAACCTCCTGAACAACTAAAGCAGCCTTGCACAAGCTGTAAGTTGGGCTGAAATCAGGACTTACAGAGAATGGTGTCCTCTCCAAGGATATTTTATGTAGAACAGACTACATTATAACATCTAACATCATGCCCACCATACTCACCCAGAGCTATACATTCTTGCACTTTAAATGATTCATTTCCTTACCAGCGATACCGCAATTCACTGACTATAAAACTTCTAAGCATTTAACTCCACGCTGGGTTCTATCTACAGGAAAACGCTGGAAGGAATTTCTGTTCTTTTTCATTTGGGGAAATGCGTGTTAAGTGTGAATATCTCAAACACCCAGCGCAAGACAGACATGAAAGCAAGAACCGTAAAAGCCCTGCAGTGGGAACACACCATGGAGCAAACCAGCGCTATAAAGAGATAAAAGCACCTGCTAAAACTGCCCTGGAAAGCGCGACAGAAATCCCCCAGCCAGTCCCCACGCTGCCGGGGCTCCCCGAGTTCGGCACGGACTTTCAGTGCAAACGTGTGGTACTGGCAGGGCCGCGGGTCCCGCCGCTGCAAATGGCTCGTTGTGCCTGTGTTCGCTCCAAAACCCAAAACTTTGCTCACACGCCACAGCCGCGAAAACCGCTCACCGGGAGCACTGGGTATGTGGGGTACCTTACATTCTTTCATCTGAAAAAGGAAATTTCCCTTGGTGCTGAAGCAGCTACAGCTTGCATGAGCCAAGCTGGCTTATGTTCCTATCAGCCAGGGTAGATTCATGATTTTTTTCTTTTAAAGCTGAAGTGGAAACACGTGCAATCTCGATGACTATAATTCATGGATAAATGTTTAGAACCAGGTCAAACTCCGCTGGGCTTTACCTCCTTGGCCCAGAGCACTAAGGCACCTACCTCATTTCAGTGGGTCAGGAAATGCTGGCTGCTGCCAGCAGCAGAAAGAAATCCCAACCCATTTTCTGTTATGACAGGATTAAGCAGATGTCTCAGTCAGGGGTGTATTATTGGTGAGTTTGGTTTCTGTGAAGCCGGGATGTCACTGCCATCCCAACGGGGACAGCGAGGGGAGCCAAACGGAGTGGCCTGCGTGACACCGGGAACAAAGCGGCATTTCTGCAGTGCCGCCCCAGGGCTCATGGAAATTGATGTGTCCAATTCGGGACACAGTCACCATCTTCTCACATTATCAGCTCCCACATGAGCAGAACACAAACCCAGTGTGGGCTATGACATTACTTGGCTATATTTAAGTCAGTGCAGACAGACACTGAGAGACTTCAAAACTGCGGCAGGCGACAAACAGTCGACTCAGAGCAGCCGGCTGCAAGACATTCCTGCCTGGCTGCTCATTTTCCAAGTCTGGAGATGTAAATTGCAGCCCCAGTTGTGGAGAGAAGAATTATTATTCACTCTGAACCATTTGGAGCATAACCTAACGCCATTCCCGTCGCTGTTGCTGGTGGCGGTGCTGGGGGGACAGCGGCCGTCTGCAGCCCACCGTGCCAGCAGACACGCGGCGGTGCCACCGTGTCGCCCGCTGTGGGTGCTGCAGAGCTAGGAAGAGGCTGCAGATAGCGGGTGCAAAAGAGGACGCTCCGCACTTGGCAGATGAGCCAGGAGCTTCATGGAGGTTTCCGCAGGGAGAGCTCTTGGGGACACCAGGGCTGGGAGAGGGCTGCACTAGTGTCCACACTCAGCTGCTCAGAGCAGAAAGCCACCCCTCCACTCGCGGAAAAAACCTGCCCTCTCCCAAACCTCCCACCACCATCGTGGCTAAACAGCACTTGGAAGTCAGGACTCCGGTTAACAGGCGGGTGCAGAGAGCATCTGCACAGCACAAGTTGCACCAAGTCCATTTGCTCTCCCCATGGCTGAACATTTCTTCACAGCCTCAAATCTCTGACAAGATGGACTAGCACCCTAGCAGATGAGACAGCTGAGGACTACGAAAAGAAATGTGCTTACATGTCCTGCAGGTACAAGGGCACTTGGTTTCTCACTGGAGACTACAGTACATACCCCCTCACTCCCAAATGATCAACTATTTTTAATGAAATTATTGTGAGATATTCCAGACTGACACAGACTTGCAGGTATTTAGGATTCAAAAAGAACAAGCAGATATTAAACTCTTACTTGAGTTGTTTGGGAATAATGTGGAACACCCAACAAATGAATGCGCTCAGACAGCTCTTGCTAAGACTGTTAACTGGGAGGCCAGTCCTGCCAGATGCTGCCGACAGCTCCTGAGAGCACATGTAAGCATTCCAAGGCAAATCACCTTGAAAGTAATCCTCTCTCAAGAGAGCTTATGATACCCAACACATGTAGACCATCTTCAGATGCCCGTGCAAAGAGAGGGATTGTAAGAGTCTCAGAAAAGCAGCGGGACTTACACTAGCAACAAGGGCAGGCATTCCCACTGGGACACGCACAACAGCAACGTGGAGGCTTAAAGACAACTGCAGGCACCAGCGAACACGGTCACCGCTCAGTGAATTCCAGTCCAAATGGACACAATCCCTGAGCAAGGGCTTCCCTTCCCGAAGAGCCAGCAGGAGCTGCCGCGTGTCCCTGCAGCGTGTACCTCTGCTGTCAAACCCATCCAAATGTCACTGAAATACAAAAAACAAGTGATTTTGGCACATCGGTTTTCCAGTATCCAAAGCCATCTCAGAGCTTAAGAAATGCTCTAGCCTTTCCCATCTGCAAAAACCCTACATTTTAATGCAAGTTACTGTATATAAACAGGTTCCACAGCAAATGGATCCTCTGGAGACACCACTAGAACAAGGGCTCAGCTCCTGACCTCCATTCGGTGCTTAACCAGCAGCAGTTCCTCGGTACGAGGCACTGGGCGCCGCTGAACGTGTGCGCAGCTTCCACAGCTCGGCATGACTGCCCTGCACATCCCAACACACTCGTGCAAAGAAAGGTGTTTTCCCATTTGTAACGACAACACAAGTGGGTGTTGCTGTAAGGTTTAATACCTCTTCAAATAGCAGGTCCTCTGAAGAGTATGAGATACAATCTGCTAAATACACAAGGCTTGAGTAAGTCTTGGACCAGAATTATCATGGCAATAAAAGTATGTCCATGATATGGAACTGATTATAACGTCGATCCTACTTTTGGGAATAATTTTTGTTCGTTAATGTCATAGAGCTTTGCTTTTGCTACTTGGCTTTATTGTGCTAGCCAGGCAAGGACCTTCGAGGTGTAAAAATTAGAAGAAAACAGCGACAGACACAGAGCTCCCCACCTTGCATGGCCAGTCACTGGGTGTGTGAAGGCCAAAGCACCATAACCTGTACTAATCACCTTGAGCTCATTAATTTACAAAGCTTTGGCCCAACCTTAGAGGCTGGCAGATGATCAAGCTCTTAGATGATGCAATCCAAACTAATCCACTAAGAGGCATTTAGAAGCCAGCTCGGAAATAAGCATTTTTATGTTATTAGAAATGACAAAAAAGTTCTAATGCCCCCTGGCTCCTCAAGGTGAGGGAAGCAGACTGCCCTTTGACTTGCCTCCCCTTTGAGCACCCGGCTCCGCACGCGAGGATGTCCCATCTCCAACCCCGCTGAGTGCCCAGGCTGGTGCCCTCTCTCATCCACGTCTCCGGTGGGCGAACGCAAGTCGAGCTCCAGCATTTCCACAAAGCCAGAGCCTTGTTGGCAAGTTTGAAGGCCAAACTAAACACAGGAGCTTTCCCAGCTATTTTACAACCGATATGGTTTTACTTTTGTTAAGCAGGGTATAAAGTCCCTGGGTCAACAGAGTTCGCAGCTGCGTCTGCTGAAATTGGTGCAGCAAAGCAGCTCCCCAGAGAAACATGAAACAGCAAGGAAAACATTCTGCAATTTTGTCATTCTGATATGAGAGTTTGGATACATGCATACTGGAGTAGAAAGTGCTTGAAACCTCTCTGTATCTGGAAAAGAGTTAGGAGTTGGCAATTAAAATAAGAATTTTAAGAGCACAGAACTCCACACTATTTTATGTTGAAGTACTATATGAGCTAGAATCTTATGGCATAATAGCAAAGAAATTTTCACCACAGGTTGCTTAACACTGACAAAGGAACCTTCTGAGTCTTTCAATCCTTAAAAGACCAATTAAGAAAAAAAATACATATACACACATTATCAGTCAGCAGAGACAGGAGCTAACATGAGGAGGACAAGGTCACTTAAGCTTTTCCTGGGATGGGGCAAATCAGTAGTTTTCTCATCCTCCTCAGATCTTGTTTTTGACTCTTCTAGATGCTCTCTCTAAGAAATACTACAATTATCATTCACCAAATGGGAATCCTCGGAAGCTGCATAAGCCAAAGTGATGATGACTTCTGCAAAGATCCAAGGTGCACATTGAACATCCCTCGAGCATCGCTCAACACCGAACACCCTCCTCGTTTCACTTCCCGGCCCTGGGGTCTCACTGAGCTGGAAGCTCCTTAGGGGAATGACCTGTCCAAAGTGCTATTAGCTCCTCATAGCTGCAGACTGGCATCTGGTTCCCTCGCGGTTTGACCCCAAATGTTTGTCTGGGGAGATGGCTCTAAAACCCATGGACATTCCTACGAAAAGGAGATAAATCACTCTAAATCCTGCCAGCAGGTTTTCATATAATGCTTTTGATTTGGATCACCTTTAGACTGTTAAACTAATGCAATGATCCTGTGAAAAGAAACTTCTTTCACTAAAAATTTAAGATCAGAAAAATGTGAGAATGCTTTGGACATCTTCCTCATTAGACTCCACAAAACAGAGGAACCTCATAGATAAAGCAAACCCAAAATATCTAAAATATATTAAACTCTTCTAAGTATTTATGCATTCATCATATTGTGTAAAGAGCATTAGTCAAATGGGACTTGAAAACCCTCTAGTAGTCCTTTCCAAACCATGAAGGCTTCACTTGCTTATGAAAAACCAGTTGATTTTGTTTATGTGTATTTAATCAAAATGCCATAAATCCTATGCAGCGCCACTCATGCAATTACCATCTCAAAAGGTACCTATTCATGAATCCAATTTAAATCAACTGCATTTGCACATCAAACCATCCAGCTGATAATGTAGTCCAAATATGCTGTCCTGGTCGGTTAGAGCAAATGGACTGCATTGAGCAATGAGCTACAGCTCGGGGAAGCTCTCCAAGACAGGTGCCGATGTGGGGTTGAACTGGGTCATCCCTAAGCATTCACCACCATGAGCGAGTCACGCACCTAAACCCATCCCGACCTGCCGCAGCCACAGGCGCAGGCTCTGCTTCCTGCATTCCAGGAAATTTATGAAGTGCTTTCATTATTTTAGAGACAAGAGTGTGGTTTCTACTCATATCTGTGCTATTTGGGAACCTGGCTTTAGTCACATCCTTATTTTTAGGAACATCAGAGACACACAATTACCCAAACCAGCTTAAAACAACCATGGATGTCATTATTCAACAAACAAACAAACAAAAAATAACATCTGCAAAGTAATCTAGTTGAATGTACTTTGTTTAATTTGAATACCCATACTTAACATGTTCTAAATTAGCCAAGACCAAGGCAACGGAGCCCTCAGCACCTCTGAATATAAAATTCCAAGGAAATACATTTCCGTGACTTCCCGAATCATTTTCCCACTGCACAGTAAACTAATTTCCAACAGTCCTGCAGTTTTCTGGAATCTGCTTACAAATGTTTCTATTTTCACACTGTACGTGCCGCTGTCGATACCAAACGAAGCAATTTCCTACCCTGCGGAACGCGGAACGTCCGCGGCAGCTCCGCGGCAGCCGGGCTCTGCTGCCAGCCCGGCCGCGGCTCGTGCGTGCAGCAGCCAGGGAGATGAAAGGAGCTGCCTTCAAAGGCACCGGGCTGACTGATACAGAGTGATTGCCGACGGAATCTGATGACAGAACTTCATGTAATTCCATTAAAGAAAAGCAGTCGTTTAGGGGAAAAAAAAAAAAAAAGGGGTCAAATAAAATCCCCAGAATTTAAATATAACATGCCCAGGATTTATGCGCTAGACAACCATATGCGAGGAAAAAGGAGACAATAAAACATTTACTTATATCCTCCTCCGTTCCTCCCATCCCTTCCTATTTAATAAAGCCCCCATCTCAGCTACAAGCAGCACAAGCCCCTGCAGCAGCTTACTTGGGAACACGGGACCAGGGAGGATGTTTTGGTTGCTTGCTCTCAGCACATGCCAGGATTCAATCGCGAGCTTTCCGGGCGGCTCCTCCGAGCCCGCAGCGTGCCGCGCGGCGGGAGCATCTGCGGGAGCCGCCTCGGAGAGCCGGGCTGGCGGGCAGCGCCTGGCATCGCCACGACGGGATCAAGGGCAACATTGTGAATTCAGAGCAAGCGGCGGCGCACGTAGGCACCGGGTACCGACAGCAGCCCCTTCAGCTCTGCGCCGGGGGCACGTGCCAAGGGGAAACAAAAACCTGCTTGGAAACGCACCGCGTTTGTTTTGATTTGCAAAGGAGGAAAGCGTGAAGGGGTTACAAGTGCTATATGCCCCAGGATGAAACAGGCCCTCCCAGCCCTATGCACCTCTGCTATATTGTGTATTGCTGCTTTGCCAGAAATACGGAAACGGTCTGAGAGACAAGTGCAAGGCAGGCAGAGCAAAACAGAACCCAGCACTTCCCCAAAACCGTGTTTGTTGCAGGGAACATATGGTGACGGAGGGGTAAGAACTGCGCTTGCCCGCGAGTCGGTCACCCTGTGCCGCAAGGGGCACAACCCGCACATGGGCTACGGCGGTGCTTGGCGAAAAGGGAAAACGTGAAGAACTACTGGTTTATAAGGAGCAGCAAGCTTCCCAGCAGGCAGCCAGTCCTACCGTTCAGACTAACCTGCCCTGCCAAAGACTCATGGAATCCAAATCAAAAAAAAAAAAAAAAAAAAAGACATAACCACGACTTACACTTGTACTAATATCACTAGTTATAGCAAGTACTGCCCAAGGTAACCCCCTCTCCAGAAGCACCGAGGCAGTTTTTGTGCTCCTACCTCTCGCCTCGCTCTGTTCTCCATCAGTGACGGTCTGCTACAGAAGGCAGATGCCCATCAGCAGTTCCATAAAATGCACCACATTTTGCCCAGGGACCACGCCAGTCCCTCCAGGCCTGAAAGTGCGTTTGTTTTAAAGGAAAACAAGACTCTCTTTAGCTCAACACACCTTGGTGGCGGCAGCTGCCCAGCTGGATACGGAGCTCCCCGTGCCCCAGCTCCGCTCGTGCATTGCCCGGGCCG
>JAUBNY010001051.1:313004-336794 GCA_032275445.1 Crypturellus soui
CACCTTGGTGGCGGCAGCTGCCCAGCTGGATACGGAGCTCCCCGTGCCCCAGCTCCGCTCGTGCATTGCCCGGGCCGGGCGAGCTGCTCTGCTCCCTGCAGCACATCGATGTGACAGAGGCCATGGCAGCAGGGCGGGAAGGGGACACCGGCTACGCATGGTTGGTTCGTACCGCCGCACAGCCAAGTCTCCCGGGAGGTACCGCTATTCCTGCAGTGTTCCCAACACTCCAGTGCAGTGATCAAGCCCATTTCGAGCTGGGTTTGGAGGCTGCTTCAAACTCAGGAATTCAGGGTCAGGTGCATCTGCAAACCCCAATCCCACTCACCAGACAGGAACATCTTCCGTTTTCAAACTACGCTTATACTTGGCCTTTTCTGCCCGACAATATGAGGAGATGGGATTCAAGATCTGGTGCGGAGGACACGTCATTAGACAGACAGATCACTGGCACATAAACAAAGTTTTACATTTTCAGCAAACTGCCTTCTACTTCAGTGAGCCAGAGGTGACTTTTTGAGTATTTTTATACAAGTGTTGCCATAAAAGCCCAGGGGGCCCCACAGGGTCACTCTCCTTCCCCATCGGCACTTCCCGAGCCCGACGGGCACCAGCAGGGCCAGGCCAGGGGACAAGCCCGATGCCAAGTGCGCGCGCAGCCTCTGCACAACTACCCAGCGGAGGGGTTGGAATCGTTTTGTGAGAGCAGTGCTAACGCGCTAGGGCTCGTTATCGCTGCCGGGATCTCACCACCGCTTTGCTGGAACTTTGCTCCAGAGCCGAGGGAAGGGACGAGCTCTGTCCGGCGCCTCTGCCGCCCCTAAAACCCTCAGTGCTGTGACCTGCTGGGCACAGTCCCGGGATCACTCCAGCGTTTCATTCCTATCAACCTATCCATTCCTAAGAAAATGCGTGCTGGATACAGAGGAAATCCCATGGGCATAGGAATGAGCCCTATAGCTTGTCTGGTACAGTGGCGGGCTGCAGCATTTAGTGCTTTCCACCTCACTACTCGTGATATATAATTATCATTAAGAAACTGTTGGTATTTCCCTGGAGGAAAGCCTGTTTGAGCAGAAAAAGGAACATACTGCGGTTGTAATTGAGAAGAAAAACATTTCTCTGAGAAATCACGTTTTCTAGGTCGCGGTACATTTTTAAGAGCCGGAGCAGGGGCCGTTTTTCCTGCCCGGCGGCAGCCCGTTACTATAACGACCCCCTTCGCTTTTACTTTGAAAGCAGTTGGTGGAAAACCGCACGGGCGCCCAGATGGTGCGCGAGGCGGCCGCGAGCAGAGCCCACGCGAGAGCGGCCGGCTGGGAAAGGTAGCGCCCGGGGCGGCGGTCCCCGTATGTCGCCGCGGGCCGCGCCGCGCGCCTACCTTCGCGGTGGGTATCGGCGCCTCCTCCTCCTGGCGCGGCGGAGCGCAGTCCCGCGGGCTCCAGGGCCGCCCCTGCACGGCAAGGGGAAGCGGAGACCCCGCTTGGGGGACACGTTCCAACCGTGCTCGGCTCCACAGCAGGCTCTTTCGTCGCTCCTTTAAAGTAGATGCCTATTTCAAGCAAATCTGTATCTCCTAAGAACTGTGCACATCAGCTGATAGTTGCTGCACCTTTAGCCGATTCCTTCAGGCTGGGCGGCAGCCGCGGGTGCAGGTGCCTCTGGCGGCGCCGCGGGAATTGCGGCCGCTCAGGACAGAGCCGGGCTCCGCGGGCTGTGCCAGCAGCTCGGGGTCCCCGCAGGAGCCGCCTCCGGCCCCGGCCCAGGCTCTGCTCCCGGCGGGACTCCGCGGGGCCGGGGCACAGCCAGGCTGTGGGCTCCGGCAGGGAGCATCACCCGGGGGGTGAATCACGCGCTGCCTCCCAGCACGCCCTCACGACGCGCTTCACCCCAGCAAAACCCAGCCACGAGGCTCCAGGTTTTCATCTCTTGCCAACTGCAAGCGGGTTTTGTTATCGTTAGGGGAACGTAATTATGTTCACCTTGCTGTGTTTAAATGCCTTTCTCAGCAGCACGAGCAGAAACACGGGCGTTTGCAGAGGCAGCCGCGTCACCCGCTGTTCAGATAACAGCAGCACCCCATCCTCAAGAAGGCAGAGATTAGATAAAATATTGAATAAGAGCTATGACAACCATCCCCTTGTCTGTACGTCTTAGTGTAAAGTTCAGTGGCGTTTATTTTGGCACATTAATTAGGCGTGCACAAAGCATTCCAGCTTTGTGTCAGCGTGTCACAAGGGCGGCTGCGTTAGGTCAGCGCTGGCTCCGGCTGGGAGCTGCTCCGATGCCCGCGGAGGCTCCTGCTGACGCGGGGAGCTTTGCATCCTGGCCCCGATTCGGATCTTGCAGGAGTTTCACCACTGAGGGCCACTGCCTCCAGCAAGGAGAGAGCTTGGAAACACCGGTATTTCCTGTCCGGATGCCTACGTGGATGTAATCATCAAAAGAGGCTTCCCGAGTGGGCCCAGGGCACCGCGATTGGGTTTGACCTCTAGCTTCTGGGCACTGCTTACCCCTTGGGAAGGCTACAGGGTCAGACCAACCTTTGCATTTGTCACTTACCTGCACGGCATGGTGCAAATGCTCCCTCTAGATTATTGTATCCCAGAAATCACGCAAAGGCTGGGAAGTTTCAGAGAGGTGACTGGAAAAGAGAGAAATGCTCCAGTGGGACCAGTAATAAATACCAGTCTTAGAAACCTTTTAGGGGACCCAAGACCAGAGCAGCTTTGCATGGGCAGGGGAACATCTCCTGCCCTGTCCTGCAGCTAGCCCAGGGCAGGTGCCTTTCTAGGCTCACCTGGAGGGGATGCAGATGATCAGAGGACGTGGAAAGGCATCGCCCAGGTGGATGTGAGCTCTGGGTGCAGGAGGAAAGCGGTGCCGTCCCCGCTGACACACAGGCCCATTACCTTGATCTTGCGGGTAAGTTTTACTGCTTACAGATCTTGTCGGAGGGGCGCTGTAACCCGCACTGGCTGTGGCACACTGCGCGTTCGCTGCCAGCCACAGTCCTGCCTAAGCAGACAGTCACTGATGGGAGCCAGCATTACGGCTCTAAATATGGGGGTGAAGAGCGAAATTTCCTCTTCTTTCGAGTTAACACAAAAGTAAAGTAAAGAGCACAGAATAGATATCGAGTGTCACTAACAGAGGGCCTGCACCCCAGGCCTGACTCATCTCAAAGATCGCCCTGTAGAAAAAAACAAAAATCCACAACTTCAGCCTGATACACAGGATTTAGGAATACACAGGTAGTTATTGCCATGCTTATTCCCGTGAATGCTATCAGTAAAAATAGACTCATCTAGCTGTGGCTCTAAGTATTTCTGGCTCACCCCAGTGAATCAATGGCAGTAAAGCCCATCTATTCTGCAGAGCTTAATGACCAGCGGACAAAAGCAGCAGCAAGCTCTGCGGCAGCTTGCAGCCGGGCAGATGAAAGACATTTAAGAGGACAGGCAAGGAATCCCCCAGCACTACTGGGATAATAAGGCCATACATCTCGTAAAGGTTATAACAGCCTTGGGTTTCAGAAGTGAGATAATGAGGGCAAAGCATGTGGTTGGAAAGGGCTGTGCATGAATCGGTGTATTTCAACTCACTTCTTTATCAGTAAAAGGTTTACATATGTGTCTGTGTGCATATGTATAAAATACAGAGATATTTCAAACACTCTGGCAAGTTTGTGTATAAAACTGCATTGAAATAGCTTGTAAAGTTATGCAGGTTATGAAATAAATTGCAAAGCAATTAAAGAGAATTAAACAAATAACTGACAATAACAGAGCAAAAAAAAAAAAACCCCAAAAACCAAACCAATAGGTAACTCATTATGAAAGCTCTTTATTCCTTTTCCCGAGGAGAATTGCTCGCTGCCGCCAAGGCATCAAATGCAGCCTTTTGTTGGGGGTTTGAACGTTGACACACGATCCTCGAAGGCCAACTGGCGACCAGCAATTACCCACACTGTTCTGCCTAAGTGCTGCATCAGCTCACTCCAAGTTCAATTTGATAATCCGAGAGCATTGTAGGCCGCCAATTTGTAGTTATCACTTTTAGTTCATTGATTTAAAAGGTGAAATAAAAGAATTAACAATCAGACAAAACTGGCTCGCAGGATTGGCTCTGTTGATATTAAACCCTGCTTTTGTCTTAAAGGAGCATGATTTTTTATTATTATTATTATTTTTAGTGGCCTTAACAAATGCTGTGACACTGCCTGGACCCATTGTATAAAAAATAGCTTTCAATTTTGAAGTATCTTCAAGCACATTCTAGGTGGTTGGGCCTGAAACATGTTACCAAACAGCAGCAGCAGGGCACCCTTTGCTCAGTGCCAACTTTCAATGCATTTTATTCATCCACTTGCTTGCAGTGGTTATGAATGTTCATTTCATAGATGGGGAACAGGAAAGTCATTACTTTAGCTGCACTGGTTCATGCCAACAGTAGTACATGTCTGTGGCTCTTAATCTGCTGGATCAGATCCTCAAATTTCCTGTAAAAATCTAGGGAAATAGCTAAACTGGGCCTATTATTCAAGTGTCCATCATAAACTAGTCTAAATTAGGTAAAGGGCTGAACTTTGCATCCTTGTCTCAGAGACATTAACTCCCCTAAAAGTGTGTTTATAGCTCTCTTCTACCAGCATCAGATGCAACATGTCTGTCTAAAATTATGCTATATCCTTTTTAAAAGCCTTCTCCTGCCAGTTTTAATCAGCTTTATATCTTTACTGAAGCCTTGCCAAGAGCATCCAGTATTTTGTGTTTCTGAAAGAGCAGCTCGGTGACTGCAGTATCGGATGGCCCCCAGAAAGTGCACTGCATATTTTCTATAACCTCCTGCTCTGGGATCAAGATTTTAGAAGACAAAGTCTTTAATCATCAGTCATTAATCTTTGTCGTTAATCTTTGGGCTCGATGGAGTTAGGGCTGGATTTCCAAGGAAAAGCCAGGGAATGGGGGAGATGCTAACACACAAATTGCATGTTGAACTCCTGCTCTCTGAGCAGCCCTTTTTTCCAAGCCTTTTCCTGGCTCTTCATGACTTGGGGTCAGCCCAAACCAAGAGCACCTGGTCCCACTAACCTCATCGCTTGGGCTCTCACCTTGAATTTGCTGTGAAAAGCTTTAGCAAACTCGTGTTTTAGAGCAGAGAAAGGTTCTTATAACCTGATGGAGTAACATAACTTGACTTTTCCCATTGCTTTATTTCCAAAAAGAGAAGTAAAAGCACCACAAAGTGGCTTTGGGTGCAGGGAGATGGTCTCCAGCCCTTACCTGAACCCGCGCACTGATCCCAGAGAGCACCCTTCTTAGAAAGGGCTGTCACAGCAAGAAATTAAACATCAGCGTCAAGGATATTAAACCTTATGCCACAGAAACATGACTCAAAGTATGGCATTTCAAAACTTTATGCATGTTTAATTGCATTTATCTTAATTGATAGAAGATTCAAGGACAATAGCTTGGAGACATACGCTAAGTTCTTGTTATTTATAATCATATTACAAATGTAAGGCTTAGCTTCTTGCATGCCCAAACAGTCCTTGATTTCACACGGAACTAGTGACATAACTAACAACATTTAATCATGTTTAAAAGATTTTCAGAGCCAGAAAATCAATGAGCAGTCTAAATGGTATCTTTCTATGACTTCAGAAAGACCTATTTTTCCAGTCCTCTGAAAGAAATTAAGGTAAATATCTATGGCATTCTGGTCTCTAGCATTTAGAAAAGACTTTCCCACTCATAAAACTAGAAACACTACAAGATCACAGCATTTTTGAAGAAGAAAAGACACACTGGGCAGGCAGTCATGTCATTTGTTAGACTACACGCATTGGTTTAGAGATCACTTGAAGAGAGATAAAAACGGGTAAAATATTTGTTTTAAGTGCATCCAGTCTCATCCTCCCCCCGCAATCTACAAAGGAACCTCAAAAGAGGATTTTACATCAACTCAACATCCCTTCGTGGTCAATGGTAACTCGCAAATAGGATTTCTCTCAGCCATCCCCTGGAGAGATCATGGCTTGGCAGAAACTAGCCCTAGCCAACCTGTTCGATGTGAAACAAAACAGCACTTCAATTAAACGAGAAAGTACTATCAGAATGAGATAAGGTTTGCAGAAAGAGGAGGATGTAAAGAAAAACTGGAGAGAAAAAGCCAGAACTACCTCAAAGACAAGGGAAATGTACAATATGGAGAAGTAAACATGTGGGGAAAGGGAACTGAAGACTTAAGAGAAGCCGTACTTGGGTGACTGGGAAAATCCCCACATGCCCAGAGGACTGAAGTCCTCCCCTTGCCAAGAAACTAGATTAATTAACCTGTGCTGCAGCAAAGCATACGTACACACTCCAAGAATTTCTTTAACGTTTGAAAACTTAACAGTGTCAGAGTATGAAAAAACAGTAACGCCCAAGTCCCGAAGGAGCACAGCCCTAGCTCTGGCCCAGCTGTAACCACCACCAAGCCTGTGTTCACCCTGTAACTTTATATTTCCTAGTAAAAGGCAGTGAAGGTGTGTGGCATGTTCTAGCAGCACGCTGCGTTATGAGCCCTGGGCAGGCATGCCTGTCATAGCCACCAAGAACACCGAGAAATACAGGAATAAAAAGCAAAAATGAAAAAAACACTGGAAATAAAAGAGGATTATTTTTTTTTCCCTGCTCTTACGCTGGATTTTTCATTTTGCAAAGAGCAGGGAGAAAAGTGACAGCCGTGAAAGAGACCCCAATTGCCTCTTAATAACTGCTGGTAGCACCGTTACTTTATTTACTAGAGTGAAAACTAATCAGGAGACTAATGAGCGGTTTGGTGTGAGGCACTGTGGCGTCTCCTTACAGGCTGGTGGAAAATTGGAAACGAACCCGATAGCTCTGTGCTCAGTTAACTCTTTCTCCAGGATCTGTGTGAAAATGCAGACATGCTTGTCCCCTCTGTCCCACTTACCAGGATTGCTCCTCAGGATCTCTTCGACAACTTTAATCCTCTCTGCAGAAGGGGTCTTGCTGTATCTCCTCTTATGTCTAAAATAGCAGTATTACAACATTAAAATGAGTTAAAATTTAAAAAATGCCAGGAGGGATGAATACAAGAAAACCACCTACAAGGGAATTAATACATTTTGAGAACTTTTCATGGATAGAAAAACAGGGCACAAGCAGGCAAGAGGCACTGAAGCATTCCCCGGAGTTTAGGGTGACGGTACAAGCGGATTTGCCAGTTTAGTTTTCTAAGGCCATTTGCTTCTCAGGCAGCTACAAATTTACAGAGAAGGCCATGGGCACATTTTTCTATACTATGTTTTATATGTTTTAAAAGTAGTCCCCATTAACAAATATATTCTCTTTAGGAAAAAAATCCATGGTGAATTTCTGTAAATGTGTAAATGTGGCCTGGTCTGTCATGCAGAGGGGAGGATCAAAGCAATTTTGCGTGATTTGGGGGAAAGGAGAAAAAATATCCCCAACTCGCCACCCTTTGCCAGCATGACACATACAATTTTTCTCAGTTTTAAGACAGTTCCAGCCTTTTTTTAGGACCATTTGAACTGTGGAGTGCCACAGAGCAAAGAGCCCTTGCTCGGGCTGAAGTCAGGTATCTAACTTCATTAAACACCTGAGCCAGTTCCCACTGAAGTTGAATTAACACAAGTTTCCCATCAAGTGCAGTGGTCACTTGCTTAAGCTATAAAGCAAATACAAACTTTTCTGTTTACTGTTTAGATAAACTTGGCAAGGGATTAACAGTTTGGTTTGATTTGTTCAAGACATCTTGTCTTTTAGCTCTCTTGATTGTAGGTCATGGGTCTTGGATATATAGTGTCAGCAACCTAATTATTTGGTCTGCTTCCCTTGTTTTGTGGAGGAAGTTGCTTTTCAGCTGGGTGTCTTCTTTGGGCTTGCACCGTACGCACATAGAACATGAAGTAATGGAATGGCATTCTGTGTAGAGGGAAACAGTTCATACCGGCAGTTTGGCAGGACTTCAGTGTGACGTTGCCATATGTTTAATATAGATTTTAAAAAGCTCTAAGTTTGATAAAATAAAAAAATAAACAAAAGAAGGGGGGAAACCATTGGGAAATACTTTGCAAGATCTTTATAGTTTAGATGTTGGATGGTCCAAAATAACATCTGTGTTCTTCCTACATTCTTAAAAGAAATCACTTGCTGATTAAGTTAGATTGCTTTGAAAGCTCACAGCAGATTTATTATTTCCTTTGGAAAGATTGTACTTTGTTCTTCCTACAATATCATTCCCATCAACTGTAGCATGCCAAAAGAAGCTGCTTTGGGAAAAAGCCAAAAAGATTGAGACAATGTGGTATATTCTAAGCACAGACTATTTATGGGCTATGAGAGAAAAATCCTTTTGTAATTTTGAAGTCTGTATTTGGTGCAAGTTAATGAGAAAGTTTGGAGAGACTGAAAGGTCTCATTACAGCATGTCACTCCAAGATTGCATCTTTGTTTTCTTAATTTTCTTTCAAGCTACTCCCAAGCTGGCTAAAAAGAATCTTTATGACACAGGATGAGATAAACTCCAACAATATGAATGTAAAGATGGCCAGGCCAGATTTGATCCGCTTATTTGGCTGTTGTGGTGAGCTTGAATGAAATGAGTCCTCCTGTCCCCGTAGGAGAGAACCTGTAGACAGAGCAGCAAAATCCCAGCTCCATCTTTCTCCCACTCTGTTGGTATCCTCTTGGGCTGAGCACAGAGTGCCCAGTTACTACAAACATTATTTGTTATAAATTTAGACCTTTCTTCTGTTTGAGGAGCTCTTTTTTTCCCCAAATTGTAATAATTTCCCCAAACTATTTGTTAGGCAATCCTGAGCATCAACTGTAATCCAGCCACAAATTCATGCACTCACCAATTGCCAGCCAAGGCTGGGACTTGCTTGGCTGCCTGCCCTGCACAGCGAGGCTGCCTCTTTCTAAATAGATGGCCGAAAATTACTTCATCACTAATAACAGTTTATTTCTGCTCATTAATTTTCTCATCTGATTAAGTAAAGCCCTTTGAAGAGTAGCTGCTTCCTAAATGGACAATGAAAACATAGCCACATGAGTATCAGGAAGATGTGCAAAGCCCAGAGTTGGGGTATGCAGTGGGAAGCAACTCCTGTGGTTATTCACCAGCTTGAAGACCTCTGCATTAAGTGCCTATTGACAAATTAATACAACTTTATGTATATATGGACTAGGTCTTCCAGGGGCCTCGTGGTACTGCCTCCTGCTCTCAGAATGCAGCTTCGTGGGCCATTCTAGCTGCCCAGGATCGGGCTGCTGGTTCCTTGGTTCACAGCACTGCTCCTTGACGCCAGGCAGCAATGCAGGTTGTGCAGACCAGGCCTCCTCCTCTTCATTCACCTCATGTCCTCCTCTTCATTCACCTCATGCAAAACAAAGTGATTAAGGGAGAGAGAGAAAAAAAAAAAAAAAAAAAAAAACACCCCGGGGGTAACTCCTGTGCCTCTTTGGAGGGATCAAGCCAGCACTTTGTTGTTGTTTTAAGCAAGTTTCTCTCCCCACATGCTGCTTTTCCAGCATCTAATTCTGGTTAGAGTCTGGTTAGATTGTTCCTTTCATTCCTGGAACTAACACTAAAAAATAAGTTAGAGGCAAAAGTTCAGACTTTTCACACAAAATGAAGAACCTAACATCAATTACATGATTACTCACAAGTTTTGAATTTCAGTATGCACAAAAGTCCAGGAAAAGCAGCTCAAATAAGTCTGTAATGACATAGTAGCATTTCTACATGGCCTAAATGTCACCTGTCAGCCATAAATAAGTTTGCTTTTCCTTTTGCGGTGGCTTAACAACAATGATTTCCAAGGATTCTTTAAATTAGTTAATGCCATTAGAGCTAAACCTAGGAATCTTATCTATGAATAACCAATATTTTGAAGGATTTATCAATTAACCTGAAAAATAAACAGCTTCTATCTGTTTGCTTTCCTGCAACTGGCTTGCATTAACAGGGATGGAGCCAAGCAGTCTGGTTCTCAGCAGGAATCAGGAGCTTTGAAATTGCATCAGTGCAAAGAAAAATGTCCTCACCTGGGAGGGACAGGGATCCACAGTGAGCAGACAAGATTGTGAGGTGAGATCTGTCCCCGAGTGCCACAATAACAACAGGGCAACATGTGGACACTCCCTCAGAGCAAGAAAATAGAAAACAGCCAACTAAATCTGGTCATAGAATCATCATGGTTGGAAAAGACCTTCAAGATCATCGAGTCCAACCGTAGCTTCGTCCTCTTGCTACAGCAGCACACAATGTTTGCAAACATATTGCTACCTGCTGTTTTCCAAATACTTCCAAATCATTGGAATATACTGCTGTTTTTGAAAGTATAAGTGTTCTTGTGTATCTCCTCCCTGAGCATTGAAAATCCAGGTTCTCTCTCCAGATTTTTGTTATGAACATCAGATACTGAATAGATATATTGCATCAGTGGAAGAGAAATCAGGGGGAGTTCAGGGGAATCTTCTTCTTCTTCTTACCATCTTCCCACTTTGTGTGTATTCTTCGAACTCCTCAGCTACTACATGAGCCGCTCTGTTCACAAAACACCATGATGTCAATGAGGATCTTCAGCCTATTTTCCTCATAGAAGTCTTCATCACGGAGGCTACTGCTTAGTTTCAAACAAAGAGACCAACACAAACACTCCATCCAAGAATAATTAATGCTCTAACAAACCGTGGCAGCTACTTGCTGCCACTTGGACTTATCTCGTGCTGCTGGGAAAGCCAAGCACATTAATCAAGAACATATCTTAACGAAGGAGTGAAAGCCTCACTAACATCCACAGAGCTCTCCATCTCTCCTTCCATGGTCAGGCCCCCAAAAGCAAATCCAGTTCAGTGCAGCCACTCGCATGATCCAAGTTACACATGTTCCTAAAATAGTTTTAGGTTGGGATCTAATCCAGCTGGCAACTGTAACAGACTCATTAAGGGGTCATCTGGACCAGCAGCTAGAGGCGGGATAAAGACTCTCATTGTGGCGCTGGGGGCTCTACAGGACATGGAGGACTTGCGTACTCATCCTGAAAGGCCAAGAGGTGACGAGAACCTCCGGGTCCAGCAGACGGGGCTGGCGATGAAAGCAACGCTCGCAGCAAACACTTCTATGTTAGGATGCGAACTACAAAGTCCATCAGTGCTGACAAAAAATAGATGAGAGAGAAACTGAGGGTGAAGCACCAGAAATGCTGCACAGCCACGTACTGCTAAAGGGTCAACACACAAGGGGAGGAGCAGCAGTGGGAGCCCCCTTCCTGCTGCTGTCTCCCTGGGGCTCATCTTTGCACTCTGCTGTCTTTGCTTTGGGACTAGCTGGGAGCAGAAGGAAACAAGAAGCAGATCCAGTCACAGCTGCTGTGTTGCCCTCGGTACTCCTGGACGGACAGGGACCCGCCAGGGAACACTGAGACTTGCGCTCCACAAAGCTCCCGAGGACGAGCAGCTCGAACCCAGAAGCTCCCCAAGAGCCGGCCCCGCACAGGTGGGCAGGGGAGGCTGCAACAGCTTCCCTCCTCTTAATCAACAGGGGAGGAGAAGCGTGCAAAAGAGAGCAATGAGCAAGAAGAGAGGTCTGAAAACCAGGACCTGGACAGAAAGACTTAATGACTGGGAGCTAGTTAAGCTACGGAAGTTTTCCAATGGAATAACTAATAAGTTCACTAAGGACTGTTGAGGGACAGTCTATTCAGCATGTTCAGCTAGGTGAGAAGTAAAACACTTCCATTAGAGAAAAAAAAAAGATTCCATCCAGATAGAAAAAAAATATTTAAAAAAAAAAAGCCTAATGGGGCAGTGAGGCTCAGGATCAGTTCTCCCTGGGTTGCCATCGGTGGAGGTCCCCAAGTGCAGGTTAGACGAGCCCCTCTGAGCAGGCTTCCATTCACACCTAGCTGAGACTTCCCGAGGTCCCTAACAAACCCATCAGCTGTATTCAGCAATAGGAAACATCCCTAAAATGCATAGCAGAAAGGGAATAGATCGAAATAATCCCTGTCCCCCTAATGACCACCGGCACCTCTAGGCAGACGGGACACCTTCAGGTTTGTACCTGCCTTTCATCGGGTTTGTACAGCACAAGTGCTGCAAAAAGGTGGTTCTGCTTCCTTACGCATGACACCTACTAGCTGATGAGTGTAACTGCCATGAGGATATTCCCATGCCAGCGGAGCACTCCCCTGCAAAGGGCTATTAGGAGCTCTTCAGCTTCAGGAAGGTCTGTTCCAGCCACTTGTCAGGTGTGGGACACTCCAAATTACGCTGGAGAGCTCCAGACATGTTTTTCCAACTTGTGAAAGAATACTTTATCTTGTCAATCTGAAAAACTGGAAAAGGCTGTCTAAGATTGATAGCAGAAATTGTAAAAACAAATCTGCACCCCCCCTCCAAATTCCTTCATGTCAAGAGCATATTTTTGCTAATGCAAAGTGATTAATGACAAGGATGAAATTATATTAAGAGAAATTTATATGTATACTTTCAAGATTTCCTAGTTAAGCCAATCCTCCTGGAATACAAATTAAGGGGCATTTTTGCAGACTTCAACAAGAACAAAGTATAAGTCCCACAAAACAAGATTGTCCCATACTCAATATATCACTGAAGCTGCTAAAATGGCAGGATGGGTCCAAGTTTTTCGGCCAACAGCATGTTTCTATATGCAAGTCCAACACAAATCCCTGTATCAGTCTGCTGGTGTCTGAGCCTGTAGGTACTGATTCTTAGCTGAAGATTTTGGTAATGACTGGCAAGACTAAGACAAAAACCTGTCTGAGAAAGATTATTGCTAATGACCTGTAACTGCCAAAGAGGTTTTCTTTTCTAAGATGAATTACATTATGACCCCCCAAAAAAATATTTCTATAAGGCAACAGCACAGAAAATCTTAATAAAATACAAACTTACTGGTTCACGTGGCAAGACTGGGGAAGACGCTCAGGCCCTTCCCTTTTCTGCCCTGCTGACTTTCCTTTTTCCTGATGTCTGAGCCCCAAACCTGCATATAGGGGGAAGTCATTGTTCCCAAAGAAGAAAGATTTCATCTCATCCCTCGATGAGGTCCTTTGCCTTCCTCCCCTCTGCACAGATCACGGTCTCTGTGCAAAAGCTCTTTGTTTTCCCTGGGCCATCCCCTACTTGCACCCCGAGAGCCATCCCAGGCCGTGCTGAACCCGGGCTCCTTGATCCGAGCCCGAGGGTCGGTGCAGACCGGCCTCCTCCTCCTGCTCCGCTCGGCCGAGCCCTCATGTGCCCACACAGCCCACAGGCTGCGGCTCCGCGAGCCTCCTCACGGCCCTGTCCTTTCCATGGGGTTTTGGCAACGCCTCTGCTAACTCCAGCCCTTCGCTGCCTCGGCCCAGGGAAGCGCTTCGAAGAGGAACTGTAGCTTACAAGTAAGACTCAGGTCATCAGAAAGGCACCTTCTCTTTCTCGCGTATGAAGCTGCAGCATTAGCAAGGGAGTTGGAAGCACAGGGAGCTGCACTGAGACCATCAGGTGCGTAGCCATAGGCCTGGGCCTCGCTGTACGGAGAACGCGCGACGAGTACGCGCGGAAAGCAGAGGTGCAGGAGCACAGCCTGGGGCAGGACCCACGCGAACAGAACACGCCGAGTGCTGCGGAGATGGCTCCGAGCCACGCGGAAGCGCAGATGCAGACTTATCCTTTGCATCTCTGTTTCTGGGGATAAAATGGGAATCTGAACTTTATTATTTTCAATGAGATCCATCTACAACACCAGCTGGTGTCTCTGAAATGCCACCCCTTAATCTGTCTGGAGGCTGTGTAGGCTCACTTGGGCCATCTCACGCTCTCAAGGTTGTTTTTGTTTTGCTTTTATTTTTTGAGGACATACAATTCAGATATTTGGGATTAATTATCATCATTTAATTCTGGACAACACAATTGGGTTGTTTCATAAATTCGGGGGTCTGCCTGAACCTCACACACCCACAGTGTGAACAAAGTCAGACAAGGTGTCTTGGCACTCGGACTTGATCCTAAGTGAAATCAGTAGTTTTACCTACAAGACCACAATAAGTAAGATCAAGTGGCAACGGGCAGAGGGGAAGAGGAGAGGGAAAAAAATGAAAACAGAAAACAGAAATACCTCCTCCAAGCATACCAGCACACTGCTTAGAAGACCAGAGCACCTCAAACCAGCAGACCGCTTAGACCAGTTTAGCAAAACCAGCATTTTCATCCATCTTTTTTTGGATTGGCAACTTTGTATTTCTGTACCTCATTTTCTGCTTTCCCAGTGCTTATGAAGCGGTTTAATAGCCAGCAACGGGCCTGACTTCTCTGTTCTGAGGATGAAAAATAGGATTTTTCCAATATCTTTTCCTATACCGTGGGGGCGAGAATCCCAACTTTCTCAGACTACACAGTCGCTCATTTTCCATCCTGGAGGACCAGCATGAATAACAGCTTTGTTACCCACGGAGTGGGGCCCTCTGCTAGGGTTACGTTACTGCTGGAAACCAGGTTTTGCATTGCTCCTCCCTCCAAGCACCACGTTTCATTTTCTAAAAAGCAGGACAACATATCAAGCAAGCAAATGCTATAGAATTAATGTTGCACCTCTCTCCAGCTCTTATTCAGGAATCAGAAATAGGAATTTTGATTAGCTACCAAAGGTAAAACAATGCCTTTCTCCAGATAAAACAGAATATGCCAGCCTTTCATTTGCATTATCTCCTTGCATTTATCAAGTTTTAACTAACAATGGGAATACTGAAGAAATTCAGAGAGGAAACACAGAGCCATTGAGCTGTTATAGCCTATCAAGGATTCTATCAATCTTAACGTCTAATGCTGCATTCTTCTTCGCTTAGATTTCAAAGGATACAAGGAAGAGCTGAGCAAATTTTATGTAATTGCTGTGCACTTAAGAGCTTCAGAGGAGACTGCATTTCAAGTTCAGTCACTTCACAAGACACAAAATCGAAGCAGAGGGTACTCACCGCCACCTGCACTCACCTTAGCTAGCCGGCAGGGCAATCTCTTTGTACCCATATTCATCATCATTATTTGATCTTCAGTTATAATATCCAGAAAAACAAAAAGAACAAGCAGTCCCCAAAGGCTCTTACCAACACAATTTAGTGTATCCTTAAGACGAATGACAGCGGCCTTATTCACACTGCAGAATGCATGTTTGTGCCGGTTTACCCTCTGAATTCATTCAGGATTACTCACCTGATTAAAACACTCAAAAAATCTATCCCTCAGTGGATTTCTAAGCAGCTACAGCAGTACAACCATGAAGTAATAGAAATAATTATTGCTCCTATTGGCCAGGGATAGTATTTTGAAGTGCGCTTACTGACTCGTGCCTGCTCTAAAAGTTTGGCTTGAGTATTCTTGGCCAAGTTTTTAAAAGTGCTATAAAATTCCTTTGGAATACAGATGTTTTAAAAATGCTACTCAGTAGCACTTAAATTTTCAGGGCCAGATTTTGAGAGAACTTTATCTATCATCTTTCTGCCTTTTTAGTTTTGTTTCGTTCCAGAAAGGACACATTACTACTTAAAGCTTTGGAGAAGCCCTTATCCCGTGACTGTACTTGTTAGCTTTATGTTCACACAAAATCAACTGAGATGATGGGCACGTCCCACCTCACTGCGTGCTCCAAAATGGATTCCTCACACCCTTTCGAGGGGCTGAAAAGCCCTGCTCAGGAATACTCCCACAACCAAGTACCAAGATCTATCATATGCCAGATTTCCTTAATGTACTACTGCAATACCTCCGACATACCTGAGTTGTACACTGTACAGAACAGCAAGGACAGGGAAAAATACACACTGCAGCAAGTTAAAATGAAGAATTAGCATCACGCAAGCACTCAGAACAGTTCTGTGTTTGTTTCTTTTTTCCCTGATCCTTTATGACTGGCAACCTTTTCTCAGAGCTACTTTATTAGCTGTGGCTGGAGATCTAATTACTGCTTAATCCCAGGGAGTATCACCGGGCTTAAACAGCTGCACAGTTCTGGGGGATATCGGTGTGCGATGTGGCCATAGGCAACCAGCCCTGGTGCACATACGTTGTGACATCTGGCCAAGAGTGACCAACAAATAACTAGTATCCTCTCATCAACGTCAGGGACAAAAAAAATGATACTGCTATTTGCAGTTTGCAGACACAAGCAGGAGACACAATTATCTTCTGCAGGGATACTTGCTTGTCAATACTGAGAGCAAGAAATGCAAAACCAAAACAAAATCATAGAAAAGGATATTTTTCTGCAAAATGATTTTCTTGCACAACACCCACCAAGGATTTAATTCCAGGGAGAGGGTTTAGTTTGGTCAGATGGATCCTTTTGCTTCACTTTGCAACAACCAGAGAAACCCGAGTGTTTTAGCCCCAGGCCCCGCATAAATTCCACCCGTCGTGGCAGACGTTTACCTGCAGCTTTACAGGGGGGAAAGCCCACACCTCAGTCCCTGTATCCCATGCTCCTGGTTGTCACCTATGAGCCGTGATGCATGGGCCTTGGAAATAAAACCCACAGAGCCTAGACAACATCCTATAAGGACTTCTGTTAGCTTTCAACTGAAAATTAAATGGATGGGGTCCATGAGTTCCCTCAAGGTTCATCAAAAGAAAAAACAACCAATGAACATAAATGAGGTATGGCCTTGAAGAGAAAAGACTTTTGCTCCTTTTCTGGCTCCTGGTGCCCATTGCCATGTTTAACCATGAAAAGCAGAGGATGCTGCCAAAAAGTTACCACATCTCTGTACCAGCAGACCCTCTGCTACCCAGGCCAACCAGCAGAACGAGCGGCAAGTGCATCCAAACCCTCTGGGAGAAGCAATGGACAGTATGTAAAAAAAAAAGATATATAGCATAATTATTTTATAAAGATTAAGAAGATTAAAGTGGCACCCAAATGGCTTCTTCCTTCCAATGCGAAGGAGCGTGGCCTGTGTGAGCACGCGGGCTCAACAGGTTTTGCCCCCCAAACCTAGGAGTGGGGCAGGGCTCGATCAGTGGTTATTTAGCTTAAAACTCCCAGAATCTTTTTAATCTCAAATATACTAAGGCCTCAAATAATTAGTTATTGTCTTCATCATTTTACCTAGGACCCATCAAGCATTTTATCAAGTAATTCTTTAATCCATATCGGTAATGGTTACCTCCAAAGGTCCACTCCTTCCAGTCTTTTCAGAAAACTTCTAATTTAGTCACCTTTACTATCTCCAAAATTATCTACCTGTGCTGAGTTCATACCAGAGAGATTTACAGACTTAATGGCAGCAAGGGTTGGAGGTCAGTTAAGGAGGCTCTGAAATTACTTGCCTTAGGACAGCAAATTCCAGGGAAGCTGCACTAGAGCACAGGCGAAACGACGGCTTTGGATGTGCTGATGACAGACGGAAAAAGGCTGTGTTACTCGCACGGTGCCACCGTCCACGTCGAGTGGTGCAATTCTGCTCTTGGCAGTCTCGTCTTGAGCCAAGGCGTCTCTGGAAGCATCACGAACACCTGCATCTTCCTTCGCGTGAAAGCGGCAGCTTCAGCCCAACCGTTGCTGCAGCTGGCGCGGGCTGCATGCTCCAGCGCAAGGGTTATCTCCGCGCTTCAGCCCACAAGGTTTTAAGTTTCAGATCAAATTTACACCCTGCAGTTATGAATTGTTGAGCTACCACAGTTTCACTACCACAGGCTGCTCTTTCATTCTTCTCGGCACAGCTGATTTCCATAAGTCAAGTTCCCTCATGCTGCAATGGTTTCTCGCTTCCCCTCCACAGATTTAGCGCTCTCATTTCTTTCACATGTGCTAAAGAAGTGCTGCCTGCCCCATCCTCCCTCCCTATTCTGGCCGTGCTGCAGTGTCCCAGCAATTGCATTCTCACCACTCTCTTGCTCTTATAAATCCTACTGTGAGTGCAAGTATATGTGGAATTTCAGACTCGGAGGAGCACAGACATGATTTAGAGCTGTCATTCATTAGTGATGTATAAGAGTATAAGTGAAGAAAAGAATAATAACTGCATGTCAAGCCCAAGTCCAGGATTTTTGAGATCTCTTATGGGTGCAACTACAACACTTACTTACAGCTGTGATGACAGAAAAAGCTGGTTCTGGAAATTATTCACAATCACAAAAGTATACACTGCGAGTCAAATGGCATTCAATGAACCCCCTTTGCACTGATTTTTGACAGTTAGGGTAAGAGCTATATTAGACTTACATTAGTTTGAATGAGAAATTTATCATAATTTTAAATTAGTCAATACTTTTTTGACCCAATAGAAAGAAATTTCAGAGGGATGGAAAATCCTGTCAGTGATGGATGGGGTTCACTTTGAAGAAACAGTCAAAACCACTTGCAAGTCAAGAAGACTTGCATCCTCTTGCAATTACTGTAAGAAAGATTTTCAGTGGGACTCATGCTACGTTTCAGCTGCAGAACCTTCCTGAAAGTCTGAAGATCAGCAATCCTGCAGTGTTTCTATTTGTTACTTTTAATTATAACAACTCTTCAAATAGAGAGTTAAAGTAATGTTACAGTCCCCTCAAACTCATAAATTCCACTTAGGTAACATCTGGTCATGACAAAATAGCATAAGAGAGCAAAGGATGTCTGTCTAACACACATGAATATGAGTTTGTTTTATTTCTATTAAACTTTTTTCTGCACTAGCATATCCTAACTGATTACCCAGATTGAGAAAACTCATTTGCAAACAGAGAAGCATATCAATAATATGTTCAATGAGCTCTTGTTTTATGGAAGAATGTGCAGAACTTCTATAGGGCCTGCTCTGCTGTTCTCTAGGCTATAACACATCCTAAGAATTCCACTTGTAGCTAACAGGCTATGATAGGGATAATTTAAAGCTAATTATTACTGTGGCTGATGCGGCTAAGCAATGAATTTCCTGACAGAAATAATTTCAAGTCACTAGAGTCCTTCTCAATTGCCCCAGCAAGGTTAGTATTCATCTAAATTTTCTTCTTTTAAGGTTTCCTGAAATTTCTTTTTTCTTTCTTTTCTCCTTTTCAGTTCAATCTATTCTTTCTATTTATTCCAGTGCAGAGCACTAGTGAGCAAGAGATGATTTATTTTCCACAGCCCAATGAAAAGTTGGTCAACAACAGTGAACAACAGTACAACAGAACAAGCTCATTAGTAAGATACTGCTTCCATGAGGTTTTTTTTTCCTCTTGTGTTGTTCTTGTACAAACTTGAGAAAGTGCCAATATGCACCCACTAACTAGGCACAGCAACTGCCCTCTTGAACTAAAAGATGATCCTCAAATGACTGGGTTTTATGTATTTGCATATGTATCACCCCAGTAATGCAGGCAGTACGAGTCCTAAGGCTCCAATTAAGCTGTCCCTAAATCCACACTTGACAACTTCAAAAGGAATGAAGTGATTCACAGGCCTAGACCTGGCTTTCTCTATGGAGAAGATAACATTAATTATGAAGAAAATAGCATAACTTCGATATCTTTCTTTAGCGTGTTACATAAGAAAATATTTTCATTCTTTTGCATATGTATATTTTGTTTGGCAAAAAAAAAGCAGTATTATTCTCCCCACTATTTCTTAACCTCTGACAAATCCCAACACTGTTTAACAGAGCACAAGCGAACGCAGAGGAGGAGGCGGCATTGCAGCGATTTCTACAATTCAGGTTCCACTTTTTCCAGTAAAGCAAAACTACTTTCTCTCCAAAAAAATCATGCACAGAATGGATCAATCTTGTTCTGACCCAAGAACAAAAAGAAAAAGAAATTCCAAGAATTCCTTCTCATTGACGAGTTTCACGGGCCACTTTGCAGAGCAGTCCAAGTCTGGGGGGTTTCTGTGGGGAAAACTCATTAATAAAATGTCCCTGGGACGCGTCTCCGGGAAGCTTGGTCGCGTGCCAAGATGAGCAGACCCGCTAACCACGAGCTCTGCCCGCTCAAACTGAACGGACCCGTTTGCGCGCCGCGCGGTTCCCGAGCGGCTCCTGTGCGGAATGCGCTGCTGAGCACCCAGATCTGCGCTCTGCTGAGCGGGGGCACCTCCCAGCAGCCCAGGCTCTGCCCCAGGCCCGTGCCCTGCTTGCTGGCCATCGGGAAGCAAGGAAAACGGGCAAAGCGGCAAGGCCAGCTCCAGAGCAGCCCCCCGGCCGCGCTCAGCAAAGCCCGGCGCAGCTATGAGCACGGTCGCCCTCCGTACGGGGAGTGGGGGGGCAGCACCCCAGCCATTTCAGTGGCATTTCTGCCATTTCATAGCATCATTACGGTTGGAGAAGACCTTGAAGTGGATTCAACAGTATAAGCAATGAATCAGATGCTTTAAAGATCTTGGATGCAGTATTTTCTATTTGCCCTTTACAGAGAAAATAGTGCTATGGTTTTCATTTCTGGGTTTTAAGCATCTTGGGATCCTTGGGTTTCAAATCCTCTCACCATTACCGCCAAATTGCTGTAAAATCAGTCCTATGTCTCAGCAAGTCATTCGCCTGTGGCACCAAAAAAGCAAGAATGTAAAAAAACATGTAAAAATGATGATACTACTTATACCTTTTTATACTTCTTTTTTTAAAGAAAATGTCTTTCTACCTTTATCTTTCACATAAACAGTTTCAGCTGCAAGGAAAGTTAAGCGAGCACACTTCTCCGTTTTATGTAAAATCACTGGGTCTTCCTAATAAGTCCATCCCAACGACCACATCACCATGACTCAGGTTGTTGCAAGCCAAAGTATTTTATATTTTCTATGTCGTATTTCACATAACTAAAATTTAATCAAAGTGATATTATAAGTCAGCTAATTACACAGCAACTGCCATATATGAGCAATAACCACACATACAGTAGTAAAACCCCAAACCTACTAGAAACTGGGTTAAAATTGCCCTCGGGTTTGATGGAACAAGCATTCACTCGCAGCATTAGTGCCTTCCCAGGTGATGACAAACAAGGCCTTTCCAAACACACCTCATGACACCGGTTCTGTATTACTGGCTTCTCTGGCAGTGATTTCTTTTTTCCATAGTTAAATAGGAAAGAACAAACAGCATATTGGACTGGAAATACTGGTCATCAAAGAAAGTGATCCCCCCCAAATGTATCTGATGACAGATTTACCAGTGATATGAAGGGTGTCTTCATTCAGCAAGGGGAAAAACACAAAGGGATCAGTATTCACACAGAAATAACTATTCTGCCTCTAAGAAAATAAAACAGCTCTGATGTACATATCTACATGGCTATAGCACAAGTGACTTCATACACAACCATGTTAACAAATAGAAAGAAAAGCCAAAATACTGCAAAATATTAGAACAGGACTTGACAACGACACTATAATCAAAACTGCAAATAAACAGGTGCTTAGTCTGCTGTGGAAGGCTGGAGATAGCTCAGGAGACAGATGAGCATATTTTAAGATGGACCTTTAGAATAAAAGACAAGTAAATGTGGTTAATTGATTTAAGAATACTTAATGATGATCATAAATTGGAATGTTTTTTCTTATTCTTCTATCCTCCTGTTCCCAAACCTTCAGATTTAGGAATCCTTTGCAGACTGGTCAAAAACTAAAATTCAGTGGTTTAGGGATTATCTTTCATTCAGTGAGCATGTGTTTATTCTTTAAATAAGAAAAAACTTGGGAGGAAAAAAAAAATCTTTAAACAAGCACCGAAAAACCCAAGAGTGAGGAGATGGGGGAGGAACCTGTGGGCAAGCTTGTCACTGCATAGGCAAGGAAGGCATGAAACTAAAATCCACGAGAAAGCACTAGCACTGTTAGAAAGAAAGAAACGTATCTGTTAGCTCTTACAAACAGATACGTCCAGTGACATCCACCTTTGATTAAGTTCTACAAAAGCAACTAGGAGTTTAATCTAATTTGTCATTCACCTAATTTTCACATTAATCAGAATTCTGCTTATCCTGCCTATGCTCATCCACATTTCTTAAGTAAATACATTCTATTTTGCCCCAGCATTCCTATTTCAAAACGGCACCAAACCACCCTGCTCACAGTGGCACAACTCAAGGGCAGAGATTAGAAAACCCCAAATAAATTCTAAGGCTGGAACTAATTAACACAAATGAACTATGCAATGAGACCTTTAAACCTCTCTATAATACATTAGCTTTATTCTTGTATAAATACATTCCCTCACTCAGACTTTGAACATCCTTAGTTTTCTTTCATTTAAAAACTCCAGCTTAGTGCAGTACTGACAGTGACCTTAGAACTGACCTTGCCAAATCACCACGAAATGCAATCAGTCTAAAATAATGAATTATCAAAAGTAAATTATTCATTCTTATATCCCCAAATCCTCTCCCCCCAAACTTACAGCTGTTTTCTTGATTTCTTGTAGGCAACAGCAGAAGCACAGCAGATGGTATTTCAGTTCACACAGAACCTCAGATATGTACTTTCTGCAGAGAGATAACATGGACTAATTAGTTACCTGGTGCCTGCCTTGCTCCTACAGGCTCAGGAGCTCTCCTGACCTTTGCATCAGGCTGTCATTTGTCCCAGCTGAGAACCTGATACGGTGCCTCCCCACGAAGGTTATGCTGATTTTTATCACTGCTTTTACATTTCATTCCCTTCATCCAAACAGGATTTTTTCAGTGGTAAATCCTTAGTGGACAACAATGATGTCCCTAAACTTTCCTCTGGGTTTGCCTACTTAGTTGAATGTATCATCTTATTGACCAGCAGCTTGAGGAATCTGATGTGCCCCAGTTACCCCAAGAAATAAACATTAGAGTCTGCAGGCCCCAGAGGTTCAAAAGGGAGAACTAAAATGGATGGAGTAGATTTGGCTGGATCTTCCTAGCAACTTTCTGTAAAAGAGTAAGACATCATTTCATGACAACCTGTAGAAGAAATTCAGGGCATGAGCAAGATGAATAAGGTGGTGATGAATCAGTGGTGCTCCTCGCCCTTGCTGCAGAAAAAGAGGTTACGGTTTTCAAATCAGAACATTCTTCTCAGAAAACTGTGAAAAATGCAGTGCAATATCCTACCCAGGGAGATCTCAGGATTAACAAGGCAGTTCTTCCTGAATCTAAAGAGCTCCACAGCTGACAATATTTCTCCCTTAGCTGAAAAAGGAGAAACAGTATCCATGGAAACAGCCATAAACACCGGAAAGATCCTCAAAACTTAGTAAATTGCTGCCACTTCAGATTAACCTGCCCTAATTCATCAGGTGGAGTACAGGAACTGTATTATTCAGGTGCATAGGAGGGAATGTGCTCCCCCTTCTTCACAAGACCTGCATCCCTGTTTTCTTTATTTTAAACACCTGCAAACAGCAAGCCCTGTAAAACCATCCTCTTCTTACAGGGATGGGCTTCTTTCAGAGCTACCCTGGGTCAAACAGACAAATACCTTGTGCAGAAATGGATCTGTGCTCTGAATGAACTACCATTTTTCCCCACATCTTCATTTTCTTTTAATGTTATGTGCTTGAATAGAATCAGAACGAATCCCTACAACATGTTATCCTGTTTAAATGAGAAATGTTCATAGTTTGTTCAAAATACTGGCAGCTGAGGGTATGATGACACTTTTCCTGGTTTTAATCTGTACCTGGGCTCCAGATTTTCTAGTAGGTAGAAGGCTACCACAGAAACGTCTTTCTTGCTTTGATGTTTTTCTGGTGAAATGGAGAGAGTCCAGCGCAGGGCCACGAGGATGATCAGGGGCCTGGAACATGTGCCCTACGAGGAGAGGCTGAGGGAG
>JAUBNY010001051.1:350700-371737 GCA_032275445.1 Crypturellus soui
AAAAAAAATCCTGGATTATAAATAAATAAATAAATTTCTGCAGCTAATGCAACCCTGGATAAAAATGTAAGAGTAAGTGTTGTGTTTTGGAAGTAAACAAGGTTTCTGGTTCTGAAGTCCCCTGTGTGGTTTTGAAGCAGAATTCCTTCTGATATTTATGAGCTGATATAGGTGGACTAATCACAAAATCAGGAGCCAGATGCTCCCTGCGCCTGTTTCTGCTCTCGATCCCCGCGATTCCCACGCAGCCAGTGACCCTTCAGCAGCCAGGACAGAGAGCTAACACTGCAACTCCTGCAGAAAAACAACTTCTGAGACTACAGATTAAATTTATCAGCTAAAACAAATGTAAAGTCCTATCTGCCAACCATGCAACATATGCACACTGGGTTTCAAAACAGGTGCACAATTCAACATAAAGGGCAAATCAATTATTTATTGTAACTGTTTCTCTTCATTATGCTTCTTCCACCCTATAGGCCAGTTCCAAAAACTATCAGATGCCATTTGAGCAAGCTATCTCTATAAATGAACACAGAGGAAAACTTACCTTGCTGCTACTCCGCTCTAAACAGAAGGCAATTCACTGGGGGAAAGGAGAAATCTTACTCCTTTTGTGCCTGGAAGCTCCCTTTCTAACTGACGAGCAGAGCCTCCATGTGCTTTTTCTGTAAGGTTATGTAGAGTCTTGCAGAAATTACTTATATAACCTTGGATGGATTTCAGGCACATGTCTCATCATCAAATCAGTGATAGAATAAACTAGACATAAAGATGCAAGAGAAAAAAAAACAAACAACAGAAAGAAAAATAATGTAATCCCTTATGACAAAAATTATTCCATACTTTTCTTATCTACCTCCGCAGTTCCTCACTCTTTCTTTCATCAGGCTACACAAGTTTTCCTGCTATGAGGTAATTTTTTTGTGGGATGTTATAGGATTTTGCTTGGTTTCATTGCTGTCGCTTTGGATTAACAATACTGAAGTATTTCTACATGTCTTTCGATCCTTTCTCTGAATGGATGAGGGCAAGAGATTTTTCACTTTATTTTCTCCTACTATGTAAGATATTTTTTAACATTTTTCTTGTCAGGCTGCTTCCCTGTAAACAAGGAAACATTTCAGTAGCTATTTCCATTGAGACCGTTCTGATTTTTTTTTTCTTTTGAAGGAGGAGTTATGACACTCTCCTCTTTTCTCCAAAACTTCCCCATAATGAGATGCTTTAGCAAAGAACCAAAGAACACAGCAGTTTACAGGGCTAATTTCTCCTGTTGGATTCCTGCTTTCTGATAATCTGCAACTCAGGGACTTCTTAGGGCAGAGTCAGTAAGAGATTATAATATGCTACATTTTCATTTTTCTATGTGTTTTTTCACTTGTGCTGTTATATAACATAGGGCACTCAATACATCAGTTATCTATAGTTTAGAAATGTATCTCTAGAAGCTAAGTTATTTTGAGACTGGCCAAATTACTCAGGATTTGATGAACTCCTACCTGCTCAATCAGCAATGCCTTCAAACATCAACAGAGGAAGGAGAAGTTTCAGAGCAAAACTCTCAGTTTATGATTTTCCCTCTTACTTTGATACTTTTAACATGATACTTGCATGGATGATGTAAACATTGATGCAAACAGAAAATAAATCATCCACTTCAAGGATTTACAGGTGTGTGTAAACAAAGTAAAAAATAAATGAAAACATTTCCAAACTCAGATCTTCTATTCCAAGTGTCAGGCTGCAAGAGATTTTATGGCGGTGTTGCAGTATTAAATCCCCAATGCACAGGAAGGTCCACAAAGAGCATCCTCTCACACTCCTAATTACTGCTGCCCAGAAAAATACAGGTTAGCAGAAAGTGTTTACATGTGCAGACAGCAAGAAGGAAGAGCAGGATAGGCTGAACCAGTAAGTGTTATTAAATGATGAAAACTATAGAGGAAGAGCCAGGACAAGTTAGGTTCCTGAGAATGTATCAAGTGAGCTGAATCAGCAAATTTGAGAGCTTTAAGCCTAAACTGAAGGATTTTATGGAACTAAATTGCACTAAATGCACAGCATGTGGCAAACTAGCCCTTCCATGCTACCATGCAAACGCAGAGGAAGCAATTAACTTTATTACAGGAAAAAAAGTAGTTCAATAGTCTTTTGAAATAAGAGAACTTCCTGGCTACAATTTTCCATTCTCACATAGGTATCAGGACTGGGCTGGAGAGCAGGCGCTGCAGAGAGGCTGCCAGGCCAAGCAGCACCCTTGGGAACAGCGTGGACGGGCAGGGAGCCCTGCAGCAGGGACGCGTCCCCAAGGGGTCCCCACTTGTCACGGTGTGCAGGAGGCATCTTGGACGTTACGTGTGAGTGCAGACGTGAAGCACTGGCTGCACCAAGGGAAGGGAACGCAGGATGATGAAAGGAAAACATTCAGCTTAGACGATGAGTGACCTTCAAACGCTGCCGGTCCTGTGGGGGCCACAGATCCCCGCTGATCTGCCGAGACGCCAAGGGTTGTGCGAGAGACTCCAGCCCACAGGCCCCAGAGCTCGGGCTCCCGGGCCGGTCTCATCGCTGGGGCCTGTGCGGGGTTGCCTTGTGGCTCCTGGATGTCTTATGGTGGCCGTGCACCACCCCATGCCTCTCATTCCGTCTCTAATTCTGCCACCAGAAAAGCATGGGCTCTGCCTGACCTCTAATTTGCACCGGCTCTTCCCAGCCTGGTCGAGCGGATTGTGGGTTTGAATCCCAGGCATGCAGGTAGGAAAACGCTTGCAACACATCTGAGCACATGCAGATCTCAGCCATGTGTGGGGATGGAACCAAACACGCATCTCCCACTGGACAGGTCTCTGACTTGTGCTATTAGGTACATCTGGTAGCAGGGACAAGGATGTGGCAATACTCTCAAGGTGCCTGTTCACCATGGAAATTACAGGTTTCTATCATGTCATATGCACAAGTGTAATAGCAGCTTGCAAGATCAACTACACTCTTAAAAACAAGCAAACAGCAATAGCTTTCCCTTAGCAAACCAAGTACCAACTCCACATGAACCCCAGTCTTCCTGGTCAAAGGCGGAGAGAAAACTTGAAACCTACCCAAGGTTTTGTGCTCCTGTATCAGACCTAGAAAAGACAATACAAAAGATTCTAAATTTTCTACATAGGGTGAAGCGTGAGGGAAAGAAAACCTGTAACACACATTCTGCCCTAACAGAGCATTCTGTGTAGCCTTTTACTGCTGCAAAAGGATTTCTCATTGAGCACACTGAAGTGATGCTACAACAGGAACAAAATTCCTCCAGCTCTTATCTGACACTAAGTAAACACTATAAACTGCCCTGGAAAGATAAAGTTCTTCATCAGCTGATGGTTGCTACTGTTAGCCAAAATGAGGTCAGAAGTTAACACGCCCAGTTCATGCATGAGGTTTTTAAAGCTTAAACTCCTTAAGAATGAAGCCATATTACTGTTCATTTGGAGAGAAAAAAAATGTGGACGTAAGAGTAAATCAATCAAACCAAGAGATAAGGGAATGTGAAGGGCCGGTTAAGCTGAACCAAGCAAAGCTTACTCAAAGCTGAGTAACCTATAACTAGAGACAAGAAAATTAATGAACTGCTGTACTGACCTCTCCAGAATCGATTCCAAAACCAAAGATCACATGGAATTATTTTTTTAAAAAGTTATTCATAATAAGAGTCAAGTATCCTCAAAAATCAATTAACTGGACTTGTAGCAGTATATGAAGCAAGGAGGAATGACCGTATCATTCCCAGCCAGAGACCTGGAGGATGCAGGCCTACTTTCCTGTGCACTACAAACTTGTAGCATCTAAGTCAAGTTACTAGCCTTTCCCTTCTTCCACCATGAAAAGGATGATAACTTTAAAATGTTTAATCTCATACTAATCCTTCACAGACAGAATTGCTGCATACTAATAGAGTTCCGTTTTACTCTGAATAACCACCAAGGAAGCAAGGTCGTGGAAGCCCAGAGCCAAGCAGTAAACAGCAGGCCTTGTATTTCCATATCTGCTCCACAATTTAGTGTGCTCATCTCTCTTCCTTAAAGATCATAAATAACCAGCTCAGACGCATATTGCGGAAAATGGAAAAGGATTAAGCTGTCCACAGTTTACATACAGCAAATCCATGTACCAGGGTGCCTTCCTCGGGAAGAGAGGCAGAAGAATCTGGCAGGGTAGCCCGGGCATCTGGGTCAGAGCAGACCTACCCTCCAGGCCTGTGTGGCTTCTGGCCCTTATGCCCACGTGGGGATGGGCACGTGCACTGTCCATAGGAGCCGCTCGGCACAGAGACTACTCAGCGGCTCACCTGCGGTGATGGGAGAGGAGTGAGGATGCAGCGATGCTGCCGACAGGAGAATCCCGCGGTCCCCGCCTGACGCGTCCGATAACCTGCCAGAAATCCCTGCCCTGGAAGCTCTCCAGGAAGAGAGCTAGGACAGATGTGCCAGAAGGCTGGCATCTCTTCAAAGGCTTCCAAGTGTAGGGTGGGGAAAAGAGGGGTGGAGAGGGAAAAAATAATCCCAACTTAATTATAAATACATCTTAAGAATCTCATCCACGTGAAAGCTCTGTTGCTTTGTATCATGAATACCTCCAGGGCTCAGAAAGTTGCCTTGAACAGCGAACACTTGGAATAATCTCTTGTGAGTGGCTCTGAAGAGGTGGTAGACGCGCAGAGGCCAAGGGGATATTCCCTAGCAAGGGCTCCTCCGCTCCCGGGCAGAACCACTCGCCCCTGGCAAACAGGGAGGCAGCGACCCACAAAGGCTAGGGAGTAGGAAAGACTTTGACACCGCAAGAGCAGTGAAGCACTGGAGCAGGCTGCCCAGGGGAGCGAGGGAGTCCCTGGCAGCATTCAGGAGACGTGTGGATGGGGCGCTCGGGAACACGGTTGAGCAGGACGATGCCGAGGGGCTCATGGTTGGACTCGATCTCGAAGGTCTTTTCCAACACGATGATTCTATGATTCTGTAAAGCGCTTGGTTGCTGTGCTGTCCCTATGGACTAAAGTTAGAGCAACCTTAAGAGTTTCATCCAGCTGGAACGAATCTGTGAATGCTGTGAAAGCTCACTTGCTAAACAGAAAATACATTTTTTAAATGTATTATTCCATTTATCTTAAAAAAAAATCAAAATCAGAGAAGCTTCTCATTCTTCTGACAAAAAATAATGTGTTTCCAACAAAACATCATGCAGTAGATTTTTCCTAGTGAATAATAGTGAACTATTACATAGGCCTAACTACATAAGCTAAGCTTTATGCTTCCAGAATCATTTAGTTGTAGCCTTTCAATTTATATTGCATATAAATTATGATATCCTTAAGTATCAGTATAGTTAATATAGATTCAGTAGAGACATTGATTTATCAGGAAAAAATAGAAATGTTGCCATTATGGTTTATTTCACACGGAGGCTTGTTTTGAGCTAAGCTAGGAACAGCTCTACCAGCAGAAAGCCAAAGAATAACTATGATTTAGCAGAAAAGCCATGTTAGAGAAAAAAAATCTTGAATCAAAAGCAATTGCTACATGAGCCAGGACAAGTTAGCTTCCAGGAAGCATTTGGGTGCTTCTGACTCAGGGATACAGGGCGTGACAACTGGAGATGTGCCCAAATCACAAACTGGATGAGGAAAAGATCACAAGTCTTAGAAACTATTTACTCTGTTTCTTCACTTTCCTTTCAATGCCTGTCAGCACTGAGGCTCGCTACCGACATCAAACAACACGTCTGCTCAAGTGATAAAGGACAGCAAAGATGTCTGAAATAGCTGCGTGCCACCCACATGGACTGGGAAGGTCTAGGGTTTCAAAACACTCTTATTTGCCCCACATTAACATGCACAAAATGAACAGTCACATGAGTTTGCATAGAAACGTTTTTGTATATTATCTTTATAACTGTGCTCTACCTGTAGAGCTGCAGCACATCACACAGGAGCAACTACTACTCCTGAGGCAGGAACAACTGCATTTGACAGGGGAACCCCATCTCCAGAAAGGGCAGGAGATGCTGTACACCCTCACCCATGCTGAATGTGTGTGTTTTATCCCTGCTGAGCACAAATTGTACATTTTAAGGCCAAATCCTTTTTTCTTTTTTTTTTTTTTTTTTTGCATTGAATCATGATATTATGCAAACCATGGAAACGGCATTCTCACTTTTTGGAGACACTGTGATCTTAATTCCTCTAACATGTGACTAGTCTCAGCAGCTGGACATTTCTGTTTCCCAGTTGCTATTGAATACCACATTGTTGGTAAGGTTTGGTAGAACTCTCTTCTTAGAAACATATCTCACATATCTTCCAGCCTAGACTTAGTCTTGGATATAAAAGTATAAAAATTGGTATAGCTGATCAGCCTCAGGTTTGACAGGCAATGTAAAACCGGTGTGCAGATGCTTATGTTTCACAATCCTCTTCCTTAAAGGAGTCTGAGTGTTGGCAGTGTTCCCCACCAAGTGTGCTTTTGGCTTGTAAAAATGCTGAACAGAAGTTTCAGGGCTTTAGCTACCATGATAAATGTCACAGCTGCTACGACACTAATACCCTGTGCTGCCTACCTTGCACAGCTGTGACATTTTCTCCCATTATGGTGCTGACAGATTTTTCATTTTTTTTCAGCCTCCAGTATAAAAATTTCTTACAGGTCCTCCACTTGAAAGCAGCCTGTAAATACATCCAACACCGAGTTACCTTTTTTTTATTGTATTCTTTAGTAAATATCAAAAGGATCTAATTTTACATATCCTAACACAAGGAAGAGAAAAGAAAGAATTAATAAAAAAGGAAACAAGATGTTTCAAGACTGATTTTTCTGCTCTTTCACTATGCTCTTAACATTCTTTGTACAATGAAGAGGAAAAAGTCTTTCTCTTAAAAAATATGAGAACTGAGCAGTAGATACCTCTGTAAAGGTTAGTACTGTGAGATGGACTTTCAACTACAGAGTGTCTGAATTGGGGGCTATGTTTTATTTAGCACTACTGCATTTCCAGAGCCCTCTTGCTGCCTGCAGCAGTGCTTCCCGCATGCTGGAGCACACATCCCAGCAGCAGGGAGAAGGGGCTCCCTCTGATGCGCACCCCAAGCAGACAGCGTTCATCTGAGCTCTACTCTCAGCGCAGTTCAGAGTGGCTGCGTTGCATTCTGCTTGTGCTTGGGGAACAGATCAATAAATGCTCAGCAGCTGTGGCTGCACTTGCCCCTAACTGCTATAAATACAGCCACAAATGAATGCAAATTGCATCGTGCGAAAGCCTAGGGGTTGGGGTGCATATTTATGGAAGGCTCTGTGCCTAGGCCACGTAAACACAGCACTGAGGCTTGGGGAGGCCCAGCCCTGGGATTTGGACCTGACTATACTGCAAAATTCATTGCCCAGTGTGTAAGTAACAACAAGGAGCAGTCTCTTGCAAGGGCTAAGGGAGGGAGTCTGACACTTGCAGCCTGACTGATTCCTACCTGTGACAAATACCATCAGCTCCCTGGTGGGGACAGCAAGCATTTTAATTTTTAATCCAGCATCATGCTCATTTTGCCCATTTGTAAATGTATCAGGCAGAAAATAGAGCAATAGTTGTATGCTCATAAGTTCATCTGTGATGCTGCTTTCTATTTGCTGTGCGCAATAAAACATACCCAAAGTAACCCAAAGATGGGCTGGTTTCACAGCTAAACTGATGCGCTGGGCTATGGCTCCCCTTCCATGGCTATCATCTTCATCTGAAGAGATTATATAGAAAAGTTCTGGCATTAAACAAAATAATGATAATAAAATAATAATAAAGTCAGTTGGTGGCTGAGCTGATATTTCCTGGCCTAAATGTCCAGTTTGAAGTTTAGATTATCATCTCCAGCAGTGTTTGTACCTCTTGTTACTAAAGACTTCAAAAATCCAAGAACTCAATATTTTAGCAAGGCCAGTACAGTGCACAGATACTGGAGTGGGAAGCAAGCAAGGGTGCTCAGAACCTGCAGGAGCAGGAAGGAATCAGAGAGCAGGGGAAAAGGCAGATATCTTTGGGCAGCAATGAGCTGTCAGTTCATCCCACCAGCTACATTAAAAGGGCACGTAATGCTCTCCTGTTTTGTTTTTGTGAGCAAATGGGTTCCCTTGTGCAGTTCCTACCTGAGGAGCTGGAACACGGACGCAGGGAAAGCTCACCTGTATTTCCAGAGGTAACATATCCCCAGACCACCCCGGCCCTCCAAAATACAATAACACTGGTGACAAATGAATGCCTATCATGCACTTAAATGCTTAAAATGCTCAGGAGGGAAAAATCTCACCGTCAACCCATCAGTGCTGGAGGAGTAGGTCATTGAACAAATGTCCTCAGATGTACCACTGGTTTTATACCAGGTGGAACTACATATATATATATACAAAGATTAAAATAGCATAAGTTTTCCTCTTTCCAAATGACTGCTAGGGAATAAAAGTCAAGAATTGTTAGTAGTTTCTTTGCAGTGCTGCAGCATCTCTAGAAGAAAGGGGTTCATTACACCGTATCTGATAAGTTCTTGGCAGAGTTTAGTGGCAAACAAAGGCACTCTGTCTGCAAGTCCACACAGAGACCACGAGGCAACGTCCTGCGGAACTCCCAAGTGCCAAGGAGACATGAACCACAGCATTTGCAATTTTCCCAGCAAGCTGAAGAAAGCAGGGTGGCTAATTTAATGAACCAAAGCCAAGTGGAATTACTGCATATGCAACACCTGCAGGTCATGCTCTTTGCACTTGAAGCACATCCAGCATAAGGACCCTCTTTCCTCAGTTTCAGAGCATGCTTTTCATTTTAAGTACACATTTTGATTTGTTATTGACTTAAACATGAGTTTCATTTTCTTATTCAAGAACAAGGAGAAAACATTGACAATTCAAGAACAAACATTTCCCTTTATGCAGAGAAAGACACAAAACCCTGCTTTATGCAAAGTAAAACAGGATATCTGATGCCCATTTAAGGCAAACAACTGTTTACAGTTAACCCTATACATTAAAAGAAACAAATTCTCCATTTTCTCTCTGACAATGGAAAGGAAGGTCAAGACAATATACAAACCTAGTGACAGTTTCACCATTGCATTCAGAAACACATCTTCATGCTACGTAATACCAACATTATAAACTCTCTCATCGTTGCAGATCATTATAAATTGAAACAGATTCATAATCGTGAAGCTAAACAAGACCTGGGCAGCAAAGATGGGAACAAACCCACACAGCCTTGGTGTCTAGCACTGGCAGAGGGCACAGACGAGTTCTGTCAGTCAGACAAGTCTAACTACAAGGATATAGTCCAGTTCTAGGCACTGCGTTGTAGCGAAAATCTGACAGGACCTACTTTGCAGGAAGTACTTCTAGCCTTTCAAAACAAAAATATTTTTGTTTTGAATTTTTCCACTCTTTAAAAAATTAACAGGCACATATTAAAATATTTTAACTAACCCAATCCACTTCCGTAATACAAATTAAAGCATGAAACAGTGGGGAAAACAATTTGCAAGCACTGTGGTGACAGGCATGTAAAACACTTAAAATATTGTCCCCATAGAAGATCTGTACAGTCAGAGTGAACTTGCTGCCAACAGGCATCTTTCATCAGCACAGCAGTTACAAACCAAAATATAAAGATCTCTATAAAAATATACCTGGATTTCTTCCAGGTTGGATATAAATATGTACTAGAAAACTCTATTAAAGAAGGAAAGTAGTTGCATAAGGGCTGGGAATTCTAAATATTTCTGAGCAAGTTCAGCATAATACCAAAAGCAAACAAACAAAAGCCCAGGTCCCTCCTGCTGCACTGCTTGTACCTCAACACGGTGTTTTTGCCACCGCAGGCACCACATAAGCAAACAGGGCAGAGCCTCTTACTGGGCCACCTGGCTCTGGAGAGCAATGAGCTCTGCAGCTTTGTGTACTGTAAACAGCATTTGGCTGCTCCCTTACACTCTTTTTATGAGAAAAGGCAAAAAGCACATGATTTGCCGCTCTCATATTGCTGTAGTATCACTTTTTGATCCCTTTTGCATTGAAGTCTATCATTTTTGTCATCCAACATGAAAACTTAGGTTTATACCAATCAGCCTGTTCTCCAAGTGTGACTTTTGTCCTGTTTTTTGCTACGGTCCTGTGCTGTGCACTTGTTAATCACGGGCACTGAGCCATGGCCATACTGTTGCTATAGGCTAAAAGAAGATAAATTAATATTTAGGATTAAAGTGCAACCGTGAAAGTAAGTCACGTGATCTAGATCTGCTGGGTTAGAGTGAAGAGAAGCGCAAGAGAAAAGCAACATTTTCAAGTATTAGTTCTTGCTGTAGGAAGTACCAACTTCAGTGCACCATATATTACTAAACTTGATATTATACCTAAAAAATAACATCCAAGGTTATAGTTCTCAGCCTTTTCAAGCCTGTTGCTATATCATGAACTTATTAAGCTGAAAAACAAACAAGAACTCCAAAGCAGGTCAATGCCATTCAAAGCAGCCTTTTACTTATTTTTTAAACTTACACACATTCTTGAGAAGACAATGATGACAGATTGATTGTCAGAACCTTTAAAAAATTCTTCTAACCTTTTAAAGATGTCTAACTTTTTATAATAATCATTATGAGACCTAAATGCCAAAACCATGCAATAAAAGTTACACTTTGCCTTCATCTGAAACTAGATACTATTTAGATACTATTTTTTTTTTCCAGGAGTCTGACCACATTTTATTGCAGGAAATATCTTTCTCTACCATGTTAACGTGAAAAAATAGGTGCTTTATTGTAGTAACTTCTTTAAGATGGTGAATACATTGCTGACAGGATGCAAGTCAAGTGCTGGAAGGCAAAACTCTGGATTCCCAAGCCAGCATCACCCCTGGCTGCTCTCTCACCTTTGGCAAATCTCTGCCCAGTCTGTGGCTCGGGCTCCACTTGTCTGCAAAACATTTACTTTCCTTCGGGATTAGTGCTGATGCACATCACACAAGCAAATACTGATTCATGAAAGAATAATTTCATCTGAAGTGTAATTAACAGGTATATTCTGTATCCACTCTCAGCCAGACCAACAAATCACTCTACCACACGCTGATAAGCCACTGACTTGATTAAATTTATACACATGGTTAAAATGGCTAGATTTAGCTCACTGTTCAGTTCTAGATCTAGCAGTGCTGCAGCAACATCCTGGTGGGAAACGATGTGCTGAGACCCCAGATATTTATTATTCTTTCCCAGAAGTTTTCAAGCGAGTTCAAGGCAAAGCTGCAAGGACTGCAACTGTGCCGCTGCCACAACACCCCAGAGTCCCAAGCTTCCCAGGTTTGCTCATGGGGACTGTCTCTGGAAGAGGGAGCTGGAGTTGGAGAGGGGCTTTGAGGCGGGCTCTCAGTATGCAAGTGCCTCTTCTGTAACACACAAAGTTTGTACCTTGGACAATTACACACTTATGGGGAGGTACCAGCTTTGGAACTCTTTTCTGACACCGATTCAGAGATTTCAGACACAGATGCACCCAGTTCCAGCAAAAATGCTACATTTACAAAACAAACAAACAGTGAAAAGTGAAACAGTGAAAAAAAAAGTTATTTTTCCTCTGCACAGATATTGTCCTACACTTACAAACTGGATACTTTACTACAGTTTTCAAGTTACCACCCACATAATGAAGGATAGTCTTGAACCCACACTCGGTACAGTCTGGACAAGACACGTTATGAGTGTCTATGCTTAGCCAATTTGAAGTCGAAACAAAAAGAATTGCACTAGGAAGGCTTTAATCTTCCAATTGCATTTTTGAGGAATTTCTAGGGACCATTTACTCTGCGTGCTTGACCCTGTGCAATCCTAAATACATCGAGTGCTGCCCACCTCTGAGGTAACTTGGACCATAGAGAGAATACCAACGAGAAGTTTGCTCTGGGCCTTGAAACAGAGCAAGGGAACTTTGGGCTATATAAAAGGCTGAGAAAGACTCACCAGTAAGAAACAAGGAATAATCACTCTAAAATAATGAAAATAATGAAAATAATGATTCATGGCTTTCAAATAGAAACAAAGTCTCAAGATTCAAATCAGTAAGAAAGAGGATCTTAAGTTTTGAGTTGTTACACGCTTGAGCAATCAAAACAGAAACAAAAATCCATTAATACATGGATACAAATTTCTGAGCTGCTGAAAGATTTACGTGCCTGCTATTTAACATGTTATTATAGCTATAGATTCAGTGAACTTCCCTGCATGTCTGATATATGATTGGCTATTGCACTGCAGAATACATAGTCACAGCCTTAGGATTTACTATGAAAAATTAATATGAATTATTGTAAAAAATGTAAAATTAATGTAAAAAATCCTGCTTTCTGAACCAGCGGTCAGTGCACTGACAGAGGAGTCTGTCCAGGAGAGGCAGACATTGGAGCGATTTGTCAAAACAGGGATATAAAAACAGCTCCAAGCAGAAGCGCTCCATGCACAGCGAAGTGCTCTGATGAGCCGAGGGGATCGGTGCAGCGCGGCAGCTCCTGATCGCCCGGCTCGATCCAATACTCCTCGTGGGAGCGGCCTTCCCGGTTGCAGGATAGCCCATCACCTAGCAAGAGGAGGATCTGCATTCCAGCCTGTCTCAGTTATCCACCCCTACCCAACCACTCAGTCATAGAAAACATCTGAATTTTTAGTCAACATAAACGCCTTTTGTAAAACAGGAGTAAGCACCACGTTTGCAAGAGAGTCACAGTTTAGAAGCTTGTATTTCCCCAGCCTACCTTTCCTGCATGCCTCCAGGCATCTTCCCACAGGTGCAGTGGAGGCTCCCAACTGCTGGGAATTCCCTTACGTCAGGAAGACGCACAGGCTGGAACGGTTGTTACACTGATACTGCAGTCCCATGTACAATTGTCCTCATCCCGGTACCACTTCAGGGCTATTTTTAAAACATACACCAAAGCTTTCATGGATTTAGTGTGTGTCACAGCATTATAACTGATGTCTACGATAGCAGACTGCTAAGAACGTGCAGTACCTACTGCTGACAGGAAAATACATTTCAGCAAATTAGCTCAGACACTTGAGTATTGTTGATAATGATTAACAATTAAATTCTGTTTCAGGCAGATTTGGAAGATGATTTACTACTGCATCCCTTACGAAAAAGGGAAACAAGCCAGTTAAAGAAACATGAGTGAACAGGACTGTAGGACTCCCGCAGGAGGGAATAGTCAGTTTAAGGGAGTGAAGCTATTGCAGGAGTTCTGGAGGGATTTCCCCTTATCGACCTCTTCAAAGGACATACCTACCAGAGCCACAATTTAAACCAGCGTGTTTTACTTGTAAATACAATCTAGGCACTTTCCTACAGTACCGAAATCAGTAGAACTGCAACTTTCAAAGTAATTTTATTGCTCCTTTTACAGGCTCGGCAGCCCTTTGAAGAGCTGCCATTGCAGAAGGCAGCCCCAGCTCCGCTGCACTCCGCTCCTCGCGCTGGCCGCACCCTTCCCGGGATGGCTGCGGTGGGAACGGCGGGCGCTGGGAATGCGCCAGGCAGCTCCCGGCACCCATCCCTGCTGCTGAGCGCCAGGGCCCTCTCGGGTGCGCAGGGACACTGCAGCATGTGCTCTGTAGAGGAGAAACAGAACCGAGCAGGAGTAACCCACTGGGGAAATGCTATTCTACAAAAAAACAGGCTCACCAACAGCCATTTAAAATGTAAAATAAAGACAGAATTGATCTATATATACTTATATAAAACAAAGAAAGAGAAAACGGATAACTAAAGCTCAGGCCAGGCTCTTTTTAAGTGCTAACAGATGTGAACACCCTTACTAAGCAGTAACTGCAGACATGCAAATTCTCTGCAGGAATAAGTCTCTAATCTCCAGTAGATCAGATTGCAGGAGGCATCTTAAAAAAATACGGACAAGTACTGTTGTTATTATTATTATTATTGTCATCAGATAGTACTTTTTATCTAGACAGAGTAGAACCCTTTGGATTGGAAGCTGCTCACATTCACTGCATGCAAAATGATTCCCTCGCAAGCAGAAAGCTCCTTTCTCACCGATGCCTACGTCCAATTCCAGGCACAGTGTTAACATTAAAATTGCCAGTGAATAATGTGTCCAGCCATGGATATGGGGCCATGAGGTGCTCCACGGACCCTACACTGTTCGCTGCATGCAAAGGAAAGCAGAACAGTGGATGGCAGAAGACACGCAAAGCCTATGCAGAGTCTAAATCTGTCAAAATATTGACATGGAAAGATGCAGGAAGATGGGGTCCAACGACCACTATGAACAAGCAGAGACATGAAAACGAAAGATGCCACAATCTGCACAATTCCTGTTATCACCACTGTTTTTGGGTACACCTAAACATTCAAGGTGCCCAAAACAAAATTCTTTATTCTCACATCCAGTTCAAATGGATATACCTAAATCCCACACCTCATAAATAACTGCCTGGACACTCAGCTGCAAAGAGATTTGTTTTTCACTAGACTCTGCAAAGCAATTCTGCAGCTGCTGCAGTCTGGCAGGGACAACCCGCTCACTCGACTAGCTAATTGGACTGAAGGCCAGTAACACAAACATGCAGAAAGTGCAATTGCTCTGTCAAAATAACTAGCAGGAATGAATACCTGATCATCCAGGTGATGTACCCTTATGCTCCCGCTCAAATTTCATTTTTACCTGCTAAACTTTAGTGGAAATTGAAGATGATGGCATGCTGATAGCTGGGGCAAGGCCCAGATTAAGGCCTGAAATAAACAGTTTATAAACAAAAGCACATCTGCTATCAAGAGAGGCACTGGCCTGTGACTGCTTTTAGTTATGTTGACTTAAAAGAATTGATACTGTGCCAAGTTCCAACTCCTGTCTTGCATACGTCCAGACATGTGATTTAGCAGTCTCCACTACCTAACCTCTTGCAAGGAGCACTGCAGGAAAACAGCAGCACAGGATAGTGTTACTGCAGGCCTGTCATTATCTCTGCAGCTACAATACATTGGGCTAAGAAACAGACACTTAATGAGCTGATTACCTTCCTCACAGCACAGAAAGCTCCCCTCAAAGCAAAAGACAATAAAAAATAAACAAAGAAAAAAAGAGTTTAAATGTGAATTGTATCATTACTCCATTGCATGTTAGCACTCACGATAAGCCAGCCCAGGATCTTATCTAGTGATGGTTAATGATGGTTAACCACAGGCAAGGCTGCAAATATGGGCTGAGCTGGTGAAGAACCCTCTGACAAGGAGCTGAGCAAGATCTGAATTCCTGTGAACAAGCAAACGTTTCTCTTCAGTTACACATTTTTCTTCAAACACTCCACCCCTTAATTACTTCAGCATGACGGTGAAACTACAGGGAGAACTCATAAAGCAAAATGCAGAAGGGCATTTTTCATATTTATATCTTGCACCTATATATGTATTAGCAGAGTTTTACATCTACGAGAACTAAATCTTCCTGCCAAGACTGACACAAATTAGACTTTCTTGTTGTAGCTGAGCAGTACCGCATTCTGAACAATACTGAGAAGAAGGAATTAAGTTTTAACAACAACAACAAAAAAAACTTGCCAATAACTAGAGGCTTAACAGACCCGCACTTTAAAAGATGAAAAGTCTTCAAGCTTACACAGAATGGTGTGACTGAACACACTGCACATACCAATAAAATCATAAAAAGCACTGTGAAAACCCCTTGTCAGCATAACGATCTTTCCCACTACTTTTCTTTCTGAGTGCACTTCCAGAAAAAATCTGCAATACCCTAGATTCTTACCCTGAACAAGTCATTGTAATCGATTCTGACCATCAGCAAGTGGTGGAAACTAGTGGTTTTAAACCCAAGAGCAGCCAGAACAATATAATGAATACAGCAGGGTCAGGTTAGCCATTATCGTTCTGTCTAGCACTCCAGAAAACCGTAGTCACTTTTAAAATTGCTTTAATAAAAATACAAAAAAAGGAAGTGAAATGGCTAATAAAGTCACTTGCTTCTTTTCTGAAAGTAAGAGGTGAAATCCTAGAGGTTATTCCCACCTCCTCACCACTGGGCCCTTTGCAAATCTCATTTGGAATCAGCTACTTTCTTTAGAGGGCCACCCAAATGGAAGGCAGTCAAGAGCAAGAAAGACTTGAAAAGCTGTATTGGATGGTGCAAGGCTATTGCAGGAATCTGTGCCTACCTACCAGGTAAGATAGTCTTGGAATTTTTACTCTGACAAGTAATTAGGAACCTAGAGCAATATGAAGTTTAAGTTCCATGGTCTCTCATCCTCCTTTTGTCTTCTCTAGGAGCTGGCTGGGGAGCTTGAAGTGGGAAGGAGAACCAGCATGGAAACATTTCTCTCTAATGGCAACTCAGAAATGACAACTTGAGACAGAAAAACAAATTCTTGCAGTTTTCTATATTAAATAACAAAGAGAATCGCAATGCCTTATAATATTTGATGTGACTTTTCTGTGTGTCTTTTGAGACAAACAATGAAAGGAAAGATATTTCTTTCTATCACAAAATGCAAAACTAGTAACTACCTCTTTTTAAAGTTTGCCCTGCTAGACTGGTAGGGTAGCTAATTTCTAGCAAGGGAAAAATAAACCCTGTGAAAATAAAGTATGTCAAAGGTCTTTCTTCCTCTTCATACTGAAATATTTGCTATGCCTATGAAATCTGTCCTTGAACTACTGCAAACAATTCTTTGTTGTCAGGCAGCTAAATACTTGTCAAATCACTGGGGCGTTGCTGAAGTCAGTGCTGGGCTGGAAAGGGAGCAAAATCTGCTCTCGCATTTACCTCCAGGTCATCCTAGCACCCGGGGAGCTGAGACTCTCAATCCTGTCCAATCTCGCTTTTAAGAAAATGTGTTTACACAGAAACTTAATGCTACAGTTACCAATAGATATGTAAAAATACACACAAAATAATCTTTGCATACAAAGAATCCATATTAATGGAAAATAGACCATTTTCAGAACACTTCTGCGGTCATCCATTGATTTTGTTTTGATTAGAAAACAAATACAAAGGAGATTTACTAATTTTTAAAAGTTTCTAGCAATATCAACTCACATACCAGATTCCAAAGCAGTAAGAACAGCAGGAGCGACTATTAACATCAGCTCTTATTAAGGAAGGCCACATCACGGTGAAACAAATACAACCAGATTGGTAGTGATAACAAGTGAAGAGCAACCACCACTACTGTCTATCCTCAGCTTTCATGCTGTTCCAACAGGCAGCCAAGCCGTGTAAATCTAATTTAAATTATTACTTGGGAAAGCACCAAATCTTAGAAGCCAATGTAAGACTCAGAGAGTCTTAGAGACATCCCAGCAAATGCTCTTTGCATCCTGGTCAATGGCACTGCTGTCCTGTAGACCATGAGCTCCGCACGTGCAGGCCACAAAAGGTGACTTCAGTGATGCTCTAGGTAGGTTTTTAATTTTACTCAAACTCATGATTTTTTAGCCCTAGAGGCTTCCAGTTCAAAATCAATGGCACCATCCAAGGTAGTTGCCCTTATATTAACACAAACCGGTTATACTTTGATTCTGTGCAAGCCAAAGCTTTAAACGATACCATGCTGTTGTCCTTACTTTGCAAATACAATCTGTTTAGTTGCTCAGAACCAAAGAAGTTCTGGTACATTCCCATAACTAAATATACTATCTCCCAAACCATGCAAAAGTGGAGCTTATAATATGAGCACAACTCATTAAATTAGACATAAGGAAGAAAGAGCCAGCTGTAATAACATGAATGAAATTGCCTTATCTAAAGGATTTTTTTTTTTTTTATGAAGAGTGCTCCACTCATCACTTTGGTTACCCTACAATACAAATTGCTGATCAAGATGACATGGTGTTGAGTACATACATTACATACCCATAAATTAAGGCAGCACCAGGGTCTGAGAGAGTGCCGCTAGCTCAAAGTCCCAGTACCCACCACCTCCAGAAATTTGAGTGTTGAGGGAGGAAAAATAGGGACTTCGGTGTGAGCCAAGACCCCAAATGTCCTCTGCTCCGGTGTGATTCAGCACAGGACCCAGGGAACCTGGGGCTCCAGGCACCCTGCTGTCAAGGTGAGCAATGAGAGCTCTTCAGCTTCTTAAAAGAAAAACATCACTCAGATTGTGGGTACATTACCAGGATGCTTCAGTCAAAAATATATTATTCCAAGTATCTAGTAGCTGTACTGTTATAAACAATTCAAATACCCAATTTTGCCATTAAAGGTATGCATCTGTTCTGCATGCTGAATCTCTCATTTCCTATAGCTAACCAAGCAGAAATCCTACCTCACTTGACACATCTTTCTTGTTTAATTGGGCTGTAATTATTAACTTCACTTTGTTACTTCACAAAAAAAGAGGTGTTTTCAAGTCCTTGCAAACTAGTTGTAAATCTGCTGCTCTTCTCCACATCATTAGTATGTTAAAGAATCACTTATTTTAGGCTTTTCCACACCAAACAATTTGTGTTGGCGCAAATTCCTTCCAGTTGCGGTCTGGTAAATCTTGAAATCTCCCAAAGTGGGAGATTAATTATAGAAAGGGAAAGAAAAGAAAAGCTTTTTTTTGGAATAGGTTACTATAAAATTACAACATTTCTGGATCCAGCAAGCTGTCAGGGAAAAGGTAAAGCAATGTAATCAGTAGTTCATATAAATAGGCCTACATTTTTTTCTCCATAATCTTATAAGATTTACTACTCATCATTCCCTTTGGTCAGCCTTCTCCAAGAATAGTAGTCAGTATTAAATTTCTATCTTTTCCCTCTAACACTAATGAAATCAAATAATTACTTCTGAAATGTTATAAAGAAGGGAGTCAACAAAATTATGTGGGCCTAACAGTGACACTCTAAAGCCTAACAGATTAGGACACTTCTCTTTCTGACACAGTCAATGGTAATTTTCAAATTCCATTCAAGTATTTAACCATAGCCCCTGTAAAACTATAGTGTATAACTCAATGTGCATGATTAAACTAAGTTTGACTTCTGCCTCGTTAATAATACAGACATATAAAAGCAGAATCCTTTGGATTCATTTTCTAAACCAAAATAACTTGATATGAAGCATAATATTAAGGCACAGAGTAGATTTCACAGTGTGTGATCAGAGAAACGTTCTTTTTTTAAAGCCAAAAAAATCATGGCAGTTGAACAGCCAAGGGAAAAGCTGTTCCTGAGGCAGAAGACACGGTGGCAGTGGAGCTACATGTGAGTGAGTGACCGACACCGTGGTCTTAGGGCAGCAGTACTGGGAGGTCAAGAGCTGCTAGAAAATGTTCAGGCTGAAAGGCAGGTTATCAGTTGCCAGAAAGGACAAGAAAGGTCAGTTTTCAGCAAGATGACAGGATGGGATGGGAGATGGAGCAGGAGTCAGACACCTTCCAGAGAAGTTCCCATGTGACAAAGGACAAGCAAAAAGAACAGAAAATCACAGAGGGCTCTTTTCTGAAACTGCAAAAAAATAGCCTTGCCCTTCTAGGCTGTGAATTTAGAATTTTATCATCCTAGATTGATATCAGGCTGTGTTGTAGTAATCTTAAAAAATAAAACAATTAAGAGGAAGATAAAGCAGCCCAAGGCCAAAATGAGCAGCCAGAACTAGCTCTGCACAGAGCGGCCCCAGCACTCACAGCCACACGGTGTTTCTGTAACCAGCAGCCCAGGAGAACAGCTGCGGCACAACAGTCTCACCGCTGGCCTCTTGGCACAATTCGCCTTCTTCACTTCAGTACAATTTGTATTGTTGTTTTATTTGAGTCCTTCAAAACCACTATTTTCACTCACTTAAACAAATATCCTCTAATTTGATCCAATAAACCATGTAAGATGCATGGGATCCCTTACCTTGAACCTAAAGTCTGCAAGCAGAATGTTAGGTTGTCATTTACCAAAAAGAGATGCGAAGAAAGGGCTGTTTTCAGGCATACCATACAGGATTCAGGATTCACCACTTATTTCATAATGCCACTGCACCAGTGTCTGGAAACCAGTCTATTCTTTGATGAGAGAAAAGAATCCGCAGTTTGCAAAGGCTGAGCTTAGACCCCACTGAGCGCCCTTGCCTGAAAATGGGAAAAATGTAGCCACAAGAAACTGTAGCCAGAATTGGGTTTCTCAGCCAGCAAAAGAAGCAACATTAAACACTTCTGTGCACAAAGGGTTTCTGATTAGACACCAAAATCCTCCATCTGCCCCTCAGTGTAGGTTATGGCCAAAGGTCAGTACTGCAAACAGGGTTTGGAGCACGGGGGCATCAGAGACAGGGCTTCCGCACAGGCCAGCACAGGGATACCAGGCGTGCCTGGTTTCTCCTGGGCTTCGCAAGCTTTTATCCCCATGCCTGGATATTAAGCTGAGCTCTGAATTAGTGCAATTTGCCGCAACAGGTTCATTCACATCAAGACAAAGCAGGGGCAGCATTTTTCAGAAAAGGGATTAGATGACTGTAACTGCTACCGTCTGCACTTCTGCGTGTTTGGACTGCGAGACGGGGAATCACTGCACTGGAGGGCACGATCGGCAGGGTCAGGAGGATAATCTCCCTCCCAGCCCTCTGCTTTTGACATTGCCCACGTGGCTAGGTGCCTAACGGAGGAGATTAGCTTGCCCTGAAGCACCAGGTACTCGTCAGGGCCAGAAGCAGCTCTGCAGCTCTGAGATCTTGAACCAGGCGGAGTTCTCTGTGGGTTCAGAGTGCAGGATTTTACAGCTTAGAGGCAGTCTACCAGCACACCACCAGATCTCATGGAGCAATTTTGGAATTGCTCGATGATGTTGTTATATCAAGGGCTTACAGTCTAGAAACAGTGATCATTTAAAGGGGATTAAAAATAAAAATAATTTTTAAAAAGTTTGTGTTAAATTTCCATGCAAATAAGAGACAGAAATCCAAGTATCTTTCCTAGGGCAAATACAGAATCAAATCAAGTGCTGTTCTTACAGCTGGTCATAGTTTTTAACCCATATAG
>JAUBNY010001051.1:401286-461296 GCA_032275445.1 Crypturellus soui
AAATAATAAATAAAATAATAAATAAAATAATAAATAAAATAATAAATAAAATAATAAATAAAATAATAAATAAAATAATAAATAAAATAGTTTCCTTGCAGGACAGAATAAACCTACTAAACAACTAAACAGCTCACTGTGTAAATTATCTTTTCTTAAATAAAATCTGTCTTTCAGAGCTAGCCATAGACCTATATTTGATTTTTCCATGCTTCAAAGCTCAACAGTGCCACTTTTGGGCATGAGGTCTTCTGCAATAACTAGGCTACCCTGCACTGTATGTCCATGAACATCCCCACTGACTACATAATCCACTTGGGGAATTTACTAACCAACAAGACTACTTTAGACAAATAATGTAATAAATCCTGTAAGAATCTTATTCACATAATACATGTCAAAGAGGCTAATCACAGAGAAACAGATATAGAAGAATATAAAATCCATTTTTTTCAGAGCAATTTCATACAAATCTGTTCTATTGAACTGGATAACAGAGTCTTATATGAGATGTGCATGAAACCACATCTGTGAACAACAGCTTCCTTGGTTTGCATGAAGAATTAAGGAATAAGGATATGTCATGCTAGTAAGACAATATTGATTTTTCTCAGTGCAGATTTTTCCATAAGATTGATGCATATTTTTTGGGGGGGCTGCTGTATTATATTGATTTCTTTCTTGAGAATCCCTGAGTGCACACAAAATCCTTGTTCCACAGCACGGAGTTCAGAGAACCACAAAATTATGCAGTTTACATAAGGTAGATTTTCACATCTCTCCTGGCATTATATAGCTTTTAAGCCATCCAAACACAAAAGGGTCAGTTTTCATATTCAGCTCAGCAGCTGGCTCAGTGTACAGTACAAATGTGGAAAAAGAACCAAAATGTGCCCTCAGTTATCAAAGGCAGTCTTAATTTTATCCTTTAAATAAGATGGTAGGTATCATCTGCAAGTATGGAACTTTTAAGAACTTTTCTGTTACTCCAAATATTAAACTACATAACAACACACTTGGCAGCACTATATAAAAGATCTTTGAAATGGTATATAATTTCCTGTAGAATTGCTAGCCTTAGGAAATCTTTAAAGGGTGGAGAGAAGGGAAGCAGCACTGTAAAGTGCTTACACTCTTCTGTGCCAGCTCATCAGCCAGCTGCTCGTTGGCTCTAGTCTTGTCCTCCACTTCTTGGGATTTCTGGTCATAGTTGACTGCTAATTCTTCGAGGGCTTGAAGGACCTCCTTCACCTCATCTTTTGCAGCTTCATTCTCAATCTGAAGACGAGTCAACTCCTCTTGAATCTTCTCGTAATCTCTCCTGGTTGAGGCCAAAAGCTGGAAACAAATGTCACATAGCACAGGTGCATAAATCTTCCAAGTACTCACGTACTTCCAAGGACTTCCCACTCAATTCTAAGTCAAGACTTACAATTTTAAAAAGGGCAAAAAATAGACCACAAGTTAGCATGAGTGCAAGAGAGAAGAAATCCTGCTATTGTACCAGAAACTGTATCATTTTCAGCACATGTAGATATGAAGCAAGCAAAAAAGGATCTGAACTTCAATGAAAAGAAAGTTTTAATCAAATCCTATTACAATACAAGGAAGAGGCATAGAAACTTATTTTGAGCAGTATCATAAGCACCAAACCGATTTTCTGCCCTCAACCCAATTTTGCAACTAGGGCAAAAACAAAACACTAACTCCTAATCCCAGTTTTGAAGTGAGGCAAGTAAAAAGGCTCTCGGAGCCAGTCCCAAATAGCTTGTAAACGAGCCAATGACAACTGCTTTAGGTTGTCACCTGAAACATGCTGCTGAAGACAGACTGGCTGCTCATATTTGCTGAAGCAAACTATAAACCAAAAAAGAAAACACAAAGTGTGCACATACTGGTGATTGTCTCCAATTTGTAAGAGTTATTACAGTTATTCGTTGCATGCTAGTAAGAGAAGTGCTTATATATCAGGGGCAGGAAAGACTGAGGAGTCAGCTGCATGGTGCTCTCCTCTGCCTTCCTGCCATCCCAGCTTTAAAACTGATGGAAAAAAATAAACTATTATAAATAAATGTTGCTACCTAACATTTATTATATGCTGTTATGCTTATGAGAATAACTACAAAAATTCTAAAGCAGTAAGTCCTGATTTATGTTTGTTTTTAAGCAATGCAACACATAAAACCTCGTCACAGTACATATGAGACAAGAAGGATTCAGGCTCGAGGGTAAGAGGAGAGGAAAGCAAACGAGCTGGCTTGTGAACACTGGCATATTCCCAAAGATGTGAGGAAAATTTATCTAGCTGGTGATACTGCAGCCTCAGAAGCGCACTCCAGCTACAAAAAACCTACTGGATTGCCAAAGCCAGATGGCATGTAAATATTTAAACAACAAAATAGCCTAAAATAATCTTTCTGCTAAACACAGATGGAAATATTATTTAGATTTACTCAGGAAAAATCTCTGTGCGACCATTGTGTGGCTCCAAGCATAGGGAAACATTAGGTACCACCCAGAGCACGAACAGCTCCCCAGGGGATTCTCGTTGCCACAGTGCTGGAAGGGATTCCCAGCCTTGCGGGGACTGTTCCCAACATGACAGCGACCATTGTAAGCAAAGGAACAGCCCCTGGCACTGAGGTTTGGGGAGGGAGGGGGGACCCTCCCCACCTGGAGCTATTTCTGAGGCATTTCCCTGCTCCCCGATTTGAAGAGCGAGTGCATCCGTGGATGTTCACAGGGACCAAAGGGAGAAGAGGATTTTGTTAGAAAACTAATGGGTGAAATGAAAAGCAGGGGAGGAAGATTCAGGATTTCCACTGAAACATCTGGGCAAAAGCAGAGTCATCTGTGACAGGCCTTATATTTACAGTTAATCTGCTGTCTTAATCGACCAGAAAAAAAGTGCTCTGGCTAATTAGTGGCAAGCAGAGCAAGGCAGCTGCTGGGCAGCACGTGCACTGCAGAGATACCATGAGCCAGCCAGGGAGCAGGGAGCTCTCTCTTACAGTATTTGTGTTCGCATGCATTGGATAGAGCCTTGAAAAAAATAAGTTCCGTAAAGGGAAAAATAAGAATACTGCACCAGCTTTCACAGGTAACAGATACACAGACTTATCAGATAAACCTCTAAGCCTTCTGGGCAAGAGATATAACTTCAGTGGCAGAGAGCTTGGTCACACAAAGCTAGGACATGTACAAAAAAGGGAAAGAGTAAGGCCTGGAGTAGAGATCCCTGAAAACTGGAGGCATTTATTGGCAGCACCAATAAGTGATTTTTCAGTCTCACCTATTTCTTTTGATAATATTGTCTTCAATTATCCATAACAAAATAATGGACATTGGTAACTTTTTGCAAACTGCATTTTTTATACTGTCAAACTAGAAGCCTCTTAGCTAGTATTAGTAGCACAGATGCGCAGTATGTGGTTACCTGGGAGGATACAGGCATACTGGAAAATAGTATTTTGGAGAGTGGGCTGGTGAAAAACACAGGCCAAACTGCTATCTTGGCACCTCATCTCCAGCTTTACCTCTCAGCAGGCTGGTGTGCTATTGTAAGGAGTTATTGAGGCTTAGTGCCCTTGAGAGGATCATATCAAATTTTAAGTTTAAATCTGTTGCAGAGGTTACTCTTAGCAAGAGAGATTAGTCAGTTAACATGACCACCACTAGCCAACAACTACCACATACTTACTAAACAAGAGACTCATAAGCAAAATAAAGATTTTATGTTCCTTTTACCTCTTCTTGATCCAGCATTTGTTGTTTCAGCTTTTCAGCCAACTGGCTCTGCTGGTTGATTTCATCATCCTGCAGTGAAATAAGGTAGGGTGGGTTTAGTTTCATTTCATAGTTCTGCTTTGATCACTTATATCCCCTTTCCAGGGGGGCAAACAAATACAAGGCCATAGCACAACCTGTCCGGGTTGAGGGAGGCAGGGGAAGAAACCCTCTGTACAGAGCAAGAGCAGAGCTGACCACAGCCCAGTAGATGTGCTCTGGGCACTAAACGAGTCACTGAGGTGACAATAATTACACTGTATAAATTGCACAAGGTTGGAAGACTTTCCCAATATACGTATACATCCAGTCCTTCCCTTTTGATATTAAGGGTTCCCAAACTTTGATAATAACAGTACCAGAGGAGAGAAATTACTCTTATAGGGTATGATCTGTCCACTGCTTCACTATAGCTGTTTAGCTTTGAACATATGTGTAACAGTAATTATGTACATATGCTTTCACACACCCACACACACTCACTCTGTCCTCTAATTTCAACGGAAGATGAAAGACAATTAGAGATCAACTTACTAATTAAAAAAAAAAAAAAAAAACACCAGTTTTGAACTGCATTAATGAAAGAGGAAGCTGAAGCGCAAACATAGAATTTGGGCACCTCATCTGTTAAATTAGTGTCTTTCGCCCTCTGTCAAAGACCTTGATGGAAATGTGTCCTGGTAATGTATAGCCAGGCATCCTATTTTATTGGCATTCCAACTTCACAGCAAAGAAAACATCCTCAGACTTCAGAGCTGTTCTCAGGCCCAGAAGTGAAGCCACCCGCTCCCTGTGCGGGTCCTTCCTCCGGAAAGGCACCAGGGCTGCCAGAGGTGCCCATGTCTGCTCGCATGCGGACGCAGATCCTCCCTGGCAGCGCCTTGCTGAGGTCAAGGCATTGCTTCCACATCCTACCAGAGCCAAATAACCCTCTGTTCCCTTTCAAGCATCTAATAGATTGATTTCTCAAAGCAAAGCTAGCTATCAAGTAGCATATATCAAACTGTTTGCTATTATTAAAATAACGCCAAACGGAGCAAAAAAGGGTCTACCCTATAATAAAACAAAAATGTGAAAAATCTTGTTTTTGTACCACAGAGATCAAACAGCTTCTCAACTCCTATAGTACGGCAGTAATGTACCGAATTACAGATCCCATGTTCTCTAGGACAAAATTCAAATCTGCTCTTAGTTCCTCCAGGGACAAGATAGTCTTTACTACTGCTGATGGGGCAAGTGAAAAAACAACTGACTGTTTTTATTTACATCAGCCTCTAGAAGATATTGTGAGCTACAGGGAACATAAGTCTCTGTTAGGCAAAAGTTACTATTTTCTTAAAGAAATCAACTGTTATTTTGAATGCCATTGACAAGCTGAGATGCTAATGACAAGCGCTCAGTACATTTACTGAGGATAGCTTTTCTATAGGTGCCAGTAACATATTTCAAGTTGTACTAATCAAAAAAGCCATTTGTGTCTACAACACCTGGACTTCAGATAATTTTCACAGCTAGGACAGGATCAACAGAAGAGACTCAAAAGATGGTTTATATCTTTTCTTTAAAATTTGGAGATGTGATGAATATTAAGATACAGTCTCCCTTTTCTTCCAAGTTTAGATGATATGACAGTTAGCTATGTAGTTATGATATTTACAAAAAAATAACTGAAGAAAAGGAGGGTTTAAAAGTCTTTATGAGGCTCTTAAACCAAAAGGGAACCTGTCACTGATTTCAGGGAGAACAGTAACAAACCACCCCTGCAGAGGGAATGGCGGCAGGTAACTGATGTGATGGGACAAGATCCAACTTGATGCAGCAGCAGTATCCTGAATTTAGGGCATTTTCAAGGTGCTGGGGCTCAGACAATACAGTGCCCTCAAATCTATGACTTCCATAGACACCCTGCGAGCAAAATACCCTACACTGCCTACTATGAAGCTGTTGCAGATTTCGAGTTTCTCATGTAAAACATATGTAAGCAGTTAGAAACCAAAGATTTCTCTGCAATAAAACCTTTCCGAAACATTTCCAATAGCTATGTAGGTAACAAAGTTGAGCTGAGATACTGTTCAAGGACAGAGGCGGGGTGCACTGCGCTCGTTTAAGGTGCTGCTGCTACCACCTATCTGCTTAGTGTCAGAGGGTTCAGCAGTGCCCTGAGAGGCAGAGGCAGCCTCTGAACTTCAGCCATTTAATTTCCCATCAAGAGGCAAATTCCATTCTTAGCCACCTCCAGCAAATCAGGAAGGCAACAACGGGGAAAAAAAACACATCACTGTTTTGACAGCTCGCTTGAGTCTTGTGGGCAATGCCCTTCAGGGCACTTGCAACCTGGCAGGAGAAGGAAGACCAGCTCAAACACACAACAAGGACACAATACTAGTAACAAATGACAGAGATACCAACCCACTCTGGCTTAGGTTTCTGTTCACATTACAGAAAGTAAATGAAGTCAAAACAAGCGTTCACACCTTATCATCCAGCTGTCTGTAGAGACTGGCAATCTCCTCATCATATTTCTGTTTTTCCTCTGTCGAGATGCTGGCAACAACTGGCGTGATATTGTCAATAATTGGGGTGTTATCACAAGGCTCCAGGTTCTTCTGATCCTTCGCGCTGATCTGCTCGTCTTCAGGCACAGCTTCTCCTGCAAACACACAACCCAGGGCATCAAACCCAGCCTGAAATAACGGACATCCCAGGACAGACCTTGGCTGCTGCTCACAGGCCCTCAGGAAAGCCAAGAAGGGATGTCTGTTTTGACACTAAGGCAGTCGCAGGCCTGCTATCTAGTACGGAACAGGCAACTGCTGTAAAAAAAGGCAATAAAGTTGGGTACAGAAATGAGGTGCAATGAAGTTGCACAGTAGGTACAAGTTTAGTTAGGTTTTCCCTACAGTTAGAAAAACAAACAAAATGTGCAACAGTTCAAAGAGAAGCCTGAACTGATTCCCCGCTGCTTTCATTTGAGTGCTTTATGGATGGGATAGGCTCCATGGATTAACATAAGTGTAAATAAGAACAAAAGTCAGTATTTCAGCATAAATCCCACAGGCAATTAAATGTTCCTTCCTCTGCAGGCTTTGGATGCCTTATCAATGCTGCCCCCATGCTGAGCTGCTCTGGGATCACAACAATGAGCAGACAGCTGCATTTAAAACAATCCTCACGTCCTGCCTTGTCACATCTAGAATTAAACAGCACAGACCAATTGGCAGATGTTGCCGATGCAGATCAGACAGGGTGCTATATCCCTATGCGTTTTCTTTCACAATAATTTTCTCTGAGGAATATTTTCAAAAATCTAAGTGCATTCCAATTACCAGCGTGTCGCAGCTCAGTGAAGAGGGACAGGCAAGTTGCTCATGCCAGAAACTGAATCTCTGTTCATTAGAAAAGAGCGTGAGGTGCCCAACGCCACTCGCAGTGCTCAGTGCCAAGGGACACTTCTGTCCTACCCATCAGCAGACCCCTGCCATCTACCACCTATTTCTATGGAAAGCTGCTGTATTTTGGTCCTGTAAATAACCATCCCTCTTGCCAAAGCCATGTGGGCTCTATTCATCTTACTGGCAGGAAAACAAGTAAACAGGACAAATATCAAAAACAAAAAGGCAGACTAAATCAGGCCTGAAGGCAAAAGAAAATGTAACAAAACAGGACACAAAAGAGTCTGATCAATGAACTGAAGAGAGGTATTTTTTTTCCAGGCTTGAAGCATGAAAATAGTAACCTTCAAATCAAGAGCTATATCGTCAGAAAAAGCACTAAACTCAAAAATACTCTCTGCCCTGCTACTGAAGACAGAAAGTCATTTTAGATTATTAATGAGAAAAACATAAGTTGAATTTTCGCTGTCACACTTCACTCAAGCAGAAGAGCAAAGGTGGGTTTGCTTGGACCTTGGGAATTTGTGGACATGGCATTGCTGCTCACACAGAGAATGTTTCAGTAACCTCAAAAAAAAAAATCTTAAAGTTGTCATTTCATTGGTGTATTTCACTTAACTCAGAAACTTTCCAACATGCACACATGAAAGGAGGCAGAAAGCCTAAGTTTGATACAAATGCTTGGATGACAACACCATAAACTCTGAAACACTGGACAAATTTTGCATTTCAATACAAGCCTGCTGAATTCTTACCTCAATGAAAAATAGGCACACCTGGTTTCTACTACAAGTTTATACTGTATTTTATTTTCAAAGTCTACAGAATAAGTTATATTTATGCATTTATACATCTATTTTGTACATTGTTTTCTAGATGTAATTTCCACTGCAGTTGCATTTGGAAGGAGCTGTGCTCTTACTCCAGATAATGCTGTTTTATAAGGACAGAAAGAAATCAATAGCATTTTGAATATACTTAACATAATGCTTGGCAACACTAATTAAGAGAAGGGACAGAGGGAGGGAAGAGGAGGTGTGTGTATTTAGACAAAACAATAGAGACAGCGTGGTACAAGGCCTTCTTGTACAGCATATAGCCATGCATCCATAGGGGCTTTTCTAAAGAGGAAAAATAAGCAGAGAGAAAGCCACAATGTTTCTAGAATGGGAAGGAAATTAAAGCAGTCTCATTCAGTAAGTGCAGTGCAACACGCCAAATATTAGAGCATTACCCGATTCCCAGCACTCTACAAAACCAACAGTACACAGACTGTTTCCATAGCAATTTTACTGTGCTGAAGAGGACTATTCCCTGTGCTAAAGTGGTCCAAGTCTCCAGAGAAAGGCATCAAAAGCAAGCGCGAGGTAACTATCTAACATGAAAGGTAAGGAAACCAACAAGGGGAGCTGAAAGGAGGAAAGAATTTGTTGCCCTCATAAAGGGCAGCTGTTACCCCTCTGATAAACACAGCACATGCATCACCCACAGTGTTCAAAACCAGACTTAACTGTCCAACACAATTTGTGACCAGGTCCCCAGTGATTATCACATCAGAGGTCACAAATACATGTTTACTACCCATGTAGTAACCGTGCAGTTTTGCAGCAAGGTATCTTGTCTGGGTGCTCTCTAACATGAAGACACAGCATCATTGCATTCTGCAGTACCTACCATTTCTCCACCTATTCAGTTCCAGCTCTAGGTGCTGAATAACATTCTTGAGACTCTTGTTCTTGTCTTTTTCTTTCTCATACTTTTTCTTCCATTCTTCTGCTGTCAGCTCCAGATTCACAGAGACTGTGTTCTTAATAGTCTTAGCTCTGGGTAGCAAACATAAAAGCTATCAGTTGCTTTGCAGCTTTTATTTCAATGCAATGGCATGGATTGAAAAGTTTTTCAATAACACAAAGCTAAACCACTAAGAGGTTGCAAACAGTTTTCTAAAGTGGAATGCCACAATTCAATTCTCTCTCAATCTCAGTATTTTTAGGCCTTCAAACCTAAAAAGATCTTTCTATACCAAAATCCAAGAGTTGGTCACCAGTCAGAATCACTCTGTTTCCTGAAATTTCTATCCATTTTCATTAGAAAATGGAACATCAGAAGTAAATAGCCAGTAAAAGAAACTATTTCCTGTAGACTGTATTTCTTTTCAAAATGTTCCCAAACAACATTATGTATGTGAAGGTTATATGCTGCTCTGCAGGCCCAATAGAGCAATAGGCCTCACTAGCAGCTCATTCCTTACCATTAAATGCTCTCCATGAGGAACTCCTGTTTCTGCACAGTTCTACAGCTCATAAGCAAACAAACATCCCGCAATAATCTGCATCCAAGTGCTCTCAAAGTATTTAGCTATTTTCCTATTTGTTTCAGCTGAGATCCTAGTCCTCAATAAGGAACATCTTACAGATAAGGATAAAGATATTCCTCCGCTTAGAAAGGCGTTAATTCTTTTTTAGCATGCAACTTGGTTGTTTCTAGCTGCACAGAGGGCATGTACTGCACATAAATCCACTACTCTGCTGTTCTCATTAGTAATGTCACACCCATCAAAGCTCCACTGGTCAGAATGTGCCGAGTCAGTTGCTTAACTGATTTGCCTTCCAAACAGCAATTGAAAAACCGATCACTAAAAAGAGAAATAAAGCCAGAAGAAATGTAGACTGAAGTGGCATGGAAATTGAACACATGTCCTTCCACATGTATGCATCTAAGTTGGGTTTATACAGTAAAAAGCAAAAGCAGCCTCCTTTGTGATTCCAGTGAATCACAAACAACCCACCCCAACAAAACAAAAACAGGAAAAAAATTTAAGTAACCACATTATCTTCAATCTGAACTGCTACATTTCATTGCGCCATCCTATGTTCACTATACAAATGTGAATTTAAAAAAAAGAAAAAAAAAAAGAAAAAAAAGCAATCTTTGGCTATGTTAGCAACTATCTCCTCCTTTTATAGCCCTTTCTCATAAAAACTTACTGAAGAGATCTATGAGGTTCCCCTTGGAAGTTTTTCTCTGCAAGCTTTTGTTCTAAGGGAGTAGTTAATGGTTGCACAGGAAAGAAAATGTTATAGTAACTAAATATCAGAAATTCATGCTTTGAACAGCTACCTGGTTTATAGGTCCTTCCCTGCCTTCTAGAAACCCCAGCCAATGCCTAAGACAAAGAAATACCATTTCCAGCAACGCCAGGTTAGGAAAGAGCACAAAGAATTGTTACCTAGCCTAACGACGACCAAGACTCACCGTTGTCCAAACATTAGCGTAGACTTTGTTTCTGCTTCATTGAAAATCGATGGAGAACAACAGATGACAATGGTGGTTCTGCAGTTTCCACCAAGGGAATCCTGAAGTATTCGGGTCATTTTGCTGTCTCTGTACGGAACGTGGGTTTTCTAAGCAAAAGAGAGATCAGACACAAGAACAATTTTTTAAAAAAATTAGTGCTATCAGGTTTTCCCTCATGATAAGTCTACAGTGACAGACTTACTGGATTTTGAAGCATGTAATTCTGCAGTGTAATTGTTTTGATTATGCTAAGATGTACTACACTGGATAAACACTCACGTGAAATCACTGAGAATGTTTCTTTGTTTTTAGTAGAGTATCAGAAGTGTCATTGGTTTATGGTTGGAAAACAAATACTTTCTTCCCCCTGAAAGTGTCAGCTTATTCCTTATACGCATGGTAAAGAAACAGATAAATAAAAAGTCATTCTTAAACAGCACAAAAGAGGATTACTTACAGTTCCTTCTGCCAAGGCAGATATCACGTTGCCTAGTGCAGACAAAGACTTATTGATATTTTTAGCTTCATCCAGAACAGCACCCTCTGCTCCAGTTTTGCTGACCTGCCAGAGAGAACAGCCCAGGTCAGGCTGAGCCACGAGCAAGACCTTGTACAGAGAGAGCTACAGCACAAAGGGGGACAGCGCAACAATCCACACTCTTAGAAGAGAAATAAAACAAATTATATGCCCAACATGAAATGGGGGGATTTTTTTAATATGCACCTTTCTGTCAGGGAAAGCCTGCAACTCTTTGCTCCCTCTTCCCACCCCACCCTGCCCCATGGGAAGGGAGGGCAGGCACAGTTTGTGCAGAAGTAGAGCACAAAGCCATGTATTTTTCTGTATGCTGAAACTAGACTATTGCACTTTCCTCTCAAAAACTACACATGATAAAAATGTGCCATTTTGGTGCGTTCTGCAAGAAAACAATCTACCAAAGAAACCCTTATTTCAGGCTTTCAGTGGAATACCCAAGCCAGCACAGTGAGTTGCAAAACTGCAAGTTCCAGCAAAGAACAGAATCTGACCCATCTTCTAAATGCTACTAATAGCTTTTCATTTAACATTTAAAATGGAAAACTAAAAGGATTTACTACTGTGGTAAGTGTCTTCCACATTCTACCAATGACTTAACTACTGCATCCCAATAAACATTTTTGAAGGGCACACAGTCTATTGAACAAAATCATTTATTTTACCTTCTCATTTTCAGAAAGAATAGAAATTTATCACCACAATGGATGACATCTATGTTGTTTTATTAGGAACAATTGTTGACATATTTTGAAATGCATAGCAGTTACCAAAGATCCAGTTCGAATGTAACATTTAATTTTATTTCCAGTGAATGAGTTTTGAACATCCACAAGATATTAAAACCATACCTGGGAAACAGTTATTTTTTTTTCCATTGCACTAGCATTCTAGTGCATTACTTTTGTGATAAACAGATTCCAGTTATTTTCTGGTTAGTATTTTTTTCATAATGGAAAGCAGAAATAGCCATTACAATTAAGAGTGTCTTTCAGAGGCTTCAGATAGATTTCAGCTGTAAAACTGAACATGAATTGCAGCTATTTCATTCAGTCAGGGGATGAAATAAATATAGGAGTTCTAGGAATAGTGTATGTCTGAACACAAACAAGTGAAAGTAACAGTCTGTAACAGTAATTTGATAAATTATATAACTTTTTTAAAATGAAACCCAAAACTCCATGTGAAACTATTTGGAAGTACTCAAGTTCAATCCTCTCAATTATATTACAGCTTTTCCTTTTGCATTTCATACCATAAAACAGTTCTGATCAGTTCCTTTTTACCAACTTACTTAAAAAAAAAAAAATGGCATGCCAACAACATTTGAGATAAGACTCTTGTAGAACTTGGTAACTCTGCTTGGTTTGATTTTACAGCAACACAAACACTCGTAGGTTCAATGGAGTGATTCCATTAATACCTCCAAGAGCATCTTAGGAAAAAAGCAAAATTACCTTCTCGCTGCCAGCCAAGTCTACCAAGTAAAGCTTTCCACTGAGTTTCTTCTCAGTCTCCACATTCTCCTGCTTAATATTAATGAGGAAGATACTATGACTTCTAGAGCTGTGTTCATTCATATCTGCAGAGCAATCATATTTTACATGTTTTGTTTAAATACTTTTAAACCTGCCAAGAAATTATTTCACCATAACAAGCCTATCACCAATGAACTCAAAACAGAGACCACAGCAGTCTGCACCAAGAGCTGCAGCTCTGCACACCATGGAATGAGCTCTTACTTTCCCCACCCCAACATGAACAATTTAAACAGATTCACGTTAAATGGTAATCTTGGAAAAAAACTAAGGCCTTTTTTTTTTTTTTTTTTTTTTTTTTCCCTCTCTGAAAGAAAATAAAATGACCAAAATTTGGGAGTTGGATGGGAGGTGAGAAAAAAAATGGTGGTATTAAGTGTAATAAAATGTCATTTCATGGGTACAAACAGAAAGAAAGGTCTGCATGTGTTAATAAGCACACACTGAACACACAAAAACTATGATAGAACCGATGAGCAGAGGTTATTTAAAATCTAGACCTGCAATTAGCAATTTAGTTCAGCAGCCTGGACTGAGATTGATTTTTTTTTTTTTTTTTTTTTTTTTTTTTTTTTTTTGAGTTGAGCTGAGCAAGAGAACTTAAAGTACAATATTGAGCCTCCTCAGATTTTAGTATATATTTTCATCAAAAGCTTATCATTTACATTGCAGTTTCAGAGTGACTTTTATTGCTTCTGCAGGTGTAAAAAACAAACTAAAAAAACCCTCCTTCACCCATACAACAAGCACAGCTTGGGCAGCTACCGTGTCAGCTTCTCAACTCAGAATTTCTAAAACCAGTGGTAACCACATTATGCTTCAAGTTCCATAAAGTAGCAAAGAGAAAAAGCTTTTAAGTTTTAAAAAACAGGAAATTATTTTTCCCCTCTATTTTCTTGGCTGCCATCACCCCGCTGCCATCTTTCCCAATTCACAGTCTCAACTCCCTTTTTCTCCTCTATCTCCAAACCCCGTTTTTCTATTACAGCTGAAAATTTGCTTTTGGCCGCTCCTCGATCTCAGTCCTGGTAAAGTGCATTCTCTGCCGAACTTCTGTCTGAACTTTTGGGTGGCAAATGCTGCAGATAATACAACGGTAAGAGGTAGATTTGGGTACTTTTTGTTAAAAATAATAGGAAAAACCAAAGGAGTAAACCTTATTCAGGAAAGAAAGAGATAACATTTCTACTAGCATGGGAAGAAAGGCAAGGAAAAACAGAAACAATGCAGTATTTACAAAAGCAATAAAAGGAAAGACACAGAAGAGAAAGGGGTTACCAAGGGCATCATTAAAAAAAAAAAAAGAGAAAAAATACACAAGATTTGAGTTGTAAGTTGAATTTCTCCCAAGTTCACTGCTTGAATCTAATACATCTGGCAATATAAACTGGAAAACAGGCCAGAGACACCTGTCCTTCTTATCACTGTAGCTCTAGGCTATATGCAGACTTGTTTGCTTTGGCATTGTTGGAACTCAGCCCGAGCCACTGTCTCACTGGGATAAGTCACAAGAGACAGAGTGCAATAAGAGCAAAGAATAGGAGCTCATTCTGGAATAAAAGCAACTCCTCCTCAGTCTTTGCTCATCATTCTGACCAATGCACTCCTCAGCACTCTTGACTTGCAGCAGAGAAAAATGTACACATATAAATATAGATATATGCACAAATCAATCTCTGTATATATGTATATATATGTATGTGTGTGTGTGTGTATGTGTGTTCGTTTAGTAATATATAATTTTGCAGTATCTACATTATGTGCAACAATTTTCAACTTTTATATCTAGTGACACCTGTTGAATATGGGGGTTCTGTAAGCTGAAGCTATCAGTAAATATTATTTATTTTACAGCAGTGTCCTAGCACCCAGAACCACAGTGCTAGTCATTCTGGAGTGTTAAAATTTGTGCATTACTGCATCCTTCACCTAAGGATGTTAATGTTTGTGAATGTTGAGAATCAACATACCATTACAAAGCAACTCTAAGCAATGCTTTGCAGGCAGAAAAGCTTCTCTGGGTTACTTACTTGTAACAGCTACATGACGGTTAGCTTTCCCTTCATCAATGACATCCAAAACCTCCTCAGGGCTAGATACAAATCTTTCTGTACATCCCTATAAAAATGCAAATGGAGCACAAAAGTTTAGTAAGCTACAGAATTCTTTCCCCTTTCTCCTCTGAATATCTAGAGCAGTATTCAAAGTATACTACTAAGGTTCACGTATGTTCACAGCAAGTACAATTCACATTCAACAATTTAGTGAACAATTTAGATGAAGGCACAGGAAGCCAGGAAAACAATTGACAACTGTTCCTAACCCACCAAACTTGTTCTAAAAATGTAATATCACAGCATTGATGTAGCAAAACATTAAAGAAATAAAATCCTTCAAGATTTCAATTTCTTTCAAATCCAACATGAAATAGAAATATGAATACATAAATCTTATCATCTTTATAACAAAATGTAAGTGTTTCAAGTCAGGAAAATAAAACAAGCATAAATGATTCAAACCCATTAATATTTCAAGAAACTCTTTAAATACAAAGACTAAGAGTACTTCAACATCCATGACTTTGAACACATGAGATGAATCACCTCAGTCAGGATACAAACTGAGATCTGTATAGAAATGCATGTACTGAGCACCTGAGAAAGAAAAAAAAAAAAAAAAAAAAAAAAAAGATCAAATTTTTCTTGTACCTTAACATATGGAACTCTGTTTTTATCTTCGTGTACAGCAAGGTTTGTTTTTGACACTAGGAAGAAAGATGCAGCTCATTACAAATACTGCACAAGTAATGATGTGTCAGCCAGAGGCAAGACAGATAGTCTGAATGCATTAACTCTGCAGCTTATGAGTGTAGTCACTTCCTACTCCTTATTATCCATCATGGTTTCTGTTACGTAAATCTATGGGGAGGTGGTTCTTTAAAGCAAATTTTACAGCAAATTGTAAACATTCTTCTTTTCAGCTACTATTACACCCTAAGCATATGCATCACCAATAAGGATCAGACATGCAGGGTACACCGAAATTCAGTGGTGGTTTATAATGCCTTAGGCCCTTCTGTAAAAATCTCTATACTCACTGAACGATAATCAAGCATTATAGAAGTAGGTGCACAAGAGTTGGAGAATCTACAACTTAAACTGCAACACTTTCTTTTGTAAACCCAGTCACATACCTTAAATTTAAAGCCATCTCAAAGCAACTGAGTCAACACAAAGGGGGAAACCATTCACTACAATGAACATGACACCATCTAGCCATGGAAGTGAAAGAAATGAAAAACTTACCATCAAGTAGGTCCCTTATTTTGTCCAAGTAAATCTCAAAGTAGGAAACCTAAATAATTATAAACATTATGTAATTACACTTTGGTGATTTAAAAGTGATCACACTTTTATTCCATACTTTTCAAAATAAAAAGCACCCAACCAAAAAGAAGACCCATTTCTCACATATTTTGAATTACAATTCCTCCACGTAAAACCATTTGTATTTTGAATGATTTACATGCCACATTATCTGGTCTTTCTCTCTCTCTCTGATTGATTCATGAGGAAAACTTTATAAAAAGGCCACACAAAGCTTATCTGCTGCATATTTTCTGGGGCACACAAAATGGACAAAATAATGAGTATAGTATTATCAGTCCAGCATCACTAATAGGGTATAACTTGACAGCTGAAAAGGCACACAGATATCCAGCAGCACAAACCAGAGAGTTTAATCCCCTAGTTACATAAGCCTAAGCAATATACATTGAATGAAACAGTGAAGTGTATGTAAAGCTCTTTCCTGAAAGAGGTGCAAGAGAGCAACCCGAAGACAGACACTGTCCTTGAAATAAAGAGAAAATATGTTTAGGAGGAAGGAGAATGAGTAACTCTACATAAAGGGTTTTCAACTCTGACTGAAGCAAACAGAAATGCACTAGGGGGATGGTGCTTAAGTGCACTGCAAATAAGTTTTTTTTCAGGAATTATTTAGCTAGCCAGACAGCTAAATTCTAGACAAAGTGTGATATGATGTTATGGGAAAAAATAAATTACATCTATTTTTTTTTAAACTGATGATTTGATATTCCTGCATGGTGACTGTCTTTAACATACAGACGTGTTTAGCTCTTATGCGTTTTCTTCATTTGAGTTCCATTTGGACTAGCTTGCTTCAACAGTCTAGTTCACCCAGACTCATTTTGTGTGCTTTGTATTGTCCTAGTAATATAGAGCTGAGGACCAACATACACTGCCCTCCCTGTTCTTAATGAGTCTCTAATAAAAGGAGGAGGGGAAGAAAGGGGAAAAAAAGAAAAAAAAATTACCCACAAAGGAGAAAAAATAAGATCACTCGTTTTCAAAGTCAGCTTCATTATTAAAAGACTGACAGTTCGTTAAATTCCTGGTCTCGGGGACAGAACACGCATTTCCCTAGTTGACAGCTTCTTGTATAACCATTCACTCATTCATTGCTATTTAGGCAGCTTTTCTGTTACAATATTCAAAAGTGTCAATTACGATAGGAAATCACTGAAATAAGTCGGTGCTGGCAGAACATTATTCATAAAGCAATAATCTGCTGCAGGACAGGAATTTACTCTGCCTAGTGTCTAGTACAAAGGGGCTCCCATCTGCTGGTATCAAAGTACTATCAAGGAGAACAGCAAAAGCCATGGGAGGGTTTTTACAGATGAGGAAAACGAATCCTTCTCACTCTTGCAGGAGCCATTGCTGTATAACTTGCAGAGATCTCTCTTCTTGAGGAGCTCTGAATTTTACAATCCAGCTAAAATCTGTGGATAGCTTATTTCAAGTTTGAAGATGCTTCTGTCTAACACTGCTTGAGCACACGCTGCTTGAGGACAGCCAATGCTCTCATTGCAAAAGTGATCCAGCCCTTCCAGGAGGACAGAAACAGTTCAGAGAGGTGTAAGACACGTTAAATTATGTTGTGTGCATTCTGGGAGAGGAATGACAGAGCAGTTATTTTTCCTGCAATCTACTGGCTAATTTTACTGATGTCTGCTTAGGAGCAAGCTGTGTCCTGGCTCCTGCTCTGCCAGCCTGCTCTGGCTTGGAGACTGGAGGAGCAATAGGAATTAAAGGTCACTTCCAAGAATTTTAGAAAGTGTATGTATGAGACCACAACAGGGATAGGGAAAATATATGTTAGCTGTTCAGACTGACTTAGCCCACTATTGTCTTCTGAAATCCGTATGCAAGCTCCTGAGATAAATCTGATTTTGAAACATTCTCCTGTAAAACTGCCTAGAGGGAACTTCCTCCCTTTGAGACCCTTATATCACAGATGACCAACGGAAATACAAACCACACATTAATATTCTATTAAGTGTCACCTGAATCAATATTTACGGTTATAACTAGAGGAGCTGCAGCACAGTCTTTTGAAGAAGCTGCCTTAAAGGTAAGGATGTTCTTACCATATTCCCTTACAGTGTTGGCTGGCCTGTGAGCTTTGGGAAGCCAAGACCAGGCATCCCACTCAAGAAAGGCTACAGAGATGCCTGCGATTCAACGAAGCCATTCACTGCAGCTGTTCTCCTGGGATTGCCATTGTAGCTGAAGTTAGAGCTAGAACAGGTCAGCCAACCTGAGTCAACAACACATCCAAAAATTCTGCCAAAAACCTTTCCTTAGGCTAATAAATCTGATAGATTTAGTGTCCTCATTTACAGTTCTTGGAATTATAAAAAGAAAAAAAAACTGCAGCAAAATGTTATGAGAATCCAGATTTCACATCCAGCTCTGCTTTCCTTCATCTGACCCATTACATAACATGCCACACTGCATTTACCTTTATGTGAAACTCCAGGTTTTCATCCATGGAATAGATGTGATCAAAGATGTCATGTGCAATTCTTGGAATGATTCCCATGAGCTGAGGGTCATGCAGCTTCCCCTGCAGACACAAAGGCAAACTGTCACTTGGGAAGGGCTGCTCAGGCACAGGAGAAGAAAGGGCCTCCTCCACACAGATCTCCATGCAGCGGGCCCAGGAACAGGCCCGCGGCTCTGTGAGGATTTGCTTGATCTGAGTGCGCATCGGGGGTGGCAGAACAACTCAACATGGTAGCGCTCCTCACCCGAGGAGGAACTTAGCTGGTGTGGCAACTCCTGCCACTGTGAAGCACTGCTGTTCTGCTGCTGTTTATAGCGCTGCTCCCAAAGTAGTGAGATTAATGAACAAGAGCAAAACACAAGTTAAGGCCTGGTTCTCCCAGCTAAAACGTCAGATGTTGGAAAAAAAAAATGGCAAGAATTAAAGGTTTCAGAGTATTCAGATTCTGTTTGACCACTGCACTAGAAAGCTAGAGGGAACACTGGGTTGTGGGGATTTGGAGATTAGAGTAAAATATTCTGATTTCAGCTTGCTGGGCCTGCTGTCAGACCGCAGTGCTTTACAAACCGCCTTGCTCTCCAGACCAAGCACCAACCACCTTCCTCTACTTTTTAAGGAACCAAATATGAAATAAAATCTATTTCCTGGCAGCATCTTTTTTAGCCGCACTCCTCTTCTGGGCAAACCAAACACACACACACACACACATATATATACACATACACACACAAAAGCTATGACTAAGAACTGAACAAAAATATAAACATGAGATAAAACTTTCTTTTTTTCTGACTACAACATACATTGTGTTATTAATTCCACACACTATGTAATTGCCTAAAAGGTAATTTCATTGAATAGCCATAAGACATCATCAGATGAAGGAAAACATAAGATCTTCAAACATCATTTAAGCATTACCATCAATCATGAGTACAAAAAGCATCCTACCATAACACTGATAAGGGATTTTTCAAAATACGCAGGTAACCACACAGTGCTAGTCACGGAACACTATTGTTTTGATTTGTAATTTGTTTAGTAATTTTACTTGTAGATCAGGTCAGTTTTAGCAAAATTGGAAGGAAAGCACACAAGCCAGCACAGCTTTCTCAAGGTTCTGCAGGTTTCTGACTGACCAGTGGAAATCAATTAGACTGTGAACTGCATTCCCTGTAATACAGCACTCACCTTTATCCAGACAATTAATATTATATGATAAATAATATTAATTTTTGCAGTGGGAGCAGTTAACTTTTGCACTTCATAAAACATACTGTTAAGCTTCTCCAAAACTAAGAGGTCTCTGTCATACAATAGGCTTTTTCTTCATATCATGAAAATGAAAAAGAATGATGATGAAATAAACTGGATCCACAATGAGAAGAAAAAGAGCATACACGCACACACAACAAAACTCCACACTTATTTTTTAAGCCTTGCTAGCAAAGATGTCATTGCATAACCCCTAGTTTTGTTACACAAAGCTGTTACTGAACAAACACTGCAATATAGTTTTCATGCTGTTCAGTTCTTCTCCCTGGGGCTGCTCTGTATGGAGATAGCCAACTGGAGATGGTCTTTCCGTAGAGTATAACGGACTTTTTCCTAAACAATGATGTATAGAGATTTGCATTCAATACTTCTTCAATGCACAACGCAATCAAAAGCATATAATGGGTACATACATATGTGTGTACATACACAGACACCCACACATATATATGCATATACTATAAAATAGTGCATGATGCAAGATTCCTAAGGTACCAAAAAGAAATGCAAGTGACAACATGAAAGATAATTAAAATGTTCTATGCATCTCTTTCCTTTCACTGGAGAGCTTAAGTCAAAAAAAACCTCCCAGCACCAGGACAGAGTTTGCTCATTAACACATTTCATTTTAATAAGAACATTATTTTCCACATTCAAACACAGCAGGCAGCAGCTAGAGAAGTGCAGGAGTGGCACAGCACACAATTTCAGAACGTCAACATAATAGGTGCAACCCATGAGGATAAACTATTGAAAGGCCAAGCCCATCAGTGTAATCTTACCAAGAAATCCATGTAATTTTAAGAATTCCTGCTATGCAGGGTGGCAAGTGTTTTATCCAGCACTGGAGAAAGACCTGTGTATGTCAGAGAGTCTATTCTGGCCATATTGTACTACCAAGCCCTGCTTAAGCTGAACACTAATACTTATGAAGCCTGTCACAGAAAATCCTCTGCAAAAGCTTTACCTAGAGGATTTAATATTTCTTCAACTTCAGACTAGCTTTTTCTTCTACTACATATTAGAGTAGTGCTACAAAAGGATATAGGGTTAAAAGGAGGATTAAAACTGAATATAGATTTGAATCTACTTGAAAATGACAGCTTTAAAAAAAAGTAATCTTCCAACAGCCATTTTCTTTATCACAGCTTGTAATTCTGATTATAAATTGGCTTTAAGAGATCTTTCCCCATGCCATGTGGAAAGACCCGCTCCAACCCCGCAGATATTCTGATTTAATTATGTTGGGAGCTGGTGGATTACTCAGCCCTTGTGCCATCTGTGAGGCCCGAGCTAATGGGTCCCTCCATTCTCCCGCTCCAAAGGGGGCAAGGACAGACTTAATTAGACACAAGGCAGTAGTTATTGCAACTGTGGCCATCGAGCAGTGCTTCCCCCAGTGCCTATGGGCTCTGCAGAATATTGCTTTCTCTCTCATTTAACCTTCAGATTAGGGAGGTCACCCATGTTAATCACAGACATTGTGACTGGCACGGACTGACACTGTTAAACAATTGAAGTGCAGCTTTTTCTTATTTTCTTTCAGTTCATTTAATATTATTTTGTATTAGACCTTCTGCTTAAAATTCATAATGGAACTGAGATGTTCTAAAATATACACACCCACCTTGAGGAGGTTCTGTGATTGAACAACCTTAGGCAAATAGTTACACAGCAGTCCAATGAATAATTCATGCTTTGCTAAACCTCCATTTTTAGCAAAGGACTAAAATATCATTTAAATGCATCTACCTGAGAGTCTAAGTGAATCTGTGGGGGAAAAGCACTACATTGTTACACTTTGCATTCTGGAAATACAGACTCGGGACTTGGGCTACTGGAATTTGGTATTCCCTTTGTCCAGAGCATCAATTCTCAAATTCATCCATCTGTGCTGCAGCACAAGAGAGGTATTCCCAGAAGAGAAGTGCAATGAGAAAACCAATAACCAAGGCATGAATTTTCGCTCTCCTGCATGCAAGGCAGGTTCTCTGCAGATCACTGTTGCCTTTCTAATTTGTGGATTAAAATATCTCACTCAAACTCTTTGAACACATACCCAAATTGGTAGGATAAATGTGTTATGGGAAAGTTGGTATTTCTTACTCACTGATTGTTATTTTGCACACATATCCATAAACACCTCTGGAAAAAAAAATACACATCAAAAATTCCAGCTTAGAAAGCATTAGAAGCTAAATGTACCTACTGCTCTTTTCATCTGCCACTCACAGTTCAGCACTCCAAATAACTGTTTTGTTCCATCAATTGATACATAATTCTCCTGCTACTACCAAACCGAATTAATTTTGGCACTGTACCTCCATAGTATGAGTTTTGCCTGATGATGTCTGTCCATAAGCAAAGATTGTGCCATTGTAGCCTTCAAGAACATCTGCAAGAAAAAAAATTAAAACTCATACCGGCATCTTGTGGCATCTAATATAATAAGCTATATTAGTAGTTTCACAGGTCTTTTGCAAAGCTTATCGGCTGACTTAGAAAAATACCGTGTGCTCTAAAACACGGAAGAAGATAACGTATGTAGCAATCTGAAGGCAAAAAAGTTTATTCACAACCAGACCAGAATTAGCTGATCTACATAGCAAAATCGCTTTTACTTTCCCAAGAAAAATTTTCCAAGACACCAATCAATATATCTGTCTGACAAGGAAATCAGAAGACTTAGTTACCTGCATTTAAAACAATCAAGTACTAAAGAGTAGATTAAAAAGAAAATTTAGTCTTTCTCTGCCACTATAACACGGGCAGTGGTTCATTGTTTCAGTAGCTTTCACGATTGATTGTGAAGCGGTGAAGCAAAGGGGGAAGAACATCAGACAAACATGGAGTTGCTTTATTGACAGGATATTTCTGGCACAGTAAACAATTTTTGTTATTACTTTAAAATATCAAAAATATCAATTTTTAATTTTGCAATGCATAACGTCAATAAAAGTTTTCAAAAGACAGAAGGAAATGGCAGGTGAGAAAGCCTTCCAGAACAACTGGTGCTTGCCAAAAGGCTGTATCCAATGCACGCCATGCTCCCGCACACATTCGCTCCCATGAAAAGACTGCCTTGTTGGACCTTCTCCAGGCAAGGGAATTTAAGCAGAGCCGCCTCAAGAAACTTTTATGCAGAAAAAAGATGTAAAACTCTTATAGCTGATAAGAAAGAATGGAAAATACTCAGAAAAGCAACTGGCAGTAGGTTTGGTGTCTCTGGGTGCATGCACAAGTGTGCTGCGCAGGCTCTGAGGCTTCCCCTTCGTGCTGGTTCCCGAGGTCAGATCCAACTCTTCCCGCTGGCGTTGGCAGCACCCAGGCGCTGCTCCAGCTCTGCTACCTGCCTCGGGAGACCCAAACAGGCAGTAGGAAACACGGGTGCCCAGCAAAGTGCGACCGCCAGCCTCTAGCAGGGCCTGAAGCAGCACCTCCAGGCAACACCACACCCTGCTCCAGCTCCCGCCTGCGCAGGGCACGGCCACACAGCACTGGGAGACCAGAAAGGGAAGGAGAAAGATCTTCCTCAGAGCCTACTGCAACACAGACCCACAACTGTTTCTTACACAGAAAGACAAGACTGAATAAGGATAAAATTGGAACAAATTAAAATAAAATATAAAATATTTTAAAAATTATTAGAACTGAAAACAGAATGTAGGTTTTGTTTGTTTTTAATTTGTGGGGTAGCTGGAGAACTAGGGGAGACAAGTTGCAGAGCTACATTAACAGAGATTGTACAGTCCTCCAAACATCAGTGCTAGGTAACTCAAATCTGGGGAAAAGATAGAAGTTGGAGACAATATTCTAATTATGGTCATCCCAATATTCACATTTTGGAAGAACTTAGCTGTTTCATCTGCTTACAGAAAGAGAACCTTATACTCTTATAAGTATACTTTAAAACTGCTTATTCTTTAAGAAAAGAAGGTCTAGAATAGGTAATAACAACTAACAAAAAGGGCAGCGTGAAGAAAGTCCTAGAGTGACACAAGACAGAGTTCACACCTTCTATCCATGACATCCCCATGGGCTTCTAAACAGAGCCAAGTTTTGCCTTATGAGTTTCACGTTATTCAGAACTTTAATTCACCATTTCTTCTCTGAAGGGAACCCGCATTGATCTGCGGCTCTACACAGAAGGAACCTGGCTGCAAAGAGAAGGTTTCAACAAGAAGGGCAGAGCAGGGAGGAGAAAATCCCTTCCCCGGGAGGAGCCCCAACTGCCTACTGTGAAGCCCAGGGGGATGCTCATTCCGCTTCCCTGCTCACAGCCCATTTACCTGCAGCTTCAAGGCTGCAATTTTAATGGCTTTTTCTTTTCCTCAATAAACCCCCATTGTTCCTGTCCTTGGAAGATACAGCAGCCTCACAGCAGGTAGCAATCGTAGTTAGCTTTTATATATATTGCCATTTTCCTTTTAAAAAAATCCATTAAATTAATATTACATTTCAAAATACCCTTTAGCAAAGGCATTACTTAAGGCAACTATATTTCAAATATACTGAACAAAAAAATCGTACCTTTTTACTGCATACTATATTTTATATATATATATTTGGAATTTGTTTAAACCAAAATGTAACTGCAAAGTGGATTAGAAAAAAGACACAGGTCCCTCCCGCCTCACTTTTAGGACTGAGTTAATCCAATAATGGCTTTTCCCACGTCCAAATTCTCTAGTTGTACTATTAAGCATTCAAGAGCTGTGTTTGTAACTGGAGCAGGAAAAAAAAAAAAAAGAAAAAAAAAAAATCACTAAGCTCCCCAGTGAGAGCCCCTCAGAAATCAATGACAAGCCCACCGCCAAAAATCATTACAGCAATTAACTTGCAGCGCACAAAGGCATCGACATTCACATGTACACTAGCTTGCAGCTGCAGTGCTCAGCAATAGTTTAGGCCTCTTAGGCCTGTATGTAAGACAGACGCAAAATGCAGATAAAAACATCTTTTTGCAGAGATGAGGAAGGCAAAGCTGTTTGATAGCACTAAACTCGCATGGCCAGCAAAGCAAAAATTGATAATCACGCACTCTAGGCTTCTAGTAGAGAAGACTCTAGTCTTCTCTGTACTTAGCAACATTTGATTGTTTGGTTAAAAAAACCTTTTAGCAGCAGGTCCTGAGCTGCAGACAGTGTACAGTGACCTGTCAGGTTCATATGTTCCCAGCTGCTATGAGCGTGACACCTGCCCACACGCTTGGCAAGCCCTTTGTTTCCACCCAAATCCAAGCAATTGCTTTTTTTGCCAACATTGTTGTTAGAATAATCATTTCAGCTGGCCTTCTTTTTAATATTAATCCCATAAAATCATCAGCCATTTTATGGGAGTACAATGAATTTTAATAACAAATGGTAACTGAAAACTCCAGCTAAAGAATGCTGCAAAGGTTTAAGGTGTAATGCACTCAGCTGCTGTTTCCATGCAGTAAATTCTGTTGTTTAACTCTATCAGAAATAAGCCTCTATGTTTTGTATTCTTCATTTATTAGGTCTTAAATTAAAAAAAAAAAAAACAAAACAAACAAACAACAAAAAAAAACACTAAAATGTAAGGCACAATGAACTAAGTCTACGTAGGTTAGAGGTTTTTGCAATAATCGTATTTGTACTGGAGCAGCTTCTCCCAAAACATACAAAACAAAAAAAAAAAAACAAACAAAAAAAAAAACAAAAAGCTTCAGACAAGCCAGGAGTCCAGTACAGACAAGCCCAGCACAAACACTATGCAAAATCACCTAGGAGGCATTACCATCTAAATAAGGCTGGACAGCAAAGGATGTACTTCTATCACAGTGTCATGGCCAAGCAACAAAAGAATAGGGATATTAAAGTGACTAACCTAGATTCACCAAGAAAGTCTGACATCTTTCCGCCTGGGAAACTGGAGCCCAGAAACCCAAACTCACTTCAATAGCTGCTTTCCCTCTCCCACATGCACAAATAACAAACCCTCCTTTCGAAGTATCTACAACACTAAGATAACACACATAACAACAGTATGTTTCAGCCGTGTCTTCAGACAGACCCTTGGAACATACGCCAGCTGTAGGTACCTAATTTAGGAGGTCAGGTGTCCTGTTTGGGTAACGAAAGGAGACCTGGATGCTCATTCTGCTCTTGTGAATTGATCTCAAAGCAGGTTTTATTTCCCTCAGCAGCTCAAAGGAGAACAGCTTGCACAGCTGATGTCATTGCCCTCCTCTACAGGGAGGCATAGAGCAATGTGCAGGCAACCGCTGGGTGGCGGGAGCCACAGTCAGACCATGCGAAGCACCTGTGGCTTCATGCTGGGCTCCCAGTGCCTCCCCAAGCACTTGCTGTAAAAGCTTCATATACTGGCGCTGCCATGGCAGAAAAACAAAACAGTTATTTGACACCAAATGTACGCCACAAGCACATGCTTCCAATATTGTGGCTCATCTTTCAGAAGTCTGGAGAACTGCTTCATGTTTGGCCTCTGAAACTAATGATTCCGAAGTGGTACAGCTCCAATGCTACCAGTTTTTAAATAAAGTCTTTCCCATCTCAGTGCAGGTATTCTGTAACTAGGATGCCCCCTACAAACAGACAGCTCAAGTCTCATGACTCATTCTATCTCCACAACATCAAATAATTTAGCTTCTGCTCCTGATCCCCAGGTCATCTAAACCGCATGTATGTTGATGTGCTCAAGACTTGGCATGAGCCAACCGATTTCCTCCAAAACAGGACCCAGGATTTCTCCTCAAGCCTGCTCACTGCAGGGACCTCTCCCCACAGGCATCACATAGAGGTCTCCAGAGATGCTGTTTCCTGTAAAAGAGGCTACAGAGCCCTTCAACCCTTCTGTGCCCATGAGCAACCCCAAGTCTCTCACACCAAAGAAATCCTACTGTATGAAACATACAGCCTTGCATTGCACAGGCTCTGCATAAAAGCACAACTCAGACATTAGTTCTGATTTTCTGCATACTTTGATCTAAAAAAAAATAATAATAAATAAAAAGGGACCAAATAATTGCATATTGAAAGAACTGGAGAACAACTAGGCCAAACACTCCTAGTAACCCCCAAGATGCTGAGGCACCTTTATAATCACAGGTGGATTGTCAGTCAGAGGCCAGGGGAGGATCTGAGGCTGATGATGGGGCAGGTGGGAGCTAGGGAGAGTGGGCAGGGGGAAGGAGTATGATGGGTAATTAACATACTTCAAAAAGTTGATTCTCAAGTCTTAAAGCTGGAATAGGCTTATGGAGGTTTTGTTTCAAACAGTGTTATCCATCAGATACCTGGGTTCTCATTTCTTTTTTAAATGCAAGCTATTTGCATGCAAAGCAGATGCAAAAATCAGCGCCTTTTACATTTTCCTTTAACAATTCAATCCTTCCATTCAAAGACACAGCTTCTGCACACTGATACCCTATCAAATACTCTTACGGGGCATAAAGAAGTGCTTTTTGTCATTTATGTAGCACAAAGCAAATAATGCAGTCAGACAGAAGGAACACTTCTAAGTGTACTAAAGAACAACTACTCCAGTTCCTTCAGAAATTTTGAATTAATCTTTTCAAACAAGTTCTTATCCTTGAAAATCAATCAAACGAAAAGAAGTCCCTGAAAAACACACCCTGGAAATACTGTCTGCCATATACAGACAACTAGACACCTATTATGTTATCCTTGTCAGCTGAGGGAGCAAGGGTACACTCTCTTCCTTACCAAAAACAGGAATACTCTTACCTTTAACGATCTGCTTGGCACAGGCATTATAAACTTGTTCCTGGGTTGTATTAGGAGGTAACACTCTGTCAAAGACATATGGCTTCCCTTGCTGAAAACAAAACAAAAATTGTGTAAGATAAAAGTGGTGTTTTTTTTGTTTGTTTTAATTAACAGTTATACAGCTTCCCATTCCCACCTCCTCACCAAACAGGTACCCTACAACGCAGAATTCACTTAACTGAAAAGGAAGACATTGAATGAAATGGAAACTATAATATTTCTGTGACTAAACAGATGCCACATCTCATGTTCTCCAAAAACATCTTTTCTGTAGTCAGCAAATAAAAAGCAGCGTATGTTTTCTGTGCATTCACATCTGGGTCAGCGCACTGCAGTTGCATAAAACAATAGGCTGAAATAGCATCAATTGAGTGTTGACTATATTCTCCGTCTACCAGGATTTCAGGAAGAACATCCATACAGATATTTGTAAAGGATGCCAGGAGTGTGTTACAGCAAAGCAGGGAAAGCCAGGGTGGGGGTTGCTTCAGACCAAAGCAGCTCGGGGTATTGCGTTCTGCTGACACAGCTGCAGCACAGCACACGCTGCTTCAGCAGAAACAGCCTCACTTCATTTCTGTGCTAGCAAAATGCAAGTGTGTTTGTGTGCTGATAAAATCACAGGGTAAATGCACACAAAAAGGCAGTCCAGTCCAATATTCTGTTGCCCTGAGCCTGTATTTTATGCAAAAATGGAGCACCAATTCCAAAAATTCCTCGCACCAATACATAACAAGATGTCTTATATAAAGAGCTCTCAAATGACATTTTGAACTTTCATCAGGGCCATTTACAGATGCTGAACCACCTCAGTCTCACCACAAACATGGCAAACATTTAGCCACCCTTTTCCCTAGCCATCACCCTGAGAGATGCTTATCCACAAGCACACAGCGTGCAATGACAGGTACGTGTGCTTGAGAAATCTGTGATTGCTCTTTACAGCAAGCACAGGTTTTTCAAACACATACCACAAAGCCTAAAAACAAGCTTGAAAGGTACAAGACCTATGAGTTTAAGGCAAGAATTTACTTCCTTACAGCTCAGTAAAATCAAGGAAGGCATTTACATTTAAAATAAGATTCTTTTACTTAAGTACAGTAAGCAGGTATGTAAAATCTTCTTCCTAATCTTCCAAAGCCTGTGGTATTTGCCTGCCAAGACGGGACACGGCCTCCTGGACCAGCACTGCATGGGATCCCAGGGAGCAGGGATGGCTGGATGCCCTTGGCAGTAGCCTCGGGCTGCTCAGCCTGCGGGCCGTCCCTGCGGTTGGTAGCCAGGCTGGGCTCGAGGAGCCATTGCCTTGACACGCTTGGATTTTAAGTCAGCTAGATCATGAATTTACACTTGCCGACTCCTTAAAATCTCTGCTCGCGTGCAATGAATCCACTGCTACAGTGCCAGTGAGTGCCCACGACGCTGCGCCTGCCACGTGCCTGGCACATGGAAAAGCAGCAATTCCAAGCGTGCAGCACAAGCCTAACTTCTGCCTCCAGATTCCTTTTTTCTGGAAAGCTGAACATTAGCAGATAAGCAAAAACATGGGAGACTGGAACAGCAGCTGATATTATCTAAGGAAAACAGCCAGTATCCCAAACAGCCTCCTGCACTCAGCACCTTCTGCAAAGGCAATAGATGCAGTTTGTGCCAGCGCACAAAACACTTTGAAATAGAAGTTCATCCTGATCAAACTGCAGGGTTTGGGCTCTTCCCCCACCTTGATGTCTATAAGCTCCTTGGTTTCTGACAAGCCTCTCTCACCAAAAGCACACACACCCTGAAGACCCAACAGTGCCCAAGGTTTTGTTCCAGCACGGAGAGATAGGCAGAGCAAGCATGGAGGTCATTTCTTTTCTTTTTCCTCCTCACCAATTTAGCTTTAATTAAATATTAAAATCAGGGAATTCAAGATTAACAGAATCATTCAGGAATTCAGGAATCATTTAGAATCATTTATCATTCAGGAAGGAAACAAGCATGTAAAAATAAAGTGATATTTTATAAGTCAATACTAGCAATTTTATCTGTGCACCTTCCCTACACATTATTTCCCAATATTTCTTATTACATACAATATATTATCTCCTACCTAGGTCCATCTTCCTTCCCACTGACGACTCCTTGCAGCCCCCCAGTACTAACTTTGGCCCCTGCTGCTTAACAGCTGAGCTCAGTGCCCCCACACGATTCCTGTTCAAGTCACACCTGTGGCAGGACTCTGCTCTGGCCCTTGGATATCAAAAAGAATGAAGCGCACATATTGCCAAGAATTATTTTCTTAGCTCAATGTTTACAGTTTCCTAATGAATTTACAGAACTGAGATTTAAGAAGAAACATATTTGAGCCAAAGATAATTTCATAAAAAAAAAACTAAGAATAAATGCAGACATCATCAAAATTATTGTCCTTACAAACAGCATAATGGAGCAAAAAGCTAGAACCTAATACAGTCCCAATTAAAGATAAACAAAACGAACTTCCGCTACCAAAAAAATAAAAATAGAAAGTACAACCTCCCAAATGATGGCTGAGGAAATGCTCAAGCCAGAGGGAGTAATCTATTTACCAGGCCTCAGGTACATATATTTTCTCTGGATTTCAACCTCTTCTTCCCCCTCAAAATAGGGGCCTTACAGAAGGCACCGCTCTTGCACCCACCACTCTTCAAGCAGAGGCATCCTCCTGCCCTCCAAGAAAAAAAGCAGCTTGTGGTCAGGGAATCATCAGTCAGTAGCTCAGGGAAGCTTTTAGTCCTTGCACAATCAAACTGCCCAACTATTTCAAATCACAGGGCTACTTTATTAATCACATGAGTTACTTGGCAAACCATACTTATGCTGAAACTTTGTCATCATTATCCTGGCTTATTCAGGTTGAAGAGTTCTATTGATGCAGTTAAAATGAATCATCTAGAATTGGCTTTAACACATCACAGAAAATACCACTGCTGGTGCATATAAAAGTGAGGATGCAGGTGATGAAGTCACATGCTACGTAGGAGCTTAATTAATGGGAAATTATTTCTGAGCTACTTTTCACTACCTTAAGTACTCTTGTAGGAGATGTTTTATAAATACAGAATATAATTACAAGCAATTCAGTTTTTCAGTCAAAACCCATCCCTGGCACAGCACCGAGTTTCTTCCTTGAAAGGCAGCATATTTCCTCTTGCTAGCCTTAGCGGTAACTCATAAAAATCTTTATTCCATTTGTAAGTGCATGTTTTTGGAATGTTGCATCAAACATTCACAGATAGGTTAAACAGCTGCCCCTTCACTTTTGTCCTGGGATCAGAAATTTTTTTTTCCTTTTTCTTCTGTCCTTTACCAGTTATAGATTCTGCAACTACACAGATTCACTATTTTGTTGATAAAGCAAAATAAATGAGTGGGACCTGTGTCTTTCCCCTGAAGGCCTCTCTCTTGACAGAGATAGAGAGACAGAACTGAAAAGATTAAAAACAGAGAGAAAATAAGTGCATGTTAGCAAGACAATTAAACTTGCTTACTCTTTTTCATTCAGTCACTTATCCTGGCTAAGAAAGTACTACTGCCCTCTCTGCCATTTCTAACTTGCTCTTTAGAAATGTTCTTGCAGTAACAACTTGCACAGTGGACAAGAATTCAGAGGGCTTACAACTGTATACACATACAACACACAATTACAACTGTAAGCCCTGTGTGTGTGTGTATATATATTTATACATATATATGAACTTTTTTTCAGAATAATCTCAATACACTACATAGGATTGCAAAGTATCTCCAAGAGAAACTCCCAAATCTTGGCAATGCTCCTAAGACTCAGCTGAAAAATAAATTAAGGCAAGCACTCGTGTATAAACAGGCACTGCAGAGCAGTCTGAGTCATGAAACAGCATCTGACAGAACACAACACTACATTTTTATAGCAGGCTTAATTATTGATCCGCCTTATGATTATTTCTGTAGGGTACCGGAATTTGGCATGTGGCCAGAGATCCATTTTTAACTTTCAGCCTCAGCAGAAGGAATCTTTCCCTCCTTGCAACAAATTCTGCTTGCAGAAAGTCTTGCTTTGTGTCAGTAGGATATGAGCATCCACAGTTTAGGAAATGAAGTTGTAGATGAAAAGGAAGCTGTTAATACCCTTCATGAATGCACTTTTAAATGCCCAGCTCTCAACGCGGCACCAGCGGGCAGCACTCTCCCGCTCTGGTCCCGCTTACCTAACAGCTTATGTAAGACGAGCCGTGGGCAGCGGGAGTGCTGTGGCTCCAGCACGGAGCCTCGCCCACAGGGAGGTAACGCGGCTCTCCTCTGGTGCTCCACAATGCATGGCATGCATCCATTTTGGTCTAAGAAATTAGAGACAACTTACATTCTCACTTGAAAATGTTTCATCTTTTCCTCACAAAAATCATGATTTAAGTAGCATAATTCATGATTACTTCAGATATGTGATAAACTACGTGTCAACTTTATGGAACACGTATCAGCCCACAAAGGAGTGAGATACTTGCCACGTGGAGAGCCCCAATGCGAGCAGCAAGAACTCTCTCCAACTCGATCCCTCTTGTTTGTATGGGTGCTTGCATTGCTGTGGTACATACAATAGATCAGTATTTGTTTAATTTAATATATTCTAATATAATAGATCTTTTCAGGTCCATTCAAAGCTACCCTTTGTCTAATAATTTTACTTCAGCAAAGCGCAGACAAAGTTAATCTAATCTGCATGCTTTAAAATGCTACTGTCATTTCAAATGCAGCCGACATTTGCATTTCAGATTCATTTCCAGGTTCTTCAGTGAATAGAAATCTGATAAAGAAGCATGCTAAAGAGACTCACTCATTTTTTTTCCCAAATTTCTGCAGTTAAATCAGGCTCCAACATTTTACCAAATCTAAACTGTGCCCTTATATCAATGGATACAAGAATTCCAGAATAGGGTACAACTTTTCCGGAATATAGAACTAATGCAAACTAATAGTGTGAAAGACAGAAATACCCACTTTGTCAAAAAAAAAAAAAAAGGAGGGGCAAAAGGCACAGTGTGTACAATTTTCCTGTAAGACTGACACTCCAATAACTGAAGGCCTTTGTAATTTTAATAGCAGGAGAGAATGGAAAGAGAAAACAATTAATAGTCTCTTTCATAAGAAAGCCATACAAGGTAACTTCTACTCTAAAGCCATTTTCAAAGTACTATTTCAGTGTCACTTAAATAATATGATTTTTAAACACAAACAAAAATCACATAGTCAGAAAATTACTTCATATAACAAATATCCTCAGGCAGCTAGGAGCTGCCTCAATGAAACAGGGCTCACACACAATGCTATCCTATGGGACAGGCAGTTAGGGGAAGAAGAGTGGAACCTCTCCTTACCCTGGGGTTTTATAACGCTATTTATATATGCCAAAAAGAAAAAGGAACAGAGATATTTCAAAATATGAACTGAAGCTTTTTGCTTTTTTAGTGAAGTAAAAAACCCAAGTTGCTGACCATCAACTCTACCTCCAGAAAAAAAAAAAAGAGATGCAATGTAAAGCTGTCCTAGCTCAAGACATTCCTGTAGCTTAATTCTACTGTGGCAGCATTGTGTTAATCTTCACTTTGCTTAAGATATCAGTTACAGATTTATAGGGAACTAGACAGCTTAGGAGATCAGTGATGGGATTGTGAGCACTGCCAGCAGAGCTTCAAAGGCAGCTCAGGCCAGCGGGGCTCAGCGAGCTCTCCAGACAGCAGTGCCCTCTCCTCTAACAGCTTTCTCTTCTGCACACTCCACAAAACTAGAGTGGAAGGGAATCAAGGAACAGATTGGTCCTGGAGTGTCCCAAGAGGATAAATGGGCAAAAAAAAACGAAGGAGACGCTCACGTTCCCACTACCTACACGGCCCAGCGCTTGTTGTGCAGAGACAGTGTTTCACAAGGAACTACAGGGCTGTCACATTTGCAACTGCTCTATATATTAATTCAGTCTTTCTGGGATTAACCCAAAGCCATGAGCTTACTTGTGACTGAATCCTGTAGACTCTAATGGAAAAGAGTTTTATCATCAGGCTGCCCCAACGCCCTTCCAGGCAACATAATCAAGAGGTGCATGTTCAAAGCATCAGCAGGATCAATGAAGGGTAACTTCAGCCCTACTATTGGGATACTTCCCTCCACCTCTCTCCATGGCAAAATGAGTGCAAAAATCAACGTAGAACCTGGCAAGCTGCAGGGGCTGCGGGGCAGGGGTGTCCTGTGCAGTGGCCATGGCCATGTGGTGCAAGGCTGTGCAGGCACTGGTTTTTACCACCCTGCCCAGCTGGAAGCAGCTGCACTGGGACACTGGGAGCTGCATCCTAGCAACCACACCAAGAGCTGCAATTTGCACGGAGGAGCCTTCACCCAAGCTCGATGTCAAGGCAGGCAGAGCAATTACCCCATCTACAAGCAACTAACGCAAGCAAGTTGCTCCTGGCAACGCTCCTCTTAAACATGGCCTGAGAGCAGTGTTCACAAGAGCCCTCCGGCCCCGCGTGGTCATCTGGTCAGCCTTGTCCATCTGCTGTTTCTCTGCACCGTTACTGACCCCGTGGCACCTGGGATAGAGGAGCGCTGCTTTGTGCAATGCGCTGCTGGGGGGAGCTGCACCAACAAAATGGATGTCTAAAAGCTAATTAAATAGAGCCAGGGAGAAAGACTGGTGCCATCGAGGAATGCAGGCACATATATTCTTCTGTATAGCATTTGACTCCCCCTCGAAGTCTGGCCTCTTTTTACTCTGGTAATACTTTTATTGGATTTCTGTCATCATTTCTTCTGATGCTGTTCTCTTCTTGCCCAGCCTGTCATCTCCCCAGTTACGGCAGGCCTTCTCTGCAAGAGCAGAGGAGGGAGCATCTATTAGGATGCCATTATGAAAATAGAGTATTTAAGAATCTGTTTCAACTTAATCCATCAAGAGATGCTGAGATTTCATTCAAAATTCAGCCAGCAGCAATACCAAAGGGCTTTACATTTCATATCGAGAGAACATCTATGCCAGCCTGTCCCTTAGTGAAATCCATCATGACAAACCGCCTTTCCTGGACAGAGGGATTTTGCTTAAGTTACTATACAGCCTGCAGTTACAGCAAGTACACAAATAACATGAATGAAAATGGTACTACAGACTTAGCTGAAAAAACACACCCATATACGCACACTCAGAAATACCTTCTTCTGAGCCTTGTAAGAACAAAGAGCTGTGGAATTGTGTTTTCAAATGTATTGCTTGGATCTCCTTAACAAATTTTGTTCTTTTAAGGGCAGAAATAGAATTTTTGATTTATAGCACTTTGACTTTAGTGCAGATAAAAATGCACACAGCTTACATACAGAGCACATTTCTTCTTGCAGCATAGCTATGAGATCAGCATCCTGGCCCCTATTTCCACTAAACTGTCAACACACAGGCAGGCCTGGCTATAATTATCTGGCCGTAATTGTTAGGAGCTGCAGTGAGGCTGATCTGCTGCTGCACGCGGGTACAATCTGCTCCGTCACGCTGCTCTCCGCAGCAGTCCTGGGACACAAAAGAAAGCATGTTAAACACTTCCATATGCAAGTAAAAGCATTCCTGCTCGTTGCTTCATCAAGAGATGAAGGGCCGAGATTTATCAGTCAGTCGGTCATTAAAAAAAACAACAACAAAAAAACCTCCAAAATAAAACAACAACAACAAAAACAAAAAACCACAGTATCTACCTGTTGTATAAATCATGCCTCGAATTTCTGTTTCTCTCCAGCAAAAAGGAAACGTGCAAGAGACAGAAGGGCTGTCAACTAGCAGCTGGCTATTCCCTTCTCATATTTAGCTAGAGAGGCCGAGTGCTGCTCACTGCCTGAGCCCAGGGCAACAAGATGGGTTTTTAAATCAGCAGTTCTCTACTTCACTGCTTTGGTTTTGTCCAGGATCATTCAGGTATCAGATGTATCGGCAGGGTAGCAATGAATGTGGTTACTGATGGCTCCCTAGGGGGCAAGGACAGATCAATAGAGGCCTCCCAATCAATCTTGGCGACAGGAGCCACCTCTCTGAGTCAAAACACTTGCTGAGAATTTCAAAGTACACACACAATTAGCTGCTTGTAAAGACCACGCTCTAACTCACTTCCTTGCCATGCAACTGAAGCAGGTTTTTAGTAGCTCCCATAATGCTAAGGGTACTACAAGAATATCTAGTTAACCTTAACAATCCTAAAAATCCAAAAAAGCCTAAAATTTAACTCGCCATACCCAGTAACAGTTAGGAGAAAAGGATCTCCTTTGTACATATGGGTGGCCAGAGAACTGACCTCTTATACAGTTTGCCTAAGGACACTCACAAGTCAGATCCAGACTTCCAGCAGAAATATTGTTCTCTGAGCAGAACAGCTCTGTCCAGCAGAGCTGTTTAAATACAGAACAAGCCAAATGCGAAGTTTTACTAAACGTAACACATTAAGACCTGCATCAGGTTGGAAGAATGAATTTATCTCGGTTAAAGTTTTGCATTCACATAGCATTACCTTCACTGAAACAATAAACATGCACATCATAAAGCTAACAAAGAAGAGCACAAATAAAGTTAAAAATAAATAAATAAATAAATAAATAAATAAATAAATAAAGGAGGAGAGCCATAGCTGAGTCTTGCTGCTAGAAGGCTGTGGCAGCGATGAGGCTCTCCCTCCTCCAGGCACAGCCATCCCTCCCACCAGAAACACGAACAAAACCCCAGGCCCTGCCCAGCTCGAAGGGAGGGTGCCCCGCCAGGCAGCTCCTACTTTTCACAGGACGCATAGCCACGTGGAGGGCGCCGAGTGCAGCGCTTCACTGCGCTGAGTGAGGAGTCAGCTCTCAATCTGCTGCATTTATATCAATTTATAACCATTTCAAATGAGCAGCCTTGAAAAATGTAGATTATAGGATGGAGACAGTGATGACTCATCCTGGCATTTGCTCCAAGGGATGGAGTTTTGCAGGAATCAGGGACATTTCCAGAAGCCATTTGGGGATCGGGGAGGGGGCTGTGCCAGGACCACACCCTTTAGGGCATCAAAGCCACATCCCTGGCCCAATGCCAAGAGAGAGGAAGAGCAGTACAGGGCTTTCTGTTTCCCACTCTCATTCCTAGTTCTGAAATTGGCTTAAATGCTCTGCATAAAATGCCCTGCTGTACTTCATTTTCCTTCAGCTCTTAATAGAGGCATCCCACCCATCTCCATCATGGAAAGAAGAGACATGATTCCTGCCTGGTGCACAGAGCTACTCAACCGGGAAGCGTGGCACGATGAGGATAAACTGTTTGTGCTGGCAACACGTTCGTTTGAAGTTTATGGCTAAGGCTTTTCCATAACACTTACAAAATCCGGGCTGCACATAAAGGAAGGGATAGAATAAACCCTGCATTACTGATATAAGCGAACATTATGTCTAATATAAAGAAACACTTCAGGATAGGAGGATTCATTTTAACTCTTAGAAAGAATCTTAAGATAAGTTTTAAATAATACCATCAAGTGAAAAAATAATCAAGCAAATGTGTTTATCAAATGACAGCAGAATTTTCCACTGGATATTTATAGTTGACCCAGAAAGTGGTAAGAAAATAAAAATGCACATAGATATGAGGCAATTTAAGAGGGGAAACAAATTAATAAAATTAATAGAAAATGAGTGAAGCACAGAAGGTGCAGAGAAAAAGTGGGTAGTATTTTTGAGACCAACAAGTCATTCTTCATAGTGGCACCATTTGGATGGTGGGAAAGTCAGTGCTGGGGTGTTAAAGAGGAATCGATTGCTGCTGCTGGAGAACAAAGGGATTGGTGTGGGTGCAGACAACTGCATCTGCAGCGTAAGTGAAACAGACAGCATCAGCAGTAAAATCTGGAAGTAATGCAGGTCTGGAGCGTTGCAGAAGTCATTGCATTTAAGAAGGACACACAGCATTGATCAAGTTGTCAGCAAATGCTATCAGGTACACAGCAAACAAGGCAACATTTTCCATGCTCATTCTCGCTGAATTAGCCACAAGCACCATTAGATGTTTTAGGAGCTAGTCCAATATCCTGATCTTCCAGATGAATTCTGTGTTGCTCTCAATAGGCTCTAGTGCCTGCAAGCACAGTGCTCGGCTACTTGTAGTACAGAGCACCTTATTAAAAAAAAAAAAAAAAAAAAAAAAAAAAACCACAACTTTCACATATACCAATGATTTGCTCTGAAGATAAATATAAGTGAAGAAATATAAGTGAACAATATAAAATCTCAAAGCTCTCTATGGAGTGTTATTACTCACAGCTCACTATTGGCCTCAATACAGAGATCCAAGCAATCCATACAAACTAGAGTCAACAGAGACCACAAATGCAGAAAAGTCAGAGTTCTGTTAACAGCTTTGCTAAAAATATTCCCTAACCCAGTTATCTCAGTTCAGATAATGGTCTCTTGCACATTCCTCACCAAGTGAAAGAATAATTTAGCAGTTAGAGTGTTACTTGTGTGTAAGAGATGCAACTTTTCCACAGATTCCCAGGGTGGCTTTAAAAGTCAACCGGCAGCCCCTAAACTGAGGATAACAGGCAGGTCTCCCTTACACATTGGCTGCTGCATGGTCAAAAAAATGGAAAAGACTGTCACAGCAACTGCTGCCATAGATCTCCAAGATAAAAGTCGGAATACTTTGTTCAGGAATACTGCTCAGAGTACTCATTGTGGCCCAAGGGCTTACAAAATAAAAGTGTGCTTTTCAATATCACATCTTTTGCAGGCAGCAGAAACGTTTAAGAGCTTCAAAAGATGCAGTTTTTGCAGAATTTTCCTGCTCTCTGACCCTAGGATGGCCTCGTGCATGATCCAGCAGCCTCTTCCATCCATCTTTATAATGGGGAAGTAGAATAAGATTTCATGGAAGAGAGTGAGAAGCACTTAATGAAACAAATCATTTTTTTGCAAAGACATCTAAGAAGATTACTATTAAAATATCTAAGGTCTTATTTCTCCATGTTTATTTCTTGAGGCAAGAAATTCCAACATTTTTGTCTTCGGTTAGGGTCCATGCATTTTGGAGGTTGTCAGAGGGCAGTTACTGACATTATAAGGGGGATCTGGTAACAGTCACGTGCATTTCCAGAACATTCCAGAGAAAGTCAAGATCCAAAGCTGCCTCTACTAAAGGCAGCATTATTTTAGATAAAGCAAACTAGTTTTCATTACAGGAAGCCTTTTGAGAAGGGTAGAAGAAGCCATAAATATTTAGAAGTGATCTGGCTCTGTCCAGGAAATGAATAAACATAGCAATCCATGAGAATAACGCCATAATGTCTCTGGCTACACATCTTCAGAAGACTGAAGGAACCGTTTTGGGTATCCTGAGATAAGCGCTTTGTTTAAACATGCACTATTTTCACACTCCCTTACTCCCCAAAACACTAAGTTTGAATAAAGGTATTTTCCCAGTTCACAGAGCCTTCCTGTGGAGAAGCACCATTATCCAATTTGTACTTTTCAGTGGATCTGGAGGGAGGAAAAACCAAACCAAATCCACATGTGCTGGCAACACTGCAGTCAAGGCAGAAGCATCAACCAGTTCCTGAGCAACCCTAAGTCACTCTTCTGCTTCTATAAACACAGTATGAGCTCAAGCATCGCACATCCCAGTGACTTGCAGCCTGTCCCCCCCTCAGTTTGCTGCCCATGGCCAAAGAGCGCACCCAGAAGCTCCCAGATCCCAGCTTCACCCTGCAGCATCCTTTTCTCAGGGAGTTCAGAGCAGGCCCTGCATCAGGGGCTTTTCCATACACATTTCTTAATTCGAATGACTTGGTGAATAAGGTTTTAGAATGGCTGATACTTTGGCATGACAGTGAGTTTGAAAAGGCTGCAGCACCACAGAAGCAAGCGGAAAGGGGAAATCTAAGGGTCTGAAAGTATTTGGTAAATAATTGTGTTTGGTTCTGTCTGGCTACACTAAGACACAGCATTTCAAGCTAAAAGATCTAGCAAAAGTGGACACAATGTATCTTATACACAAGGTTTTCTGTGTTAAAATAAACACTCTTAGTTAGAAAAGAAGGTTTGATGGAAGCATTCATGTTAAATTTGAAATGCACTTTTTATTCAACAACAAATAGGACACAGAATGCTAATAGATGGTATTTGGATTATATACACTTCTTATATACACAAAGCTGAGAACAGGTAGCTTAACGCATGTTTCCTGCTATTGCTTCCTCTTCACATACATCTAAAATTCATTTTTCCCTTACCTTTTCCCTATCACCAAAGCAACTAGAGAGCTCAGTTTATGCACACTCAAGCTTTCAAACAAGAGAACTTGCAAATACTGGTGACATGAGATATTTAATTTTCCTTTAATAGTGTCCTCCCCGGAGGGTACAGCCCCCATGTTGAGGACCTGCCTTGCCATGCTAGTGGGGCAGCTGCTGCGTTTCCTGCAGAGCTGGGGAGGGACGTGGGGCCTGCAGACACAGGAGGGACTACAGAACCAGGCAGTAGAAAACAGAAATAATAAGGGGAATCATTTTAATGGTGATGACAGGAAGAACAAAGACAGACAAAGATAATACTAAGGGTGTCACTAGTTCAGTTAAAAGGCAGTTTCAACAAGCATAAATTCTTTCTTCACAAATAACATTTTTGTTTTTCCAGAAATACTTTCCCCACATGCACATGCCCTGCTCCTCTTCCCCCCTCTACCCCTCCCCGCCCAAAAGCTGCTGCAGAGAGTTACACTGTCAAGGGCTCCTAAGATGGAGGCTGAAACACTAATCATCTTTTTTAATGGCTTTTATTCTTCTGGCACAGCTGGAAGCACAAATACTGTGTGGAAAAGTGTGTGCACATAATCCCCCAACAGCTTCTGTGCTGCAAAGCCAGCCTTTCCTTAGGGCAGGAAGTTTCAGGAGATGCTACCTCCGACTTCACTAGGGGAGCATTCCCAGACTTCCCAAATACTTATGAATCTGTTTATACCAGACTGGCATTTCCAGAAAGGAAACTTAGCATCAATAACTAACAGCTTCCCAGGATAAGAAAATAGCCTGCAGCAAAGTAGAAAGAGTAGAACAAGTAAAGATGTTGAATATACCAGGTGGCATCTTTTGGTCTAAAACAAAGGAATTCTTTAATTCCCCAAATACCTGTTGCATAACTTGGGAAAACTATAGGTATGCAAGACAAAGATATTTCTGGGATAGCTCAGTTCTCTGCACAGAAATATATTTAAAATGTTTTATAGCCCTGTTTGTTCCAAATGCCCAGGCAAGGTCAGCTTCTCTGCCGAAGTGATGAATTTCTCAGGAAGTTGTCTCCCCATCACCCACAGATTCACCCAGGCTTTGGGGCTGGATATGAGGTTGGCTCATGGAGACGCAAATATGCTTAGATTCTGAAGAAGCTTGAAGACTTTTTTGCAAGTTCTTATCAAGACAGATTTTCTCCAAAGATTTATATTACAGAAAAATAATTAACATTGTATGTTACATTTGCTTTGACAGTGTATTTCCTGGTAATTAGATCCAAAACTGCTTTGCTCTTTAGCAATACTCTATAAGAACAGAACAAAAGCACCACTCAGTCAATCATCCTGTCTCTCCCGTGATTTCCATCTTGTACACAAGCTCCTGAAAATAAGTATAAAGCACTGCAGCATGACTTAGGAAAGGCTGCTCCAGTTCCCTGGATGGCTGCCACATTGTTTGTTCTGCAAGGTATAGAAAAGCCATCCTAAATCTGTGAAACGATCCTATACCTGTTATCCAAATAAAGAGCGATGCATGATAATCCACGTTCTCTACTCTTCCTGAGCTACTCAAAGAAGTCACCAGAAAAAAGTGACAGATCCACCAGCATTGACCTGCTGCTTCTCTAGAAATAGTGCAACCCAAGAGCAACGTCGCCCAAAGGCACAGGGGAATGAGCACAGCGCATCGTGACTTGTCTTATCCACAAGGTAGGAAAGTGCAGCAGGCAAAAGAAGGTTTTCAGCCTTTGTCAGATAGTAATCTTCCCATGTCATAACATATCATAAAACATGATAATCACCTCATGTCCTAACACTTTGGAAAGATAAGACTCTCAAAGAGGTATCTGCTAAATTTCCATGTCTTTGGGGTCATCAGTTCCATATAGAGGTCACACTTATCTATCTCACAACAGTCCTTCAGAAAAGGTTTTCACACAAAACACGCCTAATCTTCATTGGAATAGGAAAATTAAGCAGAGCTGAAAATCATACCAAAGACGTGTGGTGAGAAAGCTGGCATTAAATTCCCAGATTAACTCTTCTACTAAGAAAATACACGCTACATATCAACTGCATTCTCACATCAAGGCTGCTCAGCATATATAGAAAGGGGGAGGAGGGGGGAAAAAAAAATTCAATTGTAGAATAAACCCTGTTAGCAAAGCTTATTTTATAGAAAATTAGCTTTGCTAACAGAAGCTCTACCTTCATTTTACATCCTACATCGAAGCGGTACGAAGGAGAAAGCCATTTTACAAAAGGTATTTCTAGCCTACAACACGTCAAAATCCCAACCTAGGTGAGTACAGTGTCTCGAAATAGACGGATGGCTTTTGCTAGAAGCGCAGTGTGCCACACCCCATTGACAAAAATACACACTGTACCATTATTAAAGTACACAGTAGATTCTTACTCTTTTACAAAGCTCACCTAGATTTAAGCTTTTTGGTAGGTCTCTCTCATAGTTCAAGACCTTTAAACAAGAGTGACAACAGGCTACAGAGATCTCTGCACAGGAGCAAATTAAGAATGTAACATCTTTACAGAAGTACAAACTGTTGATTTAGCTGGGACAGATCAAATAAAAAATGTTCATATTCCGGGCACGGAAATAAACGAGAATTCCTGCACAAGACAGCTCTCCAAACAGCACCTATATACTGTTACCGGAAAGGCTAGACAACAAAATAAGAAACAAAGACACCCAACTCTGCTCAAACTCTACCCATCCCTTGCAAAGACAGAGACTCTCCATTTTTGCTTTATTCCTCTTCATGGAATAGGACCTTGCAGGACAGCATTTTCCCCCTTCTCCCACTCTCCCCTTTATTTTTTTTCCCTTTTCCTTATACTCTGCAAATAAAACAAATCCCTGCAGGGATGCCCACCTGCACCTTGCCATTCTCCGCCTGTTCCCATGCGTCCCTCCTTTGCTAGCAGGGTGGCAGCGAGCATTGGCCGGGGCTGTCCTGCCCCGCTACGTGCAACACCAAGCACGGCAGAGCGGCAGCCCCGGACACTCGCTGCTCACCAGCTCCGCTTTAAGGTGCCCTCATGTCCTGGCTCAAAAAGCAAGCGACAACCGTGATGAAAAACCCTTTGATCCTCTGCTCAATAATAGTAACCTTTGGTTTTGGAGCTGCCTAGAAATTTTAGGTTTAAACGCTCTTGCTGTAGAATCAGTGAGCAGATAAGCCTTTTACTAAACTGCACAGAGGTGGTCACTCTAGACTTGTCAGAGAAAGGGGATGAAAACTTGTCTCATTTAGATTTAAAATCTTCTATTTCTTTTTAATATTGGAAAAGCCTGGAAGCATTGTCACCCCCCCCCCCATAAAGGTAGGTCCGAAGAAACCCCTCCTCCTGCACAGGATCGCCCAAGGCAGGGAGCTCTTCAGCCTTTCATTGCTCAGGAACAAATGGCCTTAGAGCTATTCCGAGGAGAGGCAATGGAGGCATTTTCTGGCTTAGGAGAGCCAGCAGCTCCACCCTCTCTGACAAGACTTAATAAGTAAGTGCACAAGGAAAATGCATTTCTAGGTATGTCAGCCAAAGCAATCAATTAGAGAGTCACCTTGAGGCTGCAAAAAAAACAAAGAGATACAGAACAAACCTGCAGGCTACCAGGACTGTTAGGTAGCTCACTGCAAGAAAGAATATATATATTTTTTCTCTCATTTTTGCCCCTTTTTTGCTACATTTAAAGATGAGGCACATTATAAAATGTTTTTATATTTAAAATCTTGAAGCGGAATCACAACACACCGGGACTCGTGGAAGAGACTATAAGGAAAGATGGGAATTAGGATATTGCTTTACGACTCTTCTAACATGGAGTTCCAAAACATGCGAACGGGAGCTTTGTAGGGATGCCTATTTACTCGCGATAGAAAAGATATCTTGGAGAGAGTCGAGCTTAAGTTGTTAAGCTCCTGCTCATGAAACAGTAAGATCACTAAGTCTTGACCTTTAGTTTTTTTTTGCTGGAAGATCTGCTCAAAGCCTAGAAAAGCGTCGTAGGAGATGATGGTAGAAGGTCCAGGAAAAGCACCTTCCCCATGGTCATTGTGTGGGAAGTAGCTTTAGACCTCAGAAAAAATATATAAATAAAATAAAAACCAAAACAGATATTTCCTTTAAGCTTTTTTCTTTTGTGATAATAAATTTCTCTACCTTTTTTTCCATTTTTAACAGAAATCACATTAAACAGAATTTTAAACATTTTCCTTTCCAATATTTCATGAAATAAAGCTGCATTGCAGTTCTTCCAAACAACTTAATAAAGCACAAAGGTTCATTTCTGGTTTGCTCTACATAGCATTTGTAAGAACTTTTTAAGTCCAAAACAATGGTTTCCCAGATGGAAGTTTCCTCTGGTAGTATCCTCCACCAAAACCAGGATTCTTCTCCCAACATTATTTGCTTGATCTAAGCAGTAACTCCGAGTGAGTCAATAACAACTACCAGCGCTATTTGCAACTGATGTACTGCAGTGGCAGCCACTGTAGGCTAAGTAGCACCGATGTCCATGAGCCCTGTACTCTGAATAAAGACGACAATGAATAAGTAAAGATCTTATCCCCATCTATATTTACAAAACTGCAAGTAGGTGCAAATACCTCCAAGGAACCCCAGCTGTTTTTTGTTTCTTTGTTTATTTAAGAAAAAAATGCAGTTGAGGATATTTTTCACTAATTAACACAACCAAGATGTACATTCGAGCTAGAATCTGTATTTTGCCCTATGAATGGAAGGGAAAAGCATACCTGAAGCTTCAGAACATATTTTCAAGATGACTCTTTTAATCTTTATCCTAAAGGAATCCCATGTTATAATGCCTTTTTCAAGGCACCACAGTTACCATTTTCCCCAGACTTAACGAACAATGATGCATCAAAGCTACCTGCACATTCACTAAGGATTGGGGGAAGCAAGTATTCTAAACTCTACCTTTCTGTAAAATTATATTGTTAAAAAGATATTTATCCGATGCTATTTAACCTGGTTTTCACATATCATATTTGTTTAAGGAGGAGAGATTCATCGAGACTTCATTTTTAAGCATCCAAGCAACAGTGACACAGTTACTCCTCCTTCATTTCAGGCATCTGCATCCAAAATGACAGCCTGTATTGTTGATTGTGATTGATGACAGATGGGTTCAGGTGATAAAACCTGAAGGTTACTGCAAATAAATGAAGTATTTCCTATATAGCCAAATTAATTAAGTGAAAATAAAGAGAAATGAGTCACTTATGTCCAGAATTGACTCATTCTTTCCTCACTCATCCATAATCATTCAGCAGCTTAAAGTTTCTACTAATTCATAGCGTTAATAAGAATTCTAACTGAACACATAAGCAATAGCACATTCCTAGTGTTGTTAGATTTAAGAGCTCTGTATCGCACTGTCGGTTGTGTCGGCTCAACCCAAGCACAGCTATATGTAAAACACAGCACCCAAGCACTCGCGGTGAGGCAAGCTAGCACCTAAGGGATCTCGGCGTGCCCAGAGCGGCACCTCCGCGTCCAACAGGAGCAGGTTTCATCCAAACTCTCCGGGAAGCTGCAGCCTCGGGAAGCATGGGGGCACCTGAGCCACACAGCCCAAAGCGCAGAGGGGTTGGGGCCATTTGATAAATTCAAAGCTGTGCTATGGTCAGCCCGTTCCTTTAAAGGGCGGGGGCCGCAATGAGAGTTGTCCTGGTGAAGGGCGCGTTGGCCGCTTCCCGCAGACACCGGCACCGCGGAGGGAAAGGGCCGGGAAGGGGGGAGTGCTCGGCACCCACGGCGGGAGACGGGGAGGAAAGGGGAGTGATGCCGCAGGGAGCCCCCTCCCCGCCGCCGAGCATGCCCAGAGCCCGGCATGACATCAGCGGCACCGCCGGGGCAAGGGGGGACGCGCACTCACCCCGATGACCACCGTCTCGTCGCCCTTGAACTTGGGAATGAACTTGTCCCCGCGGAGGATCTCAGCCTCGTTGAGGGGCCGGAAGCGGCACATCACCTTGATGCTGCACTCGGCGGGGTCCGCCATGGCGGCGGCGGGGCGCTGCGCAGAACGACTGCCGCAGCGAGCCCTCGGCGAGGCGGGCACTGCAGGCGGCCGCGCCGCCGCTAGCGGGGCATGAGGGGCCGCGGCTCAGCAGGGGCGGCACGGCTCAGCGCCCCACGCAGCGACCATCGCGGCCGTGGAAGGATAGGGATGCGGAGGGCTCGGAGCCGTCGCCCCGCAGCACCTCAGCGGCGCGGCGCGGCCATGTCCCCTCCCGCGCCGCCGCCCTTTGTGGCTGCGCCGCAGTACGCGGGGCCCGCCCCGCTCCGCCCCGCTCCCCTGCGCTCTGCTGCGCGCGGGATGACGGGCGGCGTAGTCCGCGCGGCAGGGGGCGGCACGCGCCGCGCCGGCCCCCTGCGACAGGCCCCGCTCCCAACGGCTGCCCGCAAGGACCTCCCCCGCTCCTAACGGCTCCCCAAAACAGCCCCCCTCTCCCAACGGTTTCCTAACGGCTCCCCACAACGGCTCCCCCCGCTCCTAACGGCTGCCTGCAAGGGCTACCCCCGCTCCTAACGGCTCATCAAAACCTCCCTCCTCTCCCAACGGTCCCCCTAACGGCTCCCCGGGACAGCTTCCTTCAACGATTCCCTAACGGCTCGGCCCAACAGCTTCCCCCTCTCCTAACGGCTTCCCCTAACGGCTCCCCCCTCAAAAGGGCTTCCCTCTCCCTGAACGGTTCCCCCAACGGCCCCTTCTCCCCCACAAACGGCTGCCCTCTCCCTCCTAACAGCTCCCCCCTGCGCCCAACGTTTCCCTCCCTCTAGGGCTCTCCCTCCCCAACGTTCCCCCTTCCCTCAACGGTTCCAGGACTAGAAGAATCCCTCCTTTCCATGCAAAACCAGAGATCCTGGCTATAGGGGAGCAGGGAGAAGCAAGCACAGGGAAACGAGGTAACACCACGCTCCAGTGTGTGTGTTTTTCCTGGTCTTGGCTTCATAGCGCAGCCCCACTCTTCTGCAGACGTTTTGTACACTGAACGGGCATTTTCAAACACCAAAGCAGAAGCAAAGTATCTCTGAGCACAGCTTTGACGCTGTTGAATTAATGAAAAGTTTGACACACTTAAGTCTGTGGACCTCCATCTGAGAATGCAAAGTCCAGGGGCTGCCCCTCCTCTCTTTCTGAGGAGGATTTTGGCCACCTTTCTTCTTTGCCTAGTGAAAGTACCTATAAATTACCCTCTCATCTATGACCTTGTACCAAACTTAGTTAATTTAACTGATGAGAAAGGCCTTAAATAACCTAAACTACCCTCTGTAGTCATTACCTTTCCTCTCTGCAAACCATAGTGAGATGTGTGCGAGCACCACTGAGGTCTTCAGGAAAGCAGGAGGTGTTCCTGGAGCCGCAGACGGTCAACATCTCCTGCCTTCGCTTTCCTCCAAAGGACAGAGCTAGAGTTGCATTTAATTAGCCTCAGTCATATAATTAAGATGACAATGGTCATTTCTTTGGCATTCCTAAGGAGATTTCCCATTCTTTTAGCCACAGTGGTTGTCCTCATTACCTGACGTGGCTATGAAAAGAGCAAGCTAGTTAAAAAGATGCTCATGCCCTTCTTAAAAATAATTACATCAAAGAGTTAGCAATGTGCAGGATGTGATAAGACATCATTAAATAAAGTGATTTATTCCTGTGGATTACCAATTATCTAGCTCTTTTATTTCTTTTTATGTTTCAAGCTTTTACCCTGAATAGCAAATTCCTGACAAGCAGGGGCTTACTCATAGAAGACTTGTTCTGATGAATTCATTTGTATTTTTCTCCAATATCAAGAGCTCATTTTGGATCAAGATAGGTAAATTTCCATTTTCTAATTAGAGTAGGTATAATCTGCAACCAATAAGAATGCACTGAAGAGCATTTTCCTTAGCGGTATTGTCACAATATTGTATTATCAGTGTATGACAATACTGCTTTGTAACAAGCTTGCAGGGCTGAACAATATCAAAATAGAGATTCCTGGGGGGGATATGATCCCACAGAAATTCGTAGATAGATAGACCTGGCGTAGGTAAAAATACCTCCCTTCTCCACGGAGCCAAAAGAACACATTTAACTGGAATGAAATTTTAGCCAAAGGCTGAACAATAGGCAACAAATTAAGCCAGGATGTTTGGAGAAGCTGTTATCCAGAACTGAATGTGAACACCCCTGTGTCACCAAAGCAAGGGACTGTTAATGCTTCAGGAGAGCCCAGGTTCCACACCACTGTTCCAGGCAAAGAAGTTTGAAATGTTTGTACAAGATCTAGATAAACAACACAGCCAGCCAGGAGGATTATCCAATAAATAGTATTTCCCTTAGCCAGACAGGTGTTATTTAATTATCGGGGCCACCAGCATTAACTTCTTGTAGCTCCTCAGTGTAGGGCTTTTTTCTTTATTTCATATTCCTTATTTCATATTCCAACAATACTGACCTTTATTTCTGGCCTTACACGTGTGTAATTCTTCTGCATACCATATCCCGTTTACTAAAATATTTACTTGCACCACTTAATCCAAGACGTGCTGAATGCCAGGGCTTGCAGCAGAGCCAGCAGCTGGATCTCATAGTCAAAACTTCTCATCTCCTCAACTCAAGAAATAGATGTGCCCCTATACCACCACCCTTTTCAGTGACTGGATGTTTATTATCATGCTTTTGTACTTCATGCTATTCTTTCTTGAACGTGAAATGTTATTAGGCATTGTTATTTAATTGAATACCATATAGAGGAGTGTTATTTTACAGAGAAAAAGAAGGCCTTGAGGCATTTACCATCTGATGTAATGAAAGGCAATAAAAGGCAATGGTTAATTGAATGGATGTGAGAGATACTTTGCCTCGCAGGACCAAATTAAATGTTGCACCATTCAGCAGCCAGACCCTAAGACCAGAGGTTGAACTGAAGAATTAGCTAAAAAATAAGTCGTGGATCATGATCAGTATTGTTTTGTTTAATATTCTAATCTCTCATTACAGCCAGCCCTCCATAAGATGTTCATAAGACACAGTTTTACAGGGATAATTTCCTCCTATTTATGTGCCTTGGCACATTGATGTGTTACTTGCTTTAAATCATGGGAGAGGTTTTAAAACAGGTAATAGAAAATACTTCAGAATAGCTGACAGGGTAATGCAGTTCAAAGATTTTTGCTTGATTTTTGTAGGACTTTGTTTCAAAGGAATTTCTGTAACTTAATATCTGTTGGGATTGGGAAAAAGTTTGAGGTCAAAAATATCACTTTTTTTATACACACACAAAATATTGATCTGTATCTTATAATAATGTAGAAAACAAATCTTGAAGCAGAGTAATTAATTTTTTTTTTTGCAATTTAAAGCGCAATAGGACACAGGGTCCTTGTGGTAGTGCAAGTTAGTTGTTTAAAAGCAGTAACTGAAACCAACAGGCTTCCACAGAGAGTTTAGGTTTTGTGATAGTTGAGCCAAAAGGATCTGATCAGGGAGTGTTTGATTTACGCCAGCAGGAAGTTTAAGAGCAGCCATTGGTTCTGACTTGCAAAACACTTCAATGTATGCTTACTTCAAATATGTATCCAAGCATGTTAAGGTTGTTCAGTTCATTAAGTTCACAATATACATGACTCTTTATGCAGCTGTAAAAAAAGAAAGAAAAAAAACTTTACTTAAAAAATCTTTATCATTTTGTCCATCCCCCCAAATGTTTGTTAACTGATTATTCAATGCTCAAATGGTATCTTAAGTAATCCACATAATATGGTTATAATGTGGAAAAATACCTATTCTGATTATTTTGCCTTATTTGCCTTAACTACTAGAAGTTATAGGCAATCATGCAATCCTTTCCTGCCATTCACCCTAAAAACACCCACCGACCCTCCATACCTCCAATTCCCTTGTGAGGGAGAGCAAGGTGCCCCTTACCCTCAAACCCAAACCCACAAAGCTTTGTGCAGGAGGGTGAGGATAGAGTTACATCACCTCCCAGGTGGGTGATGCCATCTCCTGGTGTCAATTCCCAACTGTTGATTTAAGGAACACAATGACTGGTCTGCTCTGATCATCATCAGGGATGCCAGTTTAAGCATCACCTTGTCCCCAGGGCAGTGCGCTCATTTTGGAGCGCTCCCCAGAGTGGCCACAGCCAGTGGGACGGAGCGGTGTTGCCCAAATGCGGCCTGAGCCTCTGGGGGTTTGCAGGCGCTGTGAACTGTGTCTGGCTGGCTGAGCCGATCTCCTGGTGTCCTGGTGTTTTTCTCCTGCTGCACTTGGGGAAGTTTAGCCACTGACCTGCACAGATCTAGTGAGTTTCTTACACGCTCTGCTGAGGAGTTACACTCACACCAGTGTGCACCATAAATCATATATATGATACAGGACCTGCGACGCTGTCACGCAGGAGGGTTCAGGCCAATGCATCCACCTCCTGTTACGTTTTTCTCTTACTACGCTGCTACGCTCTCCTAGCTAATTGCCTTCCTCCTTCATTTACCCCTTTCTCTCCAATTCATCTTTCCACTTTATCCTCCCTCTCTGTGTTCGCATTAGACAAAATTCAGCATGTAAGGGATTCTGGGCCCTCACCTCCTCGTGCCTGCACTCCCACTTGCTTCCGACAGAGGGATGCTCCTCTGCCTGTATGTTATTGTGCCAACAGGGACCAGCACTCTGGATGCTCTGGGGCAGAAACGGAAAAGAGAGGCTGGAAGGATCCGAGTTATTCATCCTCTCCCACCCAAAAAAAGGGCAAACTGAGGAGTGGACACGGTCTGTGTTCAGGAAGCAACTCTGTTATCACCCAGCTTCCAGATTTTGCTCCAGCTCCAGATGCATTCTCTTTGTCCTTCCATTGGGATTTTTAAACCCTAGTTACAGTGTGGGATGGTTAAATTCACAGCACAATTGCAACCATTTTGGGTGCTCTTTGTTACTGAATTAAAAAGTCCCAGACCACACACACACAAAATCCCCATTTTAAGATACTCTAGGGAACCACCGAGCAAGCAAAAATGATTGAAGACCCTAAATTTGAAGCTCCCTTTTCCTCCTGGGCAAGAGGACGACCTGTTCTGTGTGCAAGAACATGTTCTCACACTAAGGAGTGTCATTTTGGGATAGCGGGCAGCTTTGCGGCAGGATAGCAGTCGGGCTCCTGAGGCTTCCCTATCTGTTCCCTTAGGGTCAAGTGAGGAAGCAGAGACAATTATCTTACGTTAACAAAAGTCATCTGAATTCAGCTGAATTTGGAAGTCCCTCCCTTGAGAAGGCTGCACTCATTATCAGGACAGTGTAACACCCAAGTACTAGTTAAGCCAGGTGCTTCAAAGACATAATAAAACATGAATAACTATTGCAGCCAGCTCGAAACGGGTCAAGTATTTTAGCCAATAGGCTTTGTTACCAAGTAGAAATGAAATCAATATTGTATTCTCTTAAGACTATCTTTGCATTCCCCTACTGGGTATTTAAACAAAGTTTTATGTGAAATTCACTGAAATGCATCTCCACTTCATACAAACCTGCTCTTCTCGTATACCTTTGCATTGTTCTACATGTAAAATGTTGCCACTGAACGCATTTGAATAGGTCAGTAGAGCGGTCAGGGTTTGGAGGCTCTTTCCCCCCAATCCATGGAGCCTGGCAGAACATAACAAGGTATTTATAGGGGGAACGCACAGGGGAGCAACAGACTCCTCAGAACAAGAATCCCAGCCACAACACCTGGAGCAGGATGTGCTGGGAAGCAGGTCAGACCCTGCTATGAATGATGCTGTCCCCAATCTACCACAAGTCCCATCTCCTGCTGCAGAGCGTAACTCGGTTTCAGGTAATGCTGCCCTTACCCTGAAGCTGCCCGTCCTTGTCCAAGATACCAGCTTCAAACCGGCTGCTGGGAACAGCACAGCCAACACATCCCTCTCCATGTGACTGCTCCCGGCGCTTCGCCACTGAATTAAGGCGCCCCAGGCTGGACTTGGCCCATCTCCTACAGAAGGAGCTGTGAAATCAGCTGTGAAATGTAAACACAAGGACCCCAACAGCCAGCTCAGTATTTCCTGTCAGTGCCACTGTCTCACAGGGAACGTTTCTTGTCCAGTTAGGGATCTCTCTCTTTCCTTCTTTCCAAAGTAGCAGTTCCTGTAAAGATGCGCTCAGCTGGGTTTCTCAGACAGCTAAATTATCCTCCATCCGTCTAAGAGCAAGGTTGATATTCCAGAACCTAAAAAGAGAAGAAATAAGTAAGTTTTGAAACTCTCCCTCCAGGTCAAATCTAGGTGGTCTGTGGCGATAGTCATCTACAAGGGACTTTCAGACAGCAGAGGCAAATGGACCACCAGAGTCTTGTTTCTGTAAACAGAATAGAATATTATTTAGATGTTTCAAGATGGAAAGAGTCCTATATCAGAATCTGAAGCACTATTTTTTTTTTCCAAACTTTTCATAGTATCATGCTGTTAAAAATTGCTTTTGTGATAATGTAGGAGGAAATGAGGAAAAAGGAAAAACAAAACACACAGCAGAAACCTTTTCCTCATTGCAGACAGGCTCAAGGAAAGTCCTCTCAGTTTCGCGAGGTTCAGCCAAGGACTGAAAACTTCTTGCAGGAAAAGACCAAAATTCCCTCAAGAGACAAGAGCAGCCCCGAAGGTTCACAGCATGCAGCGCTTCTGTGCAGGGCCTGGCCTCACTCCAGAGCATTGCACCTTCCTCCCATGCCAGGACGGTCAGCACTTTCACAGAATGTGAATAAATCAAAAGTTTCTACAGCCTCAACATTTAAAAGACGACTCTGCACGTGACACTTAGAACCTTTGTACATTAATTGCTTTCAAAAATCTTAACCAGGTATTCCCAAGGATACAATAAAACAAGAATCACTACTCAATTTATAAATTATCGTAGACATGCACTTATTTCTGCATTTCCTTATTTGAACAAAGAATGTCAGATCCTCGATACACACCTTTTATACACTAAACCAAACCAGCTCCGTCATTGGCTTTCCTAACTTTATTTCAGGACCAACCAAGAGTAAAAGAGTTTCTAAAAAAGAATTGTTGTTCTTTTTGTAGAAGATTTCTAAGGACTTCACTATTACTCATGACTCCTTTTCTGGCACTTGAGGCAGAAAATTAATTTATTGCTAGAAATCCTTAAGAAGAGAATTACAGCTTACTATCCTGTAAAGCTACATTATTACTAATCCTTTTAAGCGAAACTCATTCGGCATATGGCACACTTACCATATAGCCTTTGGAGTTGAAAAAGAAATCCTTCTCTCCACCTGACACTTTTCCACCATATATTACAAATTAGAAGCTCTAGCTAAAGGCTTTTATAGTAATTAAATGAGGATTAGACTACTAAAAAAAGTCACATGGCAAGTTTAGAGACACTTCCAGTCTGATTTAGCATGAAATGTATCCAGACTTGTTGAGAAGACTCTGTTTTGTAGCGCTCAATAGGTGTACTGTAGTAAATGTCCAGCTTTCAATTTTCACAAGAAATGACTTCATATTTTTATTAAATAATAACCAGATTTGGGGCTTAGATTGCAGAGAGAAGCAAGGTTATTTCTGTAGTTTAAGGATAACCTTATTTTTCCTTTTTTTTTTTTTAGTGTTTTGGAAGAGATCTGCATCCAAGAAGTTGCTTCTTACTTCAGACTACATAAATCATACATCCATTCACAGAAATATATTGAGTTCTACAAAAAATATCTCAAACAGACATGAGAGGATCACGTACCAATAAAGCAGGTATCAGAGAGTGGTTATTCTGATAGGACCTGATGCAGGAAGAGTGGTGAATAGGCCCAGATGCCTCCCCTAATGCCAAGGACCAAAATCCCACCATGACACCTTCTCCATCAAGGGTCTCCTTAATTATTCTCAACAGATATAACCAAATATCATCTCCCTGTATTCATAAAACAAGCTAAAACATGTTAGTCTGCTGACTGGCTGGCAAGCTCTTAGTATTTCTTTGCAAGTGCTTAACTGTCAAAATATACAACTTCCTGAACATAAAACAGCATTTATACAAAACAGATTTATATATATATAAAATAATACAGCTAAGAGCAGCAATATGCTGATGGCACAGCACACAGCCAAACAATACCACTTCTGTACTAAAAAAATGCAGTTTTTAGATGCTTTCAGGATGCAAAAACCAACCCATATTACCAACCCCAGTCCAACAAATTCACCACCAGAACAGAGCTTGTGCTGTGCTTATGTCACCTCTTGGTAGGACGTTATTCAGTTGGCTTTAAATCTCAGAAATTTATCTGTAAAATATTTTTGAAAGTGGAAAGAATTCATCTGTATGTTTTGTTTTGTACTTAACCCACATAACTGACCTGAGGCTGAGCAACAAGATACCCCTATGTAACTGCAGCAAGTAAATTTTCCAACTGAGAGGAGCTGCAGGCTGCCTGGATCCTTGCAGGCACCCTTTCTGCAGCTTGTGATGCCTCCCAATCTGCATTTTGTAACACCTGGAGGAGGTGCCTGGCTCCTAAGGATTGGACTAAGTGCTGTCCAGAGGTCCCTTCCAACCTTGGCTAAAAAGATAATAAATAATTAAAAAAAAAGACTGCTAAAAAAACCCTAAAATGTGCCCTCAGATCGCTTGCACATTGTGAAATAAACACATATGCAACATGCCCATGTTTTGATATGTATTTTTATTTCCCTGCAGTTTTCACTTATCAAGAACAAGTAACAGGGAAAGTTGTCTGAACTAGTGCATAAACAAACATTCTGAAACACCACTACACGTATCTAATTTACAAGAACCGTATAAAAAAAGTCACTAAAACACTACACTACGAAGGTGTCCAACGCTTACAGTCAGACTTTTTCCAACCCGTTACTTGCCTTGTAGCCACAGGAAAACTCTCCAAAATTGAAAAGACAATCTTGCCACAACCCTCCCTCCCCCCCACCACCTGGGATGGCTCGATATCTAGACATCCAATAATTATTGCAATGATATATAATGCAATACATACCTGGTAAAATATCCTTTATGTGGTGTGTTACAGTTTTAAAGCCAGTTAAAATATGCAGTCTCCGGATAAAATGTAATCAGTTGAAAATTTTCTCATATCTGCACAATTTAATATGTGCTAGATGCATAATTTTCCTAGACAGTTTTTTCCTGTGTAATTATTTTTTATAAATTGGTATTATAAATAGAAATATACATTCAAAATATATGGAAAAGTGAGTTACTACATTAAATTTGCATGTATCGATCCATCCCTTTCCCCTGCACAGTAATAGAAAATACTATTTTGCCTTGAACTTCATATTTGACAGTGAAATGCCACTAAAGTATTTACCAAAAAGTCCATCTAGTCAAATTGTGAAACAAAATGAACCAAGTGAAAACTTTACATTTCCTTTAGAAAAAAATTACAAGAATTTTGTTTCCTAGCTATGAATCTTTAACTTTTTCTTTTTAGACACAAAGTTGGATTTATTTGTACAAGATACAAAATGTAAACATGGCAAAATAAATAGTTAAAACAAGTGATGCAGGATCCCATTTCATGCTCATGATCCCATTAAAGAATTATTTTTTTAATCCATTCAGTTGCAAATTCAAGTGCAAAAGCATGATGATGAATATCTACTATTCAAGTAACAGAAATAATATTGATGATACAAATAAACTATTTTACAAGGTAGTGATTTTCCCAATTTTACAAAATTTACATTATATATCGACTTAATATACGATATAATGATAGTCCATTTAGGTCCATTTTAGTTCTCTGTGATCCACAGAGTGCTGTATTTTGCATTCAGTTGGAATATAAATGACTACACCGTTAGCACAGGTTGAGACACTGGTTTGAGGTTATGTCACTTCCATTGCTACTGTTGTCTCTGCTATGCCATTTAAACCCAGTCGTTCTGGTTCATGGTTCTCTCTGCAATGAAACAAACAAACAAACCCCAATAATTACAAGTAGAGCATTAATATTTTCTTATGCAAGTTCAGTTATTTCTTACAGGCATTTTATGTTTCTACAAAGCTGTTACTAAGATCGGGCACAAAATCTTAAAATATACAATGAACGTCCAGAAATAGAATTTTCTCTTTAAAGCTAAACACTGGCATTTAAGAACTATTTTTCTTCCAGGAGGATTGCCATCCTTCCTGTAAAATTATTAATAAAGATAGTCCATTTTTGTTACACTTATCAGCTTAAGTTATTTTAAGAGTACTAAAAAGAATACTTAAGAGTACTAAAAAGTCTCTTTAGAAGAGCAAAGCCAAGAAATGCTCCAATGACTCAGTATCAATTATCAATCATTCTGCTGGTGAGCAAAACATTGCTGTAGAATGATTGTTTTTCAGTTCTGTTTCTCACTTTTTCTCAATTTGTCACTGCTTTTCTCTGTGCACAAGCATAAGACTTAGCTAGGAGGAAGGCACTTCTTTAAACAGTGACTTGAAAGTCTGACCTAAGGGAAATAAAAGCTAATAGCACTAATGATACAAAGGCTGTTTCAAGGTGCGATTGCTGTTTTAAAAATACCTTTTCCCCAGTGTACATAGAGACCAAGTTAGCCATACAATTTTTTACCTCAAAACCCTTTTTTAATGGCACAAAAAAAAAAAAAGTCGGTATGAAACAGTCAGTAGGTCACACTGACTGATGTCTTTTTTCTACTTTTCCAATTCATAAACACACACAACTTACATGACTTAATAGAGACATTTAAAACCCAAATACTTGAATTTTCAGGTAGCATTATGTAAGTGTTGTGCTGTGTAATATCCATTAAGTATCCTGAAATGATAGTGCCCCAACTGGTCAAAGGGAATAAACATAAAAATCATTACTGGACACATGCCAGGCCGCATCTTGGGCTCTGTGTCCTCAGCACTCTGTCAAGGACATTTGCACAGCTTGGGAGCACCTCCTGGAAAGTGCCCCAGGACAGCAGACAAAGAAAAGCAGCTAGAAAGGCAGCCAATTTAGACAAAAGTGAAATTTACCAAAAGGAGCGTGCCCAATGTAAACATAAATGACTTGGATTCTCATCGACATGAAGACATCGCGGTGTGAGCTCTCACGGTTCCTCACAGCCATGCTGAAGATGAGGACACACAGCTTTATGTTTTCGTGTGGGCAATTATTAGAAATTGCCCGCACAAAAGAGATTAGAAGTCTCTTAGAACATGCTTCAATTCAGTGCTCCGCTGTCAACATAGTCGCGCCTATGGAAGCATTTGCACTATGTAAAGATGACGCGAGCTGTGGTGCAGTGTGGCCCCTACCTTGCTATACTGCTGATGGCACTGCTCGGAGTCACCTTTGGCACTCTGTCCATACTGGCAGCAACTGTGGCGAGTTTTAAGGCTGTTGGCGACGGTGCTGAAGTTCTTGTGTTGATATGCACATTGACTGGGGACACAACGCTGACGTTGTTGAGATGCACAGCGCTGGTCAGGCAAGAATTGTTCATGGGCAGCGGCTGAGGGCTGCTTGTGCACAATGCTGGGATCAAGTGGTTTGTGGTGGTGTGGCCGACTGTCCTTACAAGCTGCACAGTTGAAATCCCTGGGCTGGATGATAAAGTCATGTTGGTGGAGTACAAAGTTCTAGAGGTTCCTGTTACAAAACAAATGTGTCACCAATTAGAAAAACACTGTTACTTAATCCCAAAGTCAAAGATTCCCCTCAAGGGTAATGCTTTAATTCCACATCGGTGGAACAGTGCAAGAATCTGCTTTTTATACTCAATAATGGTAAATTCTAAAACCATTTCAAGTCAACTCCAGAACTATTTCATAGTTTTTTTCCATTCACAAAAACAGCAGAAAGAAATTGCTACTGTATCACAGAGAACATTTGTACTGTCCAACTTTTTGCATCTCATTTTAGGGGCCTGAAAGGGGCAGACAGAATTCTAAGATGTCCTTCTATCTGAGGCCTATAGGTAGGCCTATAGGTAGGCCTCGGATAGGCCTAGGCCTTACCTAGTGGGATAGCTACCTATCCCACATCATTCCCACTTGGAACAGTCTAATTTTACATACCTAACACTGCAGGAGTTTCATCAGCCATAAACCTGTGTGCCAGGTACCACGGTGGCACACTGATGTATCTTTGCCTAATTTTGTACCCCTCAAACTGGTACCCTCTCAGACAAAAGAAGTTTTCTTTTTCTTTCCTGGGATTGTAGAATTACTGCAGAATACTGATTTTGCTCATCTGTATTCTGCCCTCCTCTTCATTCATTCTACTTTAGCATTAAAATGCCCTGACTTTCATTATCTGTTGGACACCACATTACTGCAAAAGCCTCTTATGGCAGTTGGATTCCAAACACGTCTCACTAAGAGGCAGCTCCTCGGAGCTGCACGACACGGCCGCACTACACTCCAATGAGGGCCACGCAGTGCTGTGTGAGCGGAGGGCAAAAAATGCCCATGTGCATTCTTTTACTCTCATCTGGGAGGCATTTAAATGCAACAAGATCTAATATTGAGTGCGGTTCTTTCAATATTGCTTTAAGCGCTTGATTTTCAGTAACTTTTCTATTTGTCTTTCAGATAACGAAAAGGATCTTTAAAAACTGATGCTGTTTTAATTGCACATTCACGCTGATTCGAACATGCTATTGCCTACATTTTTGATTTCAAACACTCATAATATAAAGCCTATCAAAAAAAAAAAAAGTCCAAAAACACTGCTCTTCCAAGTGTAAAAGAGCACTCAGTAGCTTAATTATTGCATTAACCCGAGTGCCACTGCGCAGAAATATTTTAAAAGGTTGCAGACAACCACATTTGAAGCTATTGCTATCTACTAAGAATGCAGCATTTCTGAAACCAAACACGACCAGCTGCCACGTAAGGGACGCTCACCTGAAGGCTGGACCACGCCGTTGACGCTGCCGTGGACGCTGCCCTGCTCCTTGGGCGCCTCTGCACGCGGGGGTGCCGGTGCGCTCACCACGGCCGACGCGGCGAAGTGGGCACTGGCCGAGTCCAGCGTTTTAGACAGGCAGTCGGAGGAGCTGGAGCCCTGCCGGGACGGGGACGGCACAAAACACCACAGAGGGATCAATACAGGGCAAAGCTAACGGATATGTCAAAACATAACACATATTTCTGCACGGAAAGGGAAAGGAATAAACAATCCAAGGCTCTCTTTTGCCCCTTGGAAACTACCAACTTTTCACACCCATTCACATTTTAGCTCATAGCAGGGAATGCTACTTCATGAAGTAGTTTCAACAAACAAGTTTTCTTCAGAACACATCCACACAGGAGGGGTAATGAGTGTGAAAAGAGTTTGTATTTACAGAGCATTGACTAACCCTGTGGACACTGCTAGCATTGGAGCAGAGTAAGAAAATTCCTGTTTTAAGATATAAACCATAGTTGCACACAAAAAATAAAAAAAAAGGAATAAAAAATGTTTGATTTTGAAACTTAAAATATTAACTCCTCCAGCAAAAGAAAAAAAGCGAAGTATTCAGACTGTTCAGAGTACACATTACCTTTCAGGTACTATACATTAAACTGCAAAATGAAAACCACCTTGCCCTAAGCCCTCTTTATACTGCCCTATACCTACCCTAAAATTCAATGTATTTATTGAAGAGCTACATATAGCTGTAATAGAGCTGACGAGCACAATAAGCAGAAGGGAAGGAAGCATCTACTGAAGGAGTAGAGAGGAGGATACAAAGACCCTTTACGGGTACCTTACCTGTGCTTTTGGATGCGTCTGTTGCGAGGAATGCTGCGATTGCTGCTTCTGCTGAAGCTGAGCCAGTTGTTGCCTCTGCATTTGAGCTAACTGCTGTTGATGCGTCTGAAACTGTTCCTCCGTGATACCCCCCGTTACTGTGGAAAAAGAAAACCACCCCAGGGTTAGATGTTTTTGTCTTGAGCAGACTCATTTAAAAAGGCAATTATGGCTATGTCTGTCATTTCTGTTATTACATGTCAAATCAAGCTCCACCACAGCCATATCAACCTGGTAACATCCTTCACAAAGCACTAATTCAAGAGAAAAAGGTGACCTGTTCCTGAAAATGTGAAAAAGGAAATTGCAGCTGAGGAAGAATCTGCTACACTGAGTTCAGCCAGGTTTCTTCTCTGGTTGCCACGCTTCTGTATGTACTAGTGTAAACGGAGCACCAGTCAATGCATTTTAAACACAGACATAATAATACTATATACTAATCCTCACTTGAAAGGGAGAGAA
>JAUBNY010001051.1:461347-480448 GCA_032275445.1 Crypturellus soui
ACAATGGCAAAACCAGCCTTCAGATCTAAAACATAATACATTTGCAAATAATACAAAGCATTGCTTATGCTTGCAAATCTAGGCTGACCCTCAACTTAAAACTTAAAGCATTTCAAAAACAAACAAAAAATAAACCAAAATCCAACAATAAAAAAAGAGAACTACCAAACCAAACCAAAGCACCATGAAGTTTCCCCTGAACAGCATTTTCTTAACCTTCCTTTTTTTAAAATGACGTATGAGCTCAGGAGTGCCTTAAGGAATTTGTCCATCTGTGTGAACTTTTGCTTGAAAGCCCGGTAGTATCAAACTCCCAGAATTGAAGGGTGACGCAAGAAAAGTTGTTTTCAGTTCCAATTTTTACAAGAAACAGCACATACGGAAATCAAAAACACTGTCAAATCATTGACGCTAAACCAGAGTTTTGTGCAACCTGTGCTAACCTGAGAACAAAGTTTTTGTGAGCAAGAAACTTCACTTTTCAAAGATTCCCATTTTCCCCAAATACTCCCATTCCCAATATATTTCAGCATTTTATTTTGAACTAAACTTTTCAAAGATGAAGTTGCCATTCATCTCCAATCTCCATGTTCTGCAAGGAAACCATCTTATCAACAGACACCAGGGCAACCCTCAAGAACAAGTCGTCTTGTCTCAGAGCCTGTTTGAATTCCACCCAGTTCAGCTCCTACCCCTGATGAATATTCAGCAGTCAGACTGAATTCAACTTACCCCCATTGAGCAGCACATGTTTATTATTACATTTAAGTATCATTTGCTTCTGTCAGGGTAACAATTGCAGAGTCCTACAGGAGATCAACTTCTAGCAGTCCATATCCAAGGCCTTTAAAGTCACTGTTAAGCGCAAGAGTTCTAATGTTTTTAGCAAAAGGCTCTTTTCACCAAACTTATAGTTTCCAAATTCAAGATCTTCCCAGTAGCATTTTGGTACAGTTAGACAACAGGAAAACATAAAAAGTCAATGTGAAATTAATCGTCTTTTAGTCTGCACTCCCAGGTAGCTTTGGTTTAGATGCCACTTCTCCTAGGAATGAAGGCTTTAATCAAAGAGATCTCTTCAGGCTGCCCCCAAATAATCCAATTCAATCATCTAATTAGCTCTACACTGTTTTTCACTCTAGGAAAAAAAAAAATTACCTCTACAAGAGGCCAAAGCCTAAGCCATAAGCAAAGGTTTCCAACTGAGCTGCTGGCCATAGGCTGTATGTAGGTCTCTTCTACATGGGGGTGGACAGAGTGACTAAACCCCCTGGGAGTGGCAGTCAAAGTAGAGAGCAAGTTGAATACAACGTACAATGGCACCGCGTGGTGGGTGTTACGTTTTTTGCCCGAAATCTGCCTCTATCTTCAGCCCCTAAAGGCCCCAGAGCTGCATATGACATTCATTCCAGGAATTAGGCAAACCAGTGAAGAACTAGCTTGCTGCCATAAGCTGTACCACCTACCAAACTCCTGGTAATGTCTCTCTCCACCACTCATGCTACTATCTCCTGTATCCCCATGTTTTATGTGACTGTAGGACCCTTCCAGAGGTGTCCTTCCCAAGGAGATCCCAACCTGCTGCCCAGATATAGTGCACAAGGGTACAAAAAAAACTTCCACAAGTGCCAGGTGGAGCAGGCGGGTTCTGGAGCCCATCTCAAAGCTTCCTCAAACTCAGTTCCCCACCTGCACTTACTGTAACAAGGGCAAGAGAACAGTTTAGTTTGAAACAGCAGATCTTTATTCACATGCTGCTCCAGCACACTCCAGAAAAGACCTGTCATACATTTATTTTAAAGTCAAGCTTATTCTTAGGCAGGACAATACCTTGGCATTTGAGGAAATGCCAAAATAGATGTTTTCTTAATACAAATGGAAATATAATACAGAATTTATTTAAATATTCTTGTGCATTGAATACTAAAGCAAGATGCTCTGTATCTTCTCTAGGCTGAAGAAATAATCTTAAAAAAAAAAAAAAAAATCCATTGCAGCGCCATGGTGCCTGCGCTGCCTTCCTGCACCCTCTGCCTTGGGCCAGCCCTCACCATTTTGGCAAGAAGCAAATCCGAGTGGGCAGAGGCTCTTGTTGGCTCAATTCCTGTTTGGCAAGTGATTCTGCCGAGTCTTTACCAGAACAGTAAGGTCTGTTCTGCAAATCTGCAAATACATCTGCAATCTAAATCTGCAAATACATCTCCCATAGCCATAATTTTCTAACACACTCTATGTACTGTATTTTTATGGAGCACTGAATGAATGCTGTTCTAATCCTCCTGTAATCTTTGGCAAGACTTCAGGGATTTATACAAGAGATTCCTAAAGTTACACATCAAATTTGATTTTTAATCTACTTTTTTCTCCTACTGTCTGTCCTGTATGTATTTCTCTACCTCTTAATTTCTTTTTCTTTCCCTAACAGTGCAAATCCTAAGTTACATGAGTGCTATTCCATGTGTTTTCATCACTTGTGTTTAATTTAATATATAGCACCAGCAATCCTGGTCTTTATTCTTGTTGACTGTTTTTTCTTTTTTTAAATGCTAACACAATTCGCTGCCCAAGGCAAAGGCCCCCTTTCACCAAACACACCACTGAAGCATTGCTCTCGTGTTTTTTTCCTTTGGATACCATCAGCCCTATGGAAGACTATGGAAGACCTCTTTCAGTGACATTTTCTTCTTCATTTCTACTAAAGGCAGGCACAGAGATTTCACAATCTCTTCAACTTTTTTTTTTTCCTTCACTTCGAAGGAAAGACTTAAAAAAAGGTCTTTCCAAAACAGCACAAGTCTTCAAGGCCCTGAAATTTCTACATTTAATTCATCATTCAAACGGAAATCCTGCCATATTGCTGGCTTTCATCATACACACAACTATCAGCTACTACTTTGTTGCTCACAGCCTTTCTCTTTGCCCTCCACATCTTCAACTCTGAGGAAAAGTGTTCACTCTTTTCCTCCCATTTTCTGTATTTGCTCTAGGAGCAAATCTCCTAGCAATGATCCCATCGCAGAGCAGCCCTTGTGCTACAGGTGTAGGGCTGCAGCCATTTACAATTCTCGTAACACCACTGCCCTTTACCTGCTCCCACCATATGTTCAAAGGGCTTTTGTGCAAAAGCCTTCATGAGAGGAAGGGCAATATAAAAAGTTAAAAATAAACCGTGTGCAAAAAATATGAGGCTGTAAAAATATTCTGTGCATATGTCAGTACAATACTGACATTATGAAATGTTACTGATAAATCTTAAAACTAATTCAAAGAAAACTGCTTTTGTCTTCATGAAATTCAGTTTCTATACATGAATTTTTGCACATGAATTTCCCTAATTCTTTAGAGAGAGACATTGTGATACATCCACACAAAGTTAATTGCAGGATTCAGGATCAGCCTGTTATCTCATTATCCTGTTTTACTTCCACACATACAGAGTGGGAGAAGATTCTGATGCCTGCTGGTGCTCGGTAATAGATGTCTTCTGGCAACTCCCCAATTAATCACTATTTAAAGCACTATGCACTCTTTCATCATGACAAAAAAAGTTACCTTGTTAAAAATTGTGGAATTAAAAGCTCCTAATACAAGAAGCAAGTAAGATTGCCCCTAAGCTTTTTGGGTTGTGGGAGGTTTTATTCAAACTTTAGAGTAGTTTCTATACTGAAATCACATACACACACACACACACAAAATGAGGTATTAGAGCAGTAGCGCATAGATTTTATACTCATGTGAAGATGCTGCAAGGTTGTTCCCCCACCCTTATAAAGCTACCTATCTCTCACTTGCTGTCTTGCTCATCTGGAGCAATCGTTTTATAAGCCAAATGGTAAAAGACATCTGGGCTTGCTATAAAGAGTTACAGAACACCTTTAAAAGGACAAAAAAATCTCCTATCAATCCATGGCTGCTGATTTTAGGACAATGCTTACAGCACACCCAGCAAGATCTGACTTCCACTTGCCTTTGATTTTACCATGTGCCCTAGCTCAGTGCTCAGCTGTGGCTGACACCACAGTTCTAGTGCGAGAAGATACAGAAACAAATAGGGTAAACCCAGGGTAAACAGCAAAAGCGTTATGCTTTTTCAATTATAATGTTTACAGTGGTCCAAGATATAGCCCACAAAAGTCCCATCATATATTTAATATATATCAAAATGGAGTCTGATGAATAGCAGCATCTATTAGGGTTATGCTGTATCACCTGCCTCTGCCCATTCCTGTGGGATAACTCAGTAAATCCATGCCTTCGTCCTTTCCCTAGCCCCTTGGTCCATCAGTGTGGAGCATAGATTAGGCAAGACACTGCACCCCACAGGTGCAAACACACAGCTTCCTCGAGGCAAGGAACCTCCTCAGGACGGGTCACCGCGCACTGTGTGCCTGATGAGCACTTCCTGCCTCGAGAACCTTAATTGGGGTCAAATGCCAGCTGAAAAGCTGCTCTCCTACTCTCAGGCACTGGAGATAGCTGCTTCAGAGGCAGTGTTTGGCAAAAGTCAGAGGTTGACTCCACACCGCTGTTTTAAAGATCCTGAACACTGGCAGTTTCATAGCAGACTTCAGATACTAGTTATGCTATGGTGCAGCGCACCCCAACGCTTCCAGGACAGAGGTTCAACGCCTGTGCTACCAGATGGTAACACATCATATGATCCACTTCAAGAGAACTGCAACAGGAGAGATTAGAAACAAAGAATGCAGGGAAAGACTGTGTTAAAGTGCCAGAACAAGTCCCTAGAGAAGCTCAACTTAGTCCTCTTCTCTCCAGATGTCCTAGGCGATTTAGGACAAGACTGAGAAGTCACTTGGATGAGCAAAACTAGGTTCAGAGTAAATTCGAAGCACTGTTTTTAAATCTTTATGCTGCGATTAGTAGATACAACATTTATGTCATTTATGTCAAAAAGCCACCAAGCCCTGAGCTCTGAACTAACTGGAGAGCAAGTCAGCTCCAAACCAAATGCCACGTTAGACAAGTGCTATCAACCCTAGTGCTTCCTGAGCAGCATCCTGGGCCTAAAAGCTACTGTACCAGAAATGGAAAGAGCACATGAGAAATTTCACAGGAAGTGCACCAAAATTCTCATCAGGACAGGCAGGAGCCACAAACACTGGCTTCCAGTTCCTTCAGGCCTACTCAGCATGTTTACTAACTCAGTACTTAAATATTTTGAGAAAGCAATGAAACAAAACCCTGCAGAATTTCTCCCATCAAATCAGAACAAAAACCACTCTGCTTTGCTTTTGCATTTATAAAAAGCATTCTCTCCTCAAGCAAGGTTAGACCAATAAATGTCTTTACAACTCAGAGCTTATGTGTATCAGAAATCCATAAATTCAAGCAAAATCTCTGTGTTATTCAGCACAACTCCTGCCACTTTATCAAGGTTCAATACCTTAGGCTGAAATTATAAGAGGTGGAACAGATTGTTTGTGCCAAAAAAATCTGCATCTTAGAGGAAAATCAAAAATAATTAGCTTGTATCTTGGGGCAACTTCGCACATCAATTACTGAAGATGTTACCAGATCAGACCCAAGGAAAGCACTGGAATTTAATAATTTAAATTCCGTATAAATTCAAATCCTTGCCTACCTGATATGCCATTCTTGCTGGTGTTCAATAAAGCTACAGATGCTGCAGAAACTCTTTTATTATTCACAGTCTGCCCTGGTTTCCTTGAGGTACATTCTTCACTATCACTGTCCTGGAGATTTAGTAGCCTTGGCTGAAAACACTGCAGTCGACATGATCTGATATTGCTTAATATTTCAGAAAGGGACAGTCTGTTTTCACAATGTTTATTGGAAGTATTGGTCCGTGAAAAATTATAAGAAAAGTCTAAAGTCTGGGAAGAGCTTGAAGAACCACTCAGCATTTCCGGGTCAATCTGTCTCAAGACAGGATCATGCTCTGTAGATATTCGGTCCATTAAAACCCTGAATCAAGTGGACAGAGAAAAAATAAAATTAAATTAACTCTAAATACTCTTACACTTTGAAAGGAACAGAGAGTAAAAGTAATGCAGCTTTACCTTCCACCCCTACCAACTCGTCTTCTTGCAAATCCTATACATCTCCTTGGAATTGTAAGGGTTGTAAGGCAATGCCTGAACCTCAGCTTGTCCAAGTCTGCCAATTCTGAATTTTCATATGAAGAGTTAGCTTGGTCCAAACGAGGCTGTGGGGTAAAAAAAAAGGCAATTTTGTATTAATTTGGAGTGTATACTTTAGCCAAGCAAGACTACTCAAACTAAGTGATTTAATAAGTTCAATCTATGTTATAGTTCTAAACATGCTGAAAATAGACAAGTATCTCATATCATAAGATAACTTGGAATTTTTGTGGAAAAAATAAGGTAAGAATTTGTGCTGCAAAATATCCTTTTCACTTGATTACACATGAAACAAACAAACAAACAAACAACATTGCAACCAAAATGCAAGTCAGAATTAATTCAGTCTGCTAACAAGCACATAAAACTGCCCTACTCGAACAGACAAAGGTCTGGCCTTGTATCTTTTGGCTGGTAATAGTTGGTTTGGTCATTTAACAAAAACTACAAAATACAGGGCCATGGAACGATCCTCTCCTTGTTCCAGGCTCAGAGCTTCGGGCTGCCTGCAGCCTAGGGCTCTCTGCAGCATGGGCTGTGGTCCTGACCGTGCTCCAGCCTCGGCCCAGCATGCTGGAAACAGCCCGTGCCCTTCAGCGAGCGGCAGCACTGCATGAAGCTTTGTCTTTAATAAAAAGTTTATGAAAAAACGATTGTCAAAAGGTAACAGAAGTCCATTTTAATGACCTTTGTGCTGGTACAGAGCAGTCAATTACAAGACCTTGAGAATGCATTTGCCGGTGCATAGCTACTTTAGGGAGTTTTCTTTAGTCCATGAAAAACTCAGAACTGCATAATCTTTACAGATGAAAATGCTGCATACAATCTGAGATGCTTTACAGTAAGCATTAAATATTAATATCAGTTTTCATGAACACGTTAAACATGTATAACAACAGTAATATTGCAGATTAAAGAGTTAAATGATTAAAACACAAATAATTTCATAGGAAAAAGAACAACAAAAAAACCCCAAAGAATTGTCAAAACACTCAATTCCATATCAACTAGTATCTTAAAGAATCCACTGGTAAGTCTTCAAAAAAGAATACTGTAACAACAGATTTTGAAGAAATCTAGTAGTAGAGCAGAAACACATACTATAATCAGGATATCTACAAAGTGTTTTGACATCTGAAACTATCTACCTGCTACCCGTCTTCTCTACTAAATTACAAGCAGTCTTAATGACTATACAATTACCAAAGTATCTTGGCACCTAATTTCACCAGTCCTCCAATGAGGCAAGCAAAGAAAAACCAAGCCCATTATAGGACCGTGCTTATCTCTGTTCGCTCTCTGTAGCCAAACGCTCCCAGGCCCTAAGCATGTGCTGAAAATATTCAGTATAGTTCTGAGATTATGATAGAATACCTGTAATTAGGCTCAGCTCCCTGCTCACTGCTGCAATCTCAACCAAGTGTTTTTCAATATACTTAACAGCTTTTGTAATTTCAAAATAAACTTTTGACATGCAAGAAAATGCCTTAAACTCCTCTGCTTCAATAGCATATTCAACTCAAGGCCCCAGGACAGGGCTGGCATCTGAGATGAGGACCTAACAAGCTCCTAAAGCTGAGGAAAAAGTATTTGCCAGGAAAACTTGGGGCAGGTAAGATGGGGTCTCTTCTTAACAGTGGCTGAACCGGTGTGCTGCCTGTGCAATGTGTTATTTTCAAGTTACCACAAATGGACAGAGAAAAAGAACCCTTGTAAAAAACTCAGAATGTTTTTCTTTTGAATCACCAAGTGATCGGAGCTTTGGGGCTGGAAGTGGGAATAGGAGAAAATCAGACTACCATTAAGTCATTTTATATACACGTGTGTACTTATATATGTAAAATAACAAGAGTGAATTCAGTAAGAGATTGTCTTACAGCATAATACTGGCATCCTGCTCTTCTCCTGAAAGCACAAGGTCCATCAGGATCATTTTCTTCTTCTGCTTCTGATCCTGGTGAGGGTACCTAGACCAGAAAGCAAAGTCATTTTTCCAAGTGCTACATTTAAAAGAAGCATTTTAAGGGACTTTAAAGACATTATTAAGGAGGTACAGCTAGAAAACCATCATCTTTTTTTTTCCAGTTTAAAAAAAAGTCAAAAAAAAAAAACAAAAAAAAACCAAAAGTCAAGTAAGCTGACAAGTTTTTTTCATTCATATTTAAGACAGATTGTAAAAGAAAAAGGTAATATAGGTTAATGCTATCATCAAAAAGACAAGTCAGTTAACTCCCAGTGCTTTTGTCTAAGCAACCAGAACATAACCATTGCAAAGGCCATCTGCAGATTAAAAAAAAATTCACCAGAAGGATCTGCATAACAGTTGGGGAGAAAGATGTTTGGTAACATGCTAACTTGGGGTCTTCATTCTTCAAAATACTGTGGCAAAATCCTTAAAATGAAAACTTACATAAAAATGCAGTTTATAAAATACATAAACTTGAATAGTTTATGCAAATGTCATATATATAAAATATTTATTTAACAGCTGCTCTCTATCTACTGTTAAAAGTTCAAATGAGATGTTTTCAAGCTGGACTAAGTTACAGATAGTTTAGTATTGCCTCTTCTGTAAGTCAGAATTTTGTAATAAAGTGTCACCTGTGGGAACTCATCTTCATCTGAACTGTGGAAGTCATACTGTTTAATATCACTCTTATTGACAACAGGCAAGGGCTCAGTAGAAGGCTGCTGAGCAGTTACCACACACTCTAATTTAGGTTTCTTTAGGTATTTCTTCTTTTGGCGTACAACATCCAACACCTCCTCCTTTAGCGATGAATGATGAGGATGCTGTTCGTGAAAAACGAACAAGAAAAAAGTTATTTTGTTGTTTCACCTTTTTATGCCTTAGAAAGAAATGACTTGTCCTTCAGTACCTTTTAACATATGGCATTTGCCGAGTACTTCAAACAGATAAAACAATTTATTCAAATCAGAACTTCATCTGCGATTAGCTTTACTTATTAATAAACAAAAAAGCTATTCTTTCAAGTACATAACTATATGAAGTTCCTTCCACTGTACTAAGTGTAGTATATTTCATCGCAAGATATCCTATTCCAGTTATCTCCCAAAACCTCAGTTTGGTAAGCCAAGAACTTGTAATTTTCTTAACTGCTGAAGCTCATTTGGAAGGAAACTTTATTTGTTCAGTGTTTCTCACATCATTATTCCTTCTAAAGGATTTTCATGTTACCAGTTCTTGCTCCTCCTTTGTAGATTTTGTTAATGCTGACACTCTAGAATAAGAATTTATCATCATCCATGTTCAAGCGAGCAATTTAATTTCAAAGTTTTCAAACCTATTTACAACTTTAGATTAATTCACATTTGCACAAAAAATTCAAGCACAACTCTACACTTTTCAAAAACAAACAAACAAACAAACAACTTAAATTGCCCCAAATTGCTACTTGTCAATAACCACCCAACTAAAACCAATTCCAGGAACAAAGCTCAGCTTCTCTACAGCCCATGTGCAAAGTAAGGCAGAATAAAATCCCTGTAGAGTATCAAGCTTACAGATGTGTATTTAATTCACTGAACACTAGGTGTCGCAGGTGTTAAATTAAAAACTTCCAAGAGGTCCAGACCTCCAGTCTGACTCCCAAACAAACTTCTCAAAAGAAGCACATGCTAATTCTAATTCGTGTGATTAGACTCCAGTAACAGCCCTCGTGTCACCAGGATGCCAATGAAAATGGCTGATACTACCTCACAAACTATTCAAATAATTAAAAAAAATTAAGAAACCAATGAATAAACAAACGTTTTTGTTGTTCTCCAGACATTTGATAGAGCATGCCTCAGCATGCCTCCGACTAGTCTTTTTCCTTAAAATCATTTCTGATCATGACCGCATTATATACACACTTAACAAAAACAGGCTTTCCAATTACTGTAGAGTAAGACAACTAATTCAAGTCTCATCACCCTAAAATGCTTGCCAGCTCATCTGATTCATTCTTAGGTATTTAAAATGCAAGTTCACATTGCTACAATTACATTTTCTTAGAAAGTCCAAAAAGAGACATTTTCAAACACTTGAGCCAGGAAGTGGGGGAGCTGTTTGCTTTTTAAAGCAGCTCTTTGCTTTGCGCTACAGCACAGAGACATGTTCCTGTCTCAACTCCTCATTTTCCCCTACCGCCAGCTGAGGATGTTGCCGAAGGGAGGGCTGGCAGCAGAAGTGCAGGTTTTTCTCCCTGTAATGTCTGAATCTTTTTCTCTTTAACCCCTGCCCCTTGTTCAGATACCTCAGCAACAATAACGTCATTAAAATGGCTCAGGATGAGAAAAATGTTCTTATGTAACACGACTACATAGTATACATCAGAGTGGCATGTTTTAAAACAGAGAGAGTTGCTGAAAACAACAAAAGATACTCAGAGTGCAAGTAACAGAGGAAATGTGCTATGAACAAGCAGAAAAAATAGTAATACAAGTACATTAAGGCTAAAACCATTAATTGCAAAATTAATTCTCTTAATTATATCTCTTAATTGGATAGAGTGGGTGGGAACCCTATTCTGAATTTCAAACCCCCAAACTAAGTTTGATTCATTTTTCAGTATAGAGGACCTTTTGTAAGCGGGTTATAGCTATACTGACCTTTTTCATTCAATTCTATTTGAACTGCAAGCCACCAGAGCCAACGAACAGTCAGGCTCATGGCTAACTTTTGGAAGAAATATCTTAACTCTGCTCTGCACAGGTTAATCCAGACTGTTCTCAGCTCAACAAAAAAATATTATCTGCAATGTTATGTTGCCCAGTCAACATTTGTATCATATCTAAACATGAAGCTTCAGAGCTTCTAGCTATGAATTATTTTTTATACTATTGGCTCTCCAGATGCTACTAACAAGGCCAATTATAAAATTAAATATAAGCCACTGGACTTTTGTGTGCAATACAAAATTGTAGAAGACTCCTGACAAATAGCACGAAATTTCCTGAAGGGCAGCATTCTGCAACTTTGCAAATTTTAGAATAAAATACCTAGTGTGGCACATTGCAAATCAAGTGTCTCTGCTTGATTTCAGATCCTTACATCCTTTTGCAGAAGTAAATGGTTCACAAACTTGTCCAGCTTTTTCTTCCCTCCTACTGTTTGCTACTTAAAAAAAAAAATACTAAAGGGCAGGCAGGAGTAGGTATGACAACTTCTGCACAATGCTCCCGAGAAGCACACAGCTTTGGTAATAACAAGTTACTATCACAAATTCCAGTGTTTTTAAAAATGTAAGATGCCTACAGCTTTTTCAGCTGTTGACAAGATAAAAGCTGAAAGAATGTGGAAGAATGCAGAAGTAGCATTGTTCTGCCTGGAAATATGATTAGAATAGGATCACTTAAAAAGTTCAGAGCAGCTTTCTACAAAAAAAATTCACTATACAGTTTCACATTAGTCCTGATGTGCATGTGAAGTGTTCATCTTTATACAACCTTATACAAGAAAGAGAGAACTGAAAGATGGAAAATGAAGACTTGTACAAGGTTCTTAATCAGAGTCAAAACACCCACGGAACAAGAGACTTGCAGCAGCAGAAAGCTTACCTTAACTTTACATTCTTGAACCTTGTGATGGTTTCCATTATGAAGAGTGGATGAAGTTGTGCTCATCTCTTTCTCGGGTCTATTAAGTTTCACTTCATTGAGGATTTCACCTCCATAATCACCCAGATGATACCTTTGAAAAGCAAAAAGAAAAGCCTGCATTTCTATTGCTTATTTCATATTTTCATTTACTAAATCAGGCTACACACATCCCTTTTATTTTAGCTTTCTGAAGTTTACAGTGATGCCTTCAACCACGCACATGCACAGAGGACTAGTATCCACAAAGAAATAAATTACTGTAATTGGTGCCAAATCTGTTACATGAAAAATAACTTTGTTATAGATTATACAGATTTAATTTCGACTTTACCTCTTCTCTACAACTTCTAATGTTAAATGCAACAGCTCGCGTTTTGTTTTCTCTCTTCTCTTGATCATCTCCAAAATTGTTATGGCTCTGCTAAATTCTCTTCTTAATTTCAACATCTTCTCATAAGAAGCTTCATCATTCTTTCGATTCTATTGAAAGATTAAAGTTAAGTCAAAACCATAACCTGTGAGGCACAAACAGCACCAATTTAGAGAAAAAAGAAACAGAAAAAAAATATATAAAGCTGCTGAAAGAACTATATGATTACATTTATAATAAGTTTTTCATAAGCATAAGTTATTTTGAAGACGGTATCATAAGAAATTTTTGTTTAATTAAGGTAAAAAAAAAGAACTCTTTGGTCATCTCCATAATTTCTCTGCTGAGATTTCTTACTAGTCTATCGCAAACATGTCAAAACAATATATACAAAACATGGTTGCTAATACTTCTTGCCTCCTGCATTCCACACACAGCAGAGTGCACATCTGTACCGAGTTGATGTAAAACAGGGAGTAATTAAAGACTTCCCAGTTCCCACAAATACAAAACTGAGCAATTTACTTCACAGCTAGTGGAAGAAAATCCCTCTCTTCATTCAAGAAGGGAAAGTTTGTAACCTATAAAAGTCTCTATTACCTATTTGTGTGCCAATATCTATAAACTGGCACTGGATTTTCAACTTTCTAGAAAATAGACAAACTGCAAATTGCCTATAGGACGAACTGATGGATTATAACCTCACTAGATCATTTAACAAGTCTGAAGTTGGCCTGGCTCATCCAACACTTCAACTATTGAGAAACAAATCACTTGAGGCCCTGCAGGATTTGGAATGACAATTTTAAAATGACAAGATTTAAACCAACAAGTGACTGATACCTTACCTTTCTTGTCTGCATCTTCTCGGTTCTCCTCCGAAAGGCAACGTAAGGGTCGTTGTTAGTAGAGCCATCCCTCTTCTCTTGTTTGATTTGGGGGATGAGAGATGGCCCTCTGCAATTCTTACGCTTTCTTACCCAGTAGTCATATACAGCCTTAATAAGGTAATCATCTTCGTTTAGCAGCAATTTAGCTTCTTGAAGTGTTACAAGCTAAAAGAGAAAATTCAAGAGGTGCAACTGAGATGAATGTGTGGACGCAGCGAGGGAAGAAGTTACTCCATGTCTGTGTTTCTTCCAAACTTTCCATATAAACTTATTCCCTTTTCAGCACAAGAAAGCAAAAGGAGAGAAAAAAAAATACCGATCTACATCAAAGTACTTAGGCCAGTTGTAACTTAAATATAGTTGCTAACTTTTCTGCATTTTTTTCTCCTTCAAATTCCATCTTCTTCAGCGTAAGGCATTTTTAACATAACCCTTGCAAAGTCTCTTCAAGATGAGAACATTTTGGCCTCTTAACATCCAGCTTCAAACTAAATCAGGATGAGTAACCAAGGTAGAACTAGAGATTCTGGAAAGGATTTCTGATCCCAACAAAATGTCTGTCCCACCTAAAAGAAATAATCACATCCATTTCAAACTTGCCTTTCAGAACCCTATCTTTCAGGTGTAAATTTTGAGTAACTATTCAAGAACACTATCTACTATTTTACATAGTCCTTAAGACAAGGACAAGTCAAGGCACAGATCAACAAAACAAGAACCTGGATGGGATGCCAATTTGCCAAGTCTCTGAGCTAAAAGGCCAAGAGAGACACTAGAACCAGCTATGCTCACCCCTTTACTTTTCAATCCGCACAAGATTCCTCTTGGATTCTTCCAAAACTGAACAAACCAAATGGTTGCACTGAAAGATTCAGATTTGAGGAACGACCTTTGAAAAGGCATTCTGTGAGTAGCACTTTTTCCAAAGAGTTATTTTTATACCTTTCAGACTCTTCTGCAAACAAACGTTCTCTTGGAGCACCTTACTATAAAATACCAGTACTGTGATGAAATCAGGGAATAAATATGCAGCACAGGCCTGCTCTTAAAGCCAGAAAACTAGGCTTTTGGTGTGAGCTGTAGAGACTGGGCAAATCCTCCTCTCCTGCACCTGTGGAAAGCGCAAGTTTGAAAATATGAGGTTGCTGATTTCCAGAATAGTAGAAAATCTTTTACTGCAGGAGCCCAATCTTAACAGAGACTTGGACTTGCTGCTGATGCTTCCATGTCTCGGCTTTGCACTTCAGCTTCAGTCAACATCCACGAGTACTAAGCGCAACAGAAATCTAAATTCACACACACAATGTTTGTTTATAGCCCAAACTGTACACTTACCAATCACAGTAAGGTTCTTTCATAGCAACACTGCAACAACATATTTTATGTCATCTTCTACTAATGGATTACAGTTATTTAAAACAAGTCCCTTCACTACAGACATTTCACCTATTTTTTGAAGGTGACAATCAGACACAACAATGTGAATTCCATATACCTGAAAAATCACCAATATATGCTTATGCAGTCAACACACAACTCCTGCCACAACTCTTCAAAACACACACAAAACAAACAAAAAAATCCATCACTCAAACTCAGAAATGAAAGTAAATAGCAGTTTCTTAACCTAGTGTAATACCTGACTAGAACTGGCTTTTTCAAGCCTGTCAACCATTATTTCAAACTGCAACGGCTTGATTTCCATTTTCCGATTTAGTCTGTTCAACAGGGTTTCATCCTCAGAGTCCATATCATAATCTGGCTGTTCATTGTCCAGATTAAAGGCTGAAAAAGATACACACGCATAAAAGAGAAACATTAGTTAAATTACATACCATGGAAATATAGAAATCAGAAAACAAAAATATCAATAGAACTTCAGATTTTAAAAGTTCACTATAGGTGCAAACAAAAATGTCCTTTAAAGAGCTATCATAGCTTTTGTGGTTTGTAATGCCATTATAATACAGTGCCTCCATAATACCAGAAGTTTCTGAACAGTTAAATTATTATTTTCAGACAACTCCTAGACTTAGAAAGAGATAACCAAACTGAAGTTACAAAATACTCTCAATTGTCCACTTTTAATTAATTCAGCTAACCTACAGCCTTAAAACATTTAATAGGGTAAACTTCTTTATGATTGTCTAGCTAAAGTTGTAGAAGTGCTAATCCTGTGGGAACTCAAAGTCTTATTCATTCTCCAAAACCAGTTCTGCAGTAGACACCTATATCTTTAGCCATACTGTCCAAAATAGTAAATTCTGTTTTTCATAGCGAAAGTCCTATTATTACAGATCGCATTTTTCATTCTCCACACACATGCAAAGTTTCTAGTCTTTCTAAAAAGAAGTTTTGCAAGAAGGATGAGAAAATCTCATAGAACGGCAATAATTTTTATTATGTATAATAAATACTTCACATTAATATCTTGACAAGGTGAAATATTAACTACAAATCTCCAAATAATTCAATCAACAAAATAGTGTATTAATAGCAGGGAACGGTTTTAGAGTACATTCTATTTGCAGTAGCCAACAAGTCAAAGTGCTATCACATGCTTATGTTGTTCAAGTCACGCTTGTATCTGAGCACTAATCTGAAGAAAACTGCTAACCTTCCTGATATGCAGGGGAACCCAAAGGAAGAGGCATGGAAATACCAAGATCAGAACACTAGGGCTAACAAATCAGCATGCTCTCTCACAAAGAAGTTTCAAAAGTTAAAGGACAGTAATATCCTTCTTTCCCTATTTTGGACCAGTCCAAGACCACCTTTTCTGTGTGCTGATACAAAGTCAATAAATTAGCTTAAATTACTACCAGAATAGAAAATGATCTACTTGGCTTTGCATGGAAATAGATGAGAGAGAGTCAGCTACAAGTGTAAAGTGCTCAGAAAGGCAGGGCTTGACTGTGCTGTTTCAGACAGCGCCACTGAGCCAAAAGGCTTTTCTGGCCAAAGATATAGCATCAACATACGCTAAAATGCACTTCAAAAAGAAATGAGTAATAATAAAATTATATATAATGGTGTAAGTATACATTAAGTGGAATTACTAAGATCAGCAATTCAGTAATGCAATTGCTTGGCAAATTTAAGACACATAACTTAATATTTGAAACAAGCCACTTAAGTGGCATCCCTTTGATGTGGCTTCTCCTGTATCTCACAACAGTTTTCCTGCCACTTCAGTGGCAATCCATAAGAATCTGTCTAAGGTTTTCTGATAAAAATTCATACGGAACCATGAATTTTTAAAAATATTCTAGAAAAATGCATTAAAATCTCACTAGGCAAGACCATGCAAGGGACGCAGAGAGTTCTGAGCAGGTTGCAGACAAGGCCAGCTGTCCTTTCTCAGGACAACCCTCACTGCTTTGCTCTCCAATGCCCATCTGCACTTCTATGGCCTTGTAAGCATAAAAGGTCATTTTAACCAGGAAGAAAGGAGTACTCCTGCTCCTTGACTACCCCACCCCCAGCACCTACAGACTCAACTGCAGGCCAGCGCACTCCGCAAACACGTTCAAGCAGCTCTGCTCAAAGTAGACAACTAAAGTTTTTGAGACAACATGCCTGTGTGATTCTGAAGCACATTTCCAAACAGAAGGAAATTTCCTTAATAATAAAAATAATTAAGGATATGTATGGAAAAACTTGAGAAGATATTGACCATTTACCATAAATCATTTGGAGACACTCAACTCACTGTCCCCAAGGGGTCCCAGAGAACCCCAATGGTTTCCTGCTAAGCTCCCAAGTTGTCAGTTTGCAGAAAGAGCCAGGACACACCAGGATCAGCCTCTCACTTCTGGTTTACCTCCTCCTTGAAACCACACGCCAAACAACACACCAAGTCCACCTAAGTTTATAACAATGTTGAATTACTAGCTGATAAAACCCCAGTTCTGTGAAAGCAAAAGTAACAGCCCATATCATGTATCATGCTTTTAGCAGCAATTTGGATACCACTTGTCACGATGCACGGTTATCAACAGCTTCTTGCCAATAAAAGGCCGTTCATATGGAGGCTGTGTGACAGCGGAGAGGAAGCAACAGTGGTTCCCTGTAACACAGCTCCTATGCCAGCAGAGTCAGGAAGGCCACGAAGCCTCTGCAACCCCCTGGAGATCTACAAGTCTGGGAACGCAAGATTATATAGATAGCGGTTCCCCTTAGTCTTCCCTCTGCCAAGCGCTAGAACTGGAGCGCGTTGACTCCTCGCCACCGAGTCGGCTTGTCTGAGCTCTGCCAAGAGATTCGAGAAGCATTCTCCTTGAGGGCTGAGCTTCGAAACACACTTCAGATACCCGTGACCATCATTTTGTGCTGTTTTCCCCAGCACAGAGCAAGCAGTCGTGCATCTGCAGCTAGCTGCAGAGAAAGGCATTTTTCATCCTGCCTTTAGCCTGGCAGCTTGCTGGCTCTGACAGCCATCACAAGACACAGGTGGTTTATGTCTCTTGTGATAGAGCCATCACAACATCTTGTTTCTGCCCCGCCATAGCAACAGATACAACTGTTCATTCATGCCTGCAAGAATCAGTGCAGAACAAGTCTCAGTGTTTACATGAGCAACTACTGGCTAGCACTTTAAGCCCACCTAGCCTGCTAGTTCCTGCAGTTAAAAAGCAGCCCATCTAGATCCATTCCCCCAGACAACCCCTGGGAGCTTCTTGTGGTTGACTAATAAACATCCTACTCCAAACTCTGTCATATCCTACAGCGCCCTGGAAGACTTTAAATTTTATATAACTTTAAACCAAATTACATTTGGGTTAACTTAACTAAGTTAAGTAATTTTACTTAATTAAAATAAGGCCGTGGTTCCATAGTCATTTTGCAGTGACCTATGTGTGCGTTGCCACTGAAACAAGCGGCTCCAGCAGCTTTCCCTCCTCAGCAAGCCTGGTGCTGCCACCTTGCTCACGCTGCTGCTGCTAACCATGAAGTGAAGCTGAGCAGGAAACCGGAAATCTGAGAGCTGAAGAACCACAAAACAGAAATTCTAACCAAAGTAAAAGCAAATCAGAAAAGCTTCAAGTCATTCTTATCCCAGAAGCAAAATGAGGCACAGCCCTATTTCAATTTAATAATTTGCACAGAACTTCTTAAATCTAATTCTATTAAAGATGCATGCAAATACTGCCTTTTTGTAAGCAGTACAATTGTTATAGATTTATACAAATCTGATTTTTACTACTCCAACATCCCCTTTTCTTCTCATTCTATAATCTTTATTTAGTCACATTCAGGGCTACTTTCTTCCATCATAGCAACCCTTACTACAGGCTTTCTGTCTTCCTCCCAGCATTTCACACGGTTACCATGTCTACAGTAAGTTTGTAGCCGGTAACTTCTAGTGCTCTGGACCAGAAGTAAAGAAGCTTTCTACAACAGGCATTGGGCAGTTACACATTTCAGATACTCAGGTTGAAAGGGCAGGCTGAAGAGACACTGTTACAAGTTCTCTAAAAATGTGGCATACATAACTAAGAATAAAGTGCAACTCTAAATTCATTTTAAACAAAGTAACACATCTTTAAGTGAAAATTATTTCATGTAAGTTTGAAAACTCCAGCTTTTTGTAACTTGCAGTGGTTTCATTAGCTCTTTTCCCCTGCCCCCCATCCCACATCATTTACATGCAGGAGTCTTTGCTTAGGAGGCAGTGTCTTTATATACATATAAGCAAAGCATGTGCACACATATAAATTTATATATACAGAGCAGGAACAACTTGCATCCAAACACATATTTTTGGTTCCAGTTCTATTTTTTCAGCTAAGGAAACTAATTTGCAAAACTAGAATTCTAGTAGGAGTGCAAACATAGTAACTTATTCCCTTTGCTGAATATTAGTTAGCTATAATACATCTCTATATTACTGTAAACACATTCATTCTTGGAAAATTACTAATCATACTAGCATAATTAAAGTTGTTAAAGGCTTTTACTTTATACTCAGTCAAAAGCCATCTGAATTGGTACTACCCAGGTTCTGCAAAGTCTGGAATCCACGCCAGTTCATGTATTCTGCAGAGAAGGACCTGGGCGTCATGGTGGACGACAGGTTGACCATGAGGCAGCAGTTGCCCTCGTGGCCAAGAAG
>JAUBNY010001051.1:480548-498687 GCA_032275445.1 Crypturellus soui
TGGTTCAAACAAAAGAATACCCTTAATTATGTTGGTAAAGTTAAAAATAAAACCCTTGGCTACCACATAAGCTGCAGAATTCTTTAGGCTTACTTATAATATGTTAGTAATAACCACAGCAGGTATGGAATACAGTAGCTGGCCTCTTGGTTTCTGACAGTTTACTTAACTTGAAGACAGTAGTTCTGTTCAATAACTACAGCATGAAAACACAATTTCTAATCAGTTATAGTAGCATAAAGTTGTCTTGCATCATTCTTGATGGAGTACATATATGTGGCGAGAAAATCATCTTAAAGCTGTACCTAGTATTTGTCATCATTATACTTCCCTCTTGTAGCTCTATACAGAGATGCAGTGCATCTTAACAACGCAAAGAATAATTTGGCCTAATGTAGCCAGCACTTTTAGATATATTTATTAGCAATATATTTACAGGGTTTCTGGCAGTGACCAACAAAGAGAGGAATAAAGTACATTTCTTAAGTCAGTCAGCCTGCCTTACACATAGCTCTATTGCTTCTAGTAAATAGAAGAATTTAACCAATTTCCTCTGGCTCATTTCTTATGAGTGTTATTTCCCAAAATCTCTAATGTTGGAAATACATGAGAAAAAGAAGAAAAAAAAGAGACTTTACGACATAGTGATAAAAGAGGAGGACTTTTCAATACACAGTTTTGCATTTCAGCACCATTTGCTTAACCTGAAGTTCAGTTGTAAGAAAAGTAGACAACACTCCAACATAAAATGCTTTTCTGCTCAAATCTCCACAGAGATCAGGAGCCTCTTTTTGAGGCAGCCAAGATGGGTGTGATGAACAGAGATTTCAACATGTTCTCTATGTCTGGCAAGACGAAATTCAATAAAATCAATACTGTTTGCACAAAACCCAAAGCTAAGACAGCAGAGGACTGTGTTCCTGTCCAAGTTGTTCTGGCATAACTCCATCAATAGTCTTTCCAATATGATTAAGGAAAAAAATACAAAACAACAACAGCAACACAACACAGAAATCAGTGATGAGCAGCCAACACTGATCTTGTGCTTCACCATAAAGTCCCACAAACTACAGCAACACCTGACTACAAAGTTGTGCTACAAAGGTTAACTCTTAGGAGAAGTCCCAGTCACAAAATAAACCTCTAGAATGATATTTTGCAGAGGACAGATGATTCACATGCCAAGGAACAACTGAGCAGCTGGAACATAAATACCATCTATCTCCTCTCAACTGAACAGCACCCAAGAAAACGTTCAAATGAATCCTAAGAAACCCATGATTCATTTTCCTAATGAGACCTTTTGACATATAGAGAGCCAAACACATAGAAAAGTAAACTTCCTTTTATCTATAAATTAAACTAAGAGTTCCCTCTATAAAGAAATACATGATTTTAGCAAACAAGGAACATCATTGCTACTGACAGCCCAGAAAATACCTGGCACTAGATAAGTCAGACATGCTACAGTGATTAACTTAGGCTTTGCTTTTAGACCAGCTCAAGTTGAACTTTTGAGGGCTTTGTTACAGTCAGCAGGACCAAAGCGGATTTTTGTTACAAAATTCCATTTACTTGATTTTTGTTTAGATGCACCTTTAGAATGAGCAGTCACTCCCAACTCTTGCAGTAAAACTATCCCTTTTCACTCCCTGTATTAATATAAGCAACTAGAAGGCAACTAGAGTCAGTTCTTCAGATTTTCCTTTTTTATGGGAAAGGATGGCTTGACCAACATCAGCTGATTAAGAGACCAAACACAAAGCTGTCTAGCTACTGCACACGAACATCAGCATAGAGCCCCGAATTGGGCACTGCAGGAAAAAAAGATTACCTTTAATCATTACTTTTTCAAACTTCAAAAGAGAAGCTGGATTTTAGGTATGTAAATCCACCTCAGAGTTTCAAGTTTTTTCAGATTTCCTGAATATTGTGGCAACTTTGGCTTCAAAATTCTTTTGACTGTTACTCTATATAATTAAAAGGGGCTAAGAAAAGAAAAAAAAGGTTGTGAACTTACGTTGAATGTGAATGAACTGCTTTGGTTGTTTAAACTCTCCTTTATACAAACGATTGTAATAGTTGACATTGCTCTCTGCTTCGGGAACTGGAATAACCATGCTCTCTTTCTTTTCTCGGAAAACTTGTTGTGCCGAGATAGCCCGTTGCAAATGGTGTTCCTGTAGGAAGAAAGTTAGAATTTGTTTATTTAGATACCAGCATATACAAGTGCAGATTGCTGACTTCGAATGTGCTCTGAGGCTCCCTTCTTTCACAGAAATCCATGCAACCTGGTTTTGCCTATTCCAGGGACTATCATCCACCCATTCACACACATCAATTGCTGAGAAGAGGGGAGAAAAAATAAAAAAGAGAGAATGTTTGAACAAAGAAGAGCCTTCTCTCCCCCATTTTGGGTTTCTGGGAGCTCCCACAACCAGCTCCAGCACCCATCCTGCCTCACAACACAAGGTGCCAACACCATAAGCAGCAAACCAGCCCCTTTTGGTAACCTGGTTGCAAGGCGTTCTAGTACACACTTCTGCCTGGCACTCACACACTCTGTGCTATACATTTGGTAAATTTTCTAAAGACTGGACTTTTCTAATTCTATAGAACATCTTTTTTCAGGGTGATGTATGAAAACGGATATTTTAAGTTATGTAATCAAAGTTATTACATAAGTGATAGCCTCTTAAATATTAAGATCTTGAAGAAAGTCTTTTTGCAATTTCTGCAAAGTTAGAATGCAACCACAAGTCAATGACTGAAAGAGTAGAATTGAAAACCTCTTGTAGTAGATAAAATGACATTAAATCAAACTATCAGGCTCCCAAGTGAATGCTATTAAGACAAGCATGCAATGAAATACCTGGTGTTATCTGCCTGAGTTACCACACACTGAGTAATCCTGTCACTCCACCAATAAAACATGTCTTGTAGAGCTTCACAAAACTATGTAGATTGACTTAAAGAAAAATGGTTTATTCTCTTGCTGCTTTTTTTCAGTTGTTAATGCCCTTAGAGTTGCCTCCTAGAAGCACAGCACACACAAGAATCCTGCTGAAATGCTGCCAGGAAGGACCTCTGCAGGTTATTTGTCCAACCTCCCTCCCCAAACCCATTATCACCATCTCTAAAATAGGTCAACCAGGACTTCGCCCAGTCCTGAAAACCCTCGGTGACAGAGATCCCAGCCTGTACTGATGCCCAGTGCGCGTCCATCTCTGAGGAGAAACTGCGGAATTCTTCTAAAAGAGCTGTGAAGCTTCAGCTGGCCCTGTCCTCAAGTTTCTCAGCATTCACCCAGATGGAAGCTTCACTGCTTGACATGCCGACACCTTCCTCTACAATAGGATGATCATCAAATATACTTGGGCTGCACTTTTCCATGCCCTTTCCTGAAAGAAGCGAAGTTGACCAGCTTAACCCCAAATCTGCCCTCTGGCTTGCCTCTTCTGAAGTTGGACATAATGACGTTTTCTCCTGGTCACCACAAATCTCCCTCAGCTACGGAAGTTTTGATAGCTGTTAACTACTGGCCACACAGTCAAGCTTTTCCAGCAGCTTTTGGATTCCTTGCCTTCAGGGATTTCCTCCCTAAATGTCCAAAGAACCAACTCACATATTATGTGCATCTTTTTTCCATCTTTTGTATTCTCTCTCCATGCATTTTAAGCTCCTTGTGATTCCATATCAGTGATCCACATCTCAGTGCAAAAGGTCCAACAATCTGTTTCCACCGTTCTTGATTATTTGCAGACATTAAAAGCTCCCTTCATGCTATCCTTAATCACTGTGTGGGACAATCCATTTGTTTCTTCAGAAGATATTAATCTAGATGACTTTTTCACAGTCTGTTCTGTGCTGACTCCTTTTCCCTGCTATTTTACTCTTCTTCTCTCCCCGCTCAAACATTTTAAATTACATGAATTCAGCTTACGCTTTAAATAAAAATGCAAATACAGTCTGTCAAGATGATAGCCATACACACAAAACACACCACTGAGCACGAATGTATAGATATGAGTCCCCAGGGCGTCAAGTAATTACTGGGATGTGCCTGGCAGGTACATTCCTAGTTGCAACCATGGGGATTTAAAGGTCTTTACTGGGTTCTCTTAATCCCCACTTTATTTCATGCAGTCAGGGTTTCTGTTTCTTCTTCCCATCCTCTTACCTTGATCAAAAATAATAGCTGTATCTCTATGTACTCAGACTCACAATTCAGGTTATCTGTTGCACCTCCGTATGGCAAAATTACATGGAACCGACAACACTATTTTAAAAGCATATTTTATATAGTGGACAATTTTTTTCTCCAATACTAATTTTCCCTGTGCACAGTCACCATCCAAACCATGCTGCAGTTTTTTTCCTTCCTATACTTGCTATCTGTGGTGACATTATACTTTTAGAGGCCACAGCACCTAAAAGAGTTGGCTTTTTTTTTTTTTTTAATCAAACACACTGTTCTAATTTGTTCAGATAAATTCCTTTCCACCTTTTCCAGGACACACAATCCCACACAGTTATCTCAGTGTGCAAGAGTACTTGCAAAGAATTCCTACTCCATTTCCAGTTTGGCATTTTTATTCGGGTCAACATTGCTCAAGTCATAGTTCTGAAAGTACTTAAAGACACAAAGCTCAGAGCTCGTTTAAAGACTGATTCATCACAGATTAAATCACTTCAATATCCCACTGCTCCCCAAACAAAACAAACACTAACACTTTTCTAAAGTGACATTAAAACTGGCTCATATGGGAGACACAGAACCACACTGGCCTAAGTAATTAATAAATAAAAAAGGGTTGACATTTGGAAAAAAGAAACACAGACACAGACACATGGCAGTTGGGATGCAGAAAATCTTTTTGGTCCAAGCACAGTTTCACAGCTTGCTAAACAATGCAGATGAGTAATTTAGATCCTCAGTTTTTGTAACACTGCTAGTAAACCCACCAAGAGTTCCTAGAGAAAATCTGACAATAGGTCACTTTACTATAAAAAGCCCTCACATGCAATAACTTTCAAACAAATAAAAGTATATTTAACAGTATTACTGTTACTCGCTAACTTCAAACAACAGGCAAATAAACATTTTTTTTCAAATTAGAATAAACCAAAAATCTTTCTACTGAACATGAAGTTAAGAGGATATTTAAACACCCTAAACAGTTGAGTTTTACAGGTACAGAATTTAAGTAAAACTCTTACGACCTTTATATGAAAAGGTATCAAGAGAGCTCAATTAAAGCTGGAATATACCCCTTTTAAAAGCTTAAAAGCAAACCTTTCTCACTGAGCAAATATTTCAAACACGATTTAGACTGTCCCATTTATCCAATTAGCATCATGACTGATATAGAAACAGCCGTGTTTAATACATGCAAGCTGTTGCTTTAGCATATTTAAATATTAACACCAGTTTTGCCCTCTAGGTGCAAGGTTCACACACCGAGATGCATGCTGGCCGCTCAGGTGCAACCTGACAGAAGATGTGAGCAGGTCCCTGCAGTCGCTGACCACAGTGCTCCCTGCGGTCCCTGACCAAGCTCCCCTGCACACAATCAGCATTACTCCAGAACCTGTGCCGCTTTGGAGCCCCCAGCCATTACCACGGCCATTAACATTAACGATAGCTGGCTGAGAATAAACACCTTTTTTTTTTTTTTTTTTTTTACCAATGCAGTTCGGGCACACACATTGCAAGCCTGGCTCAAGCTCAAGCCTCAGAGGTGGAGCAAGATCCCTCTGCTGTCCCATCCTTCCAGTCTGGTGATGCCAAAGATTTTAATGATCATTTTCCATCTGAAAATTTCTTCAGTATGAAGAATAATAATGAGGTTAGAAGAATATTACCTAGGGAAGTAGTGATGTATCCTCTTTTTTAACCTGATAGAGCTACATTTACCTTGCAGAACACCACACTCGATCCTACAGATGGGTTTCCTTCTCTCCTTAACCTTACAGCCAGTCTGTCCAATACTCTCCTTCAGTATGAAGCACTTCCTTTCAAGTAAACGGGCTAAGTTTTTGGATGTGTGTGTTTGCAGATCCCTATGGTTGAATGCCAGCTTCTTACTGAAAAGCTGCTCTTTGCCTTACTTATGAAACTGCAATAGGCCATTCTGTATTGAGTTCAAGCATCCGAGGAGAAGAAAGTTCAGAGCAAACCAACATTTCTGTCCCCTCCTCCATCCCTCAAAATTATATAAGCAACAGTATACACACATATTTTTAAGTAAAGCTATTTCAACATCTTTATTCACATTTTCCAATTTTTGTAGTTTGCTGTTTTAATACACTTTTGCTATTATTAAGATTTTGTGGTAGTAAGTACCCAAGTATGCTGTTGTTTACTGTGATACTATTTAGAGGAGAAAAAAAAAAAAAAAATAAAAAAAGTTCAGTCCTTTCACAACAGAGTTCGAGGACACACAATTTAGATTAAAATTGCAGTGCTGCAAATACTGCTAATGAAAGAAGTATCTGCTCTGATGTTACCAAGATACAAGAGAAACAAAACATAGCATGATGTAGTTGATAAATTGATTCGCTCAGAAAGATAAGTGGTTTTAACTGTGTAGCACTCCACTAAAACTATGTAAAATCTGAAGGTAAAGAAAAAAAAAAATCAATTTACTAAGATTTATTTACTCAAAATGAGCAATCTCTTGCATAGCCTAGAACTGGCCTTGCATTTTGCCTGCAATCCAGAACAGAACCAGAGCAAAGGAAGGAAGGAAGGGGAACTTCACCAAAGCCTGATTATAATACTAAGACATAGAAACTGCTAGTTGACATTTTTATATTTAATATGGAGACAAGAAAACAAAAGCTATAGAATTTCAATACAAAATGTGTACCAGACTTGTCTTTTAATATCTCAACAGTAGCTATCACAAAGCAGGTTTTAGGGGGTATCTGCCCCTGGAGAAAAAAACAACAACAACAACAACACACACACACACCTTAGTGTCAGGAAGCCCACGAAGTTACTATTTTTCCCTATCTACATCTGTAAAGATTTCCAAGATGGAAGCTCAAAGAGAACGACCACCTTTTGTTTTCTCCTGTAGTTAACTCATTCAGTTCTTAACTGTCTCAAAACACACATCAATGAAATGTTATCCTCCTCTACACAGAGGGCCTTTATGCTTTCTGCTCCCATGAGATTACTGGGAGAACTCTTCTCAAGCTGACAGCAGCACATTAGCAAAATTCTGGAAAAAAAAAAAAAAAAAAAAAACAACAATGACTCCGGGACATGTAAATTTGTGTAGCAGGATTAAAACAATGACCAATTATCTGCAGCATGGTTGACTTTTTGCCCTGGTGCAATCATAAGTAGAAGTGGATCTGAGCAGCTGAAAGGTTTATTAATCATTAAATAAAAAGTATGAGTAAGCAACAAAGATTTATATACTGACTTCAAGCTAATGCACTTGAAACAAAGCCATTTTTATACAACAAATTTCTCTCTACTAGCTACACTGGAGGTTTTTCCTCTTGTAGAAAGAGGCACAAAAAAACCCTCAGCAAACTGGAGAAAGTATCCCTCACAGCAAAGGGAGAAGATTCCCCAAAACAACCTCTTGATTTCACTTTTGGCTATATCATTTTTTCCAATATAATTCCTCGATTTCAAAAAACCCTCTGAAGTCAGAGCATTCATCCACTCCAATCAATCTGTTCCTCTATCAAGACTCCTTGTAAACAATTATTAGCCTCAAAAGTATCAAACCAGATATTCTATTTATTTTTCACCCATTTTTAATAATCATAAAAAACACCCCCCCTCCCTCCAATCTTCCTTACTGCCACATGATGATTACAGGAAAATAAATGGTGAATTAATGTCAGACTGCTACTACAAGCCACTCAAAGACAGTGGCAGAAATCAAAACATGCTACACTACCCTAAAAATTCACAGAAACCCTTTAATGGGTGAGATACCAATGAGGATACACACACTTTTCAATTGCTTTCTCCCTTTCTTTCAGTTCTCAAGTGGCTATAATCTCACTAAGTAATACTAGTGCTATCTTAAAGCTGAGGAGAAACTATTCCTTAAAGACAACTTGTCTGCAAACTACCTAGGAATGCTGATGAAGGTTGAAGAGATACAACAGAAAGGCCACAAAAAATAGCTGGGCTGAATTCTTTGTACAACACTTGGTGTCTAGATAGAATGAGCTGACACAGGACCTGCGGATACAGAAAGTCCAACAAGGACTAACACATGCCAAAAACTTCATTCATTTCCTCTCTGACAGTCTGTCAAAGGTGTCCCTCCATCACCCCATGTAATAATAGACTCAGAATAATTGCAAGACAGCCCAGCAACTACCCTTCTCAGTGGAGCAAGCAGCAATATGGGAACAAGCCACCTCTCATTCTTATAAATGTTACTTCACAAACATGTTAATGGCAGAAGTCACAGTTTATGAAATGGGAAGAAAAAAGAAAAACAAACAAACAACCCACCACTCTCCTACAGTACTGTATTTCAAAACTACATTTAATTAGTCAAATATCCAAGCTGTCAAAACTCAGTTTGAAGTTCCATTTAATGAAATTATTAAAAATTCCCTTTAGATAGACTAAATATGGCACTTTGTGAAAAAGACCCTTTTTTTCCTGACAAGCTTTGTTCTGAGATGCCTTTTTACAGCATTTAAATAGAAAACTGTTACAAGTTCTGTAATAATTTATTTAAAAAGTAGCTATCTAGCTCCATTTAATACATTTTTATCATTCATTATATAACGAATGCAGTTTGTACACACAAAAGAAATTACTGAACTACCTCTCAAGAATTCCTTTTTATTTTCTTGCTTCAATTAATGTAACTTGATTTTCCCACATCAGGCAGAGCTGAGATAGAAGGATACAGGCTCACATACATAAATTCTCTCCCTCAATTTTTATGTAATTTAGTCTGCAGTGGCTAAGACATCAGGGGCTGGACACCCCATGCAGGAGGTTACCTGCTCTTCACATTTGTCAGAAATGTGATCAGTAGCAAAGCAACTGTGGTACCTTATCGTGAAAGATGTCATTTTGAATCTAAGTGCATAAACATGTGCTGCTGTTAAGTGAAACACCTGCATTATCAAAATAATAGTAATTTACTGTGATCAAAAGAGAACCTGCTGGCTTTGCAATGAAGCTAAGAAGAATACAGATGCCAGACTCTCAGGGATGGACTTTCCTGGAAAGTTTCAGGCATAACCTTGGAGTTCACAAACAAGTTAGTAGCAGCACCTCTTTCCCACGTGTCTATTAAGTCTCCCTTCCATATGTGTTTGTGCATGTGCGTGCGCATGCCTGTGCATGTATATATGTGTGGGGGGCAACACCTCTCTATCCACCCTTTTTCTTGAGAAATAAATTTACAAAGCACTTATCATACAAAAACAAAACTGGAAGTATACACACTGATACCAGGCTGTTTCAGTTTTATGGAGTTCTAAGACAAGCATCCTCAAAGTTATAAAAAGCAGAGTGATGAACATAAAAATGCCCCCTCCTATTACAAAAAGTCAACTTAGAGAAAAAAAAAAGTCTAAAAGAAGACACACTTAATCTGATCACTAGCTATCATTGCTAGACAGCCAGTATTTTACTTTTGTTTAAGATTCACACATGTAAATCACATAGTACTGGTGCTTCAAAGTAGAAATATTTGTTTTGCAACTCAGATTGGTTATTTTAGCTTTTCCTATTTGTGTAGCTCAGACCTGCACTTTATTACTATTTAAATGAATGACAAATTAAAATGCAAATAGTAGGAAAAAAAAAAAAAGGCATTCAAATTTAAAGTGTTGGATTTAAGAAATAACAAGGTCGCATATAGCATTCTCTCCTTTTGCCTTAAAGGATTAGGTATTCTATCAGAACAAATACAAATTAGACACGTAACTGACCACCACTGACTCCAATTAGAACTGCACCAACACAGGTCAAAAATCTGAACTCAAGATTTTTCTGCGAACTTGCCCCTTCTGCTCCTTTACATTCAGGACAATTCTGCTGAGTACATAAAAAATATTTTAAACTGATACGTGGACTAACATTAAAAGGTGATCATTTATTTAACAAAAGAACTTATTTTGGAAATTAATCAAAATCAATATTTTAAAATAACACATTATAACACTGCATTTCTTTTTTGACTCAGAACTATTCAAAACTGAACATGAAATTATGACACTCTACACCAATATTACTTTTGGTTTCATCAAGTGATTACCTTGAATTCTTGCTCCCTTCGCTGGTAATAATTCAGTTCTGGTTCAATTCTTCTCTAATCTGTCACAAACATTTCAGCTCTACAATTTGTCTTGACCAACAACTATTTCTGTGACACCTAATATTCAACTGTAATTTTATTTATGTAAATATTTAATGTGTTCTTTATCTTTGAAAAAGTTGAATGGCTAGACAAATATGCTAAGGCACCAAACTATTCAGATAAGCATAAATAAGGCATAGTATGTTAGTTCTTCTGACAAACTCAATTACAAATAGCCTTTGAATAGTTAGTAGCTGAAGTGATCTTTCTTACAAAAAATAACTGATACCAAAAGGAACATAAGCAGATATAATGTTTGTTAATTTGAGCAATGAAAATAGGACACTTTAACTGACATAATCAATACAAAAGCTTTATGAAGAACCTGACTACTCCTCAATTTTGCCAAATGGGAGCAATATGAAATCAAGCACCATGTAATTCAAACCCTACTGAGCTGCCCGAGATATTTCTTTCCACGGTAATCTTAAACTGAAGGAAAAGAAAAAATTACTATACACACTTGAGAAGTTCCAGAGCTGACAAGAAAGCACAGACAGGGAAATATTTAGAAGATTCTGAAATGTAGCTAACCTTCCCTCCTGGCATTTCACCTCACCCCGAGGAACGGCACCTACAAGTGAAAATTGCTGCCTGAGGAGCAGAGGTGCCAATCTGCCCTGACCTCCAAGCACTAAGGATTCCAGTGTTCTCTAGTAAGGACTCAGGCACCTCAACCAGTTAAGGCAGATTTCACAGACCTGGGTTAACTGACCCTACCCACACTGCTCCAGCCTGCAGCAAAATGCGGCTTTATCTAAATTAAGGATGTAGCTGTAAGATAAGAGCTTGAATCCACCTAACCGAAGCATGACACAGACAGGGCAATCTCCCACTCCTCCATTCCCAACGCTTGCCCTTTGGGACGCCATCGAGGATGCTCCTCTTATCTGTGACGGGCTTCCACCTCCCACTCTCCAGGCAGGATGGCCAGGATTTAGGAAAGCACAAACAAGAGTAACCATAAAAGAGACAAGAAAGTCAAAAAACATCCCATGGCTGCTAGCACAGACCACAGCTAGACTGGCTTAGATGTTTTAGAAGTCTGTTCCAAGAAGAAGCTTGGCCACAAGATAGCTATTAAGTGTTAATGTGCTAAGCTCTAAAAACTGAGCATGGGTTTGAGTTTTAGCAGCAACCTTCACATCATTTGGATTCATCCACATAACTACACCCACAGCAAATTAAAAGAAAACCTACCCAAATTAACAACTCAGCAGTTAACATGCCACTTAAGTCACTCAACAATCTTGCCATTCAGATTGGTTCAAAAATCAACAGAAGAACTTTCATCCCCACTGCCCTGTCATGTTCAGGCAGTCCAAACAAACTATTTTAAAGGCCAAAATATCCTTAGCAAATAGAGTATTATAGAGTACAAGTGGTGCACTGACAGATAATTTTTCACCCACAAAAATATTTTGCAGGTGAATGCTAAGGAAGGATAGAGGATGACAGCTGAAAAGTGAAATAATTGCTGGGAAATGTAGCTTAAAAGTGCACTTGTGAAGAGTGCACAGTATGTTGCAGCAGGTCTCAAAGGGAGGGAGAAAAATACAGAACCTGAATGCAGCAAAAGAAGTCTCAAAAACACAGGTGAAGTTGAGAATTCTAGGAGCAAAGCATCCCATTATCGAGAAGATTTGGAGCAAAACTAATGCAGCATTGTCATCACCTGCTACCATCCAAAGGCCTCAGAACATGCACAAAAATGCTAAAGGTGCTGAAAAAGTAAGCTTCTAATGGTAGCAAGAAGACTCATAGAGTCATTTCATTCCTCTAAAATGAAACCTATTTCTTTCCTAAGGGTAATCTGTTGTCCTGAGTACGCTTTGCATGAAAGTGCTGTTTTTTGACGATCTGCACTTGCACGATCATTAGAAAATTTCTCAGAGGATTTTTAATTTACAGAATAGTCACACGCTTCTAAATTGAACTGTCCTCTGTTTATTCTTTATTTTACCCACTGCTGTCATGACTTCTTCCCTGAAGAACAAAGTCCTTCATTTGTAAGCAACTTTGAGGGTTAACTGCAGGTCATGAAAGTATTTCCAACACACAAATCTCTCAAATCAGAACAGGCTCTGTAACAGTGAATCCACACAAGGGGTCTTATTATTTGCACAACCCCCATTTGCCCTAATATTCCTGAGCTACACAAACATTTAAAGATACTGCAAATAGTGTGTATAACTGACATTTACTTAATTATTAATAAACTCAACTGTTTTAAATTTGACAATATTCAAGTAAAACTCAGCTTTTAGGATGCTGCCCAAAGTTATTAATAAACTAATTAGGTGCCGATTGTTTTTTCTAAAAAGTTTAAACCAGCGAAAAAATATGCCAACATCCACATTAAGATAACAGTTTTAAATATAAAAAATAAACACACACATACTGTATATACATAGTATACATATATATCTTACTATATGTAGAGTAAGAACTTTGTTGCTGCAATTGCATAATTGCTTGGAAGGCTAACTGGTCCATTTTCTGCCCATTCAGAGTCCTCCCTCAGGACAGGCACATGTTTACTACAGAAGACTCTATACCATTACTGTAAGACTGTACTTTTAAGCAGCGTAACACTACTACATATGGTGTCTGCTCCATGGTGCATATAAATATATATATACACACAGGCTTCTAAGAAATGAATAGAAAAAGCAGTCTATCTCTTCATGTGAAAAAGGTACTTGAGCAGCAGCTTGAAAGGATAGATAATACCTAGCATTTCTGTTCAAACAGGAGCAGAAAACTGAACACTTGGATGGAAGTGCAAACAACATTCCCAGAGCTCTCTTCCCTCCTAGGGATGGGAAGGGACAGCAATGGTATGGAGTGGGGAGATCATAGTTTCACAAGCTCAGCTATGAAAAAAGTCCTATATAAAATGGATTCTTTGTTTAGTTATTTCAACACAGATTTATTACAGCGTTTTTCCCACAATGTTCATTAACACACTACCCATCTCATTTTCTTCCAGCACCTTTAAAACCAAAATCTGAGTGCCTCAGAAGGCACCAAATAGCTATTTCCAATCAACACCTTAATACCTCATTCTATTTCTTGAAGTCACTTGTTTAGCAGGACTAGCAACAGAACCTAGTTTCTCTCTAAGAGATACCACCATTATTATGAAGTTAAAGCTACGTAAATATTTCAAGACAGCTACTAGTTAGCAAATTAATTAGTACAAATAATTATTGTTAAGCTGTGAGAGAGGGGGAAGGAAAAAATAACTTTCTATTAAAAAAAAAAAACTTTTTATTTTCATGAAAAATGAAAGCAATCACCTTCAATACTTCCACATCCAAAGTAGCCTTAAGAGAGGTACGTTTCCCAGCAAGATGTCAGTGTCTCAAGTGGGGAAAGACTCAAGGAGGAAGACAGATGCCATTAGCTGACCTCCAAAGGCAGATTTCATTGCAGAAAAGTCAGCAGTATGGAAGCAATCAACACATATCCAAGGAGAAGAATATATATAGAAAACAAGGCTACTGGCTTTCATACTGCAAGTAACTGTAATATGTGAGCAACTCCATTTCCTTTCACAGAGGGGTGACATTGTCTCTAAATATCTAACTGTACAAAAAATATAGAAGCTGGAAAATGTGTATGTAAGCTTTTAAACATAAGCAGAAGAGCCAAAAAGTCTGACTGCCTGGTTTCTTCTGGTTCAGTAATTTGCCTTTTGGAACCCCTGACTATATGCAAACCTGAGCATATTTTCTCTGGGGTGCTGTTCACTACAGCACTATCATCAACTGGAAACGTGATCATTTAAGAACTGAACTAGAACAGACCACTGAAGTCTCCAACCAATGTGTTTATTCTCACATGTGCAGGATGAAACTAGTCCATGAAAAATTAAAAGGTTTCTACTGATTCATTTTGCAACAACAACGAAAGAAGAATTGCCCAAATGTAAAGATAAATTCAGGAGAATGTGACAGTAATACAGAGTCAAAATTACATGCTTAAAAAAAAAAAAAAAGCACCACCAGAAAAATAAAATTAGCAATCACCTTTATGCATACCTATATATATATAAGTGCTCCTGACTGAACATTGTATCAGCAAAAACATCCAGCATGGTACTCTGTATCAGCAGAAGAGAAGAATTCAAGCAAAGGTGGCATTTGTGCAAAATTAATGCTTCCTGCTTTAAATGGAGAAGCAGTGAGGTATTTTAGAAGCATCACCAGCTCCACAATGTCTGGAAAGCCAAACAGTGAATTCAAGTTTCCAGTGTTACAATGGAAACAGAATGAACTAAGAAACTGAGAGAGCAGAAGACAAAGAAAGGGGAGAAAAAAAAAAAAAAAAAAGTATTTCCAGATTTTCAAAACACTGAAAAATTGAACACTACATTAAATGGCTGACAGATAGTCCTGAGGTGATTACTCAAGGACTGAGAACAAAATTCACTCCTTTTTATTCTTACTCAGTCAGCATTTTAATAACCTTAACTATGTCCCTAACTTGCTATTCATGCCTTGTATAACCTTAGCCTTATCATTTCATGTCAAACCTAGCTATAAATAAATGTATGTTCAAACAGGAATTTTGAGGCGTCCCTTCAGAGAGCTCTGATAGAAAATACAGGGGTTTCTGTATCCGACATGCCCAATTACCACCATGCTTTTAACTCTGGAATAACTCAAAGAAAGTTAAATCCACCTCTGAAATCCCTCAGGTCGAATCTGTCTCATTAATAGCCCTAAAAAACACTACTCAACAATAATATGTTTCAAATTAAAAATAAAAAAAATAAAATAGAGATACTTATGCGATAAGCAACAGACCCAATACCTTACATATTTTGAAATTTCCCTCTTCTAGTAGCAACAATTCATTAACATTATTAGTAAGAGCCAACATAAACTGCTCCTACTTTAAAACCAATAAAAGTACATCTTCCTACTTTTGCTTAATGGTGACTCTCCTCTTATATGAAATAAATAAATGAAAAAAAAAAAAAAGCTTCTCCTGAGGTTTAATTTTTGTTAAATTATAAACACTTTTTAACATAAACATGCCACATACTGGAGGCTTCATTTCACAGCTGGAATCTCCAAGTGAATTACAACATAAAAATGAGCTGCTGATTTGATCTCAAAAAGGTTGTATGAGTGCATGCAAATCTCTAAGACATTGAAATGAGAAAAAAAAAAATCAAGAATAATAATCAACTAAAAAAAAAAAAAAAAAGATGCGCACCCTCACATTTATCAGTAATGTTCTTTGTAATGGGATGACTGGTGTTTTACATTGTGCTTCTCAGACAGTGATTGTACAACATTTTAATGTAAATAATCATAGTAGTAGCATAAGAAATTGATGAAAGAGTGCCCCAACCTTCAAACATTGCCATGTTCCAAAGACACTACTGTTATTTAAATAAAGAAATTTATTACCAGAACCAAATCTCATTAAAGACAAGTGGATTAAAGTCTGCATTTTTGTATATACTAAATATGAATTGTGAACAGAGCAGCTCATAAAGCTGGCAAGACTGGAGTTGTAAAGAAAAGCAGGTCAGATGCACCAACCAACCATAGCTATTTTAAAACTTGTAAGCATACAACTATTTCCAGGTAAAACCCAGATGTGGAAGATAACATCCAACCATACAATCCACTGAACCACGAGATCCTTCCAACTTCCCTGAGGGATCCCAGAGACACAGCAGCACACCAAGGTTAGAGCAAAACTGGGGCCACAATAACACGAACTTTGCATCTCTGTACAGATTTAAGTCATGAGCTACCCTAACAGTTCAGCTGGCTCTTACAAGACACATTCCTGGCAGAAATGAGAGTTTTCCTGAGATGTGAGACACCTAAGTAATTGAGATACCCAAAGAATGTGTATATACCCACCCTGCCCAAGTCCTTCTCAAAATAGACCAGATCACATTTTAGAAAGACTTAAAATGATAAAAGCTATTTCAAATGAAATCTCCATCTACAATAGCCTTTCACAGAGTGCTTCAGATGACACTAACAAAAAGCTACAACAAGAATTATTTGCAACTCGGGAAAGCTCATCTCTGAAGTGAAACTGTCATTAAGTGGCAATAATACAAACAATCTATTAGTGTTAATACTGCTATTTGGCTGATATATGTTGTGCTTATGTATTGCTCCAATGACCACTTTGTTTTGAGATTAGGGCATAATGAGTCAAATGCAGACCCATTTCAGCGCAGAAGAAAACCCCTCAATGTTACAAGAGAAACATTTTGGTCAAATACTATAGTGCTATATTAAAGTGCAAATCCAATCCTCTTCATTTAAGCATCCCGCAAGTTGCTTGCTTGCTTTATCTCTTGGAGAAGTTTTCCATCAACAAATTAAAAATGTCATTTATTAAGAAAATAGTCTTAAAAAAAAAATCATTGTTTTTAAACATCGAATGCTAACAGAGAAATGCAATGTAGAGTCCACTGAAATTCCACTCCCCCCCCCCCCCCAATACACACACAAAGATTGCTTCATCAATACCACATCAGCGTGCACTTAAAATACGCTCGCATATTCTAGGACAAAGTCACTCGTTTCAAGTTTTGTTTGCTGTGTATGACAGATTGCACCACGATGAGATAAGCAGCAGAGGAAACCCAAGGTGGGAGAAAGAAGGACTTGGTTTGATATCGATAGTCAAGTGGGAAAACCAATGGGAAAGGCACGAGGCTTCCTCTGACAGCTGCAGAAAAACCAATCCACAGGCACAGGGGTTTGGCTGAGGCGGAGACAGGGATTCATTGAAGAAATTCTTGAGGGTGCCTTTACTATCAGCTCTACATGCAAGCACAGACACAGCAGGCAACAGACTAAGTCTAGGCTAGACACAACTTCAAGCAGCACAAGAGCTATTATTAAGAAGTAAAAAACAAAACAAAACTGCACGTGCAAACAACAGAGTTGTGGGCACGCGTTTTCAAAGTGCTGCCCCAATACTTTGAAAACACTAAGAAACTTCACCTGAAGTGGATTAAACTTTTGATTCCACTTGAGAACGGAGATAATGTATCCCATTTTTATTTTTAGAGCAAGCCGTTTAATCAAAAATAATACGGAACAGTTATAAAAACAGCAGTGTAAATGCCTAAAAGGGTAGTAGCCAGTGCAGCGCGCCTAGCTGGTGAGTCTGACAGCTGGTGTGCACGCTGCAGCAGGAAGCGCTGTTATGTTATTTATTTATTTAAAGTAAGGGGGGGAGCGTCTGCGGAACCCAAACGCGTGCCCGAGCACCCGCCCGCCCGGGGCGGCCTCCCGCGCCGCTGCCGCGGCCTCCTCCTCCGCCGCCGCGCGCGCGTCGCGGCGCCCGTGCGAACAGCCGCGAACCGGGACGCGGAGAAGATGGCGGAGCAGGGCCCCACTTGCGGCGCCGGGCGGCCGCTTACGCTGCGCTCTTTGCGCAGCGCCCCGCAGGCAGCGCGCGGCGGCGCGGCGGGCCGCGTGCGTAGCGCGCTTGGTGAATAGCGGCGGCCTATTTCCCGTGAGGAGGGGAAGGGGGGGGGGGCGCGCCTGGTAAACAATGGTGCCCCCCCGGCGCGGCCGCCTTACCGATTCCTCCTCCTTCTCCATGCCCGTGGGCATCTGCGGCACGGCGCGGTTGATGGAGACGCAGTCGTTGAGGTCGGGCATGTCCTTGCCGCGGTAGATGGGCAGCGGTTTGGCGGCGTCTAGCGCCCGGGCTCGGAAGGAGAGTTTGCACATTGTCTCCCCCTCACAATAACAGCCCGGGGCCGGGCGGGCGGG
>JAUBNY010001051.1:498787-525691 GCA_032275445.1 Crypturellus soui
CCCCGGGGGCGGGGGGGGCGGGCGAGGGGGGGGGAGGCCCCCTCACTGCGGCCGCGCCGCCGCCGCCTGCCAGCCGCTCGCCGAGCCGGCCCGCAACACCATGGAGGATCCCCGCCGCCCCGGCTCAGCTCCCCGCGGGGCCGCCCGCAGCTCACGGCGCGCGCCCCGCAGCGCTCAGCTCCGCGCCGGCCTCGCTCGCTCCGCTCCCTGCGCCATGGCCAACATGGCGGACATTAACCAAAGCGGCCAGCGATCCCGGCAGCCAACGCGAGAGCTCGGAGCGGCCCGCGGTGGGGGGGGGGGGGACGGGAAGGAGGAAGGCGGGGGGCGCGGTGCGCGCGCACCTCGGGCTGGCGCTGACGGCGGAGCCGGGAGGAGAGGGCGGTCGGGGCGCCGCTGCGGTCTGGATGTGCCTTTGGATGTGGGGAAGGAGGAAGCCCGCTGTCCACCTCCCGCCTAGTCCGTTCTTCGTCCCCCCCCCCGCCCCGGTTTGGGATGGAGCGCGCCGGCAGCGGCGGGTGGGCGCCCGCGCGCGCGCCGGCTGTTGGGAGCCGTTAGGAGCCGTTAGGGCCGTTAAACAGCGCCGCTTTCTCACGGAACCCTGCGGCCGCCCCTTCTCGGCCGGGGCATTGGCACCACGGGCATTTTCTCCCCGAAACGCTCGGCATGAAGGAGGGCCCGTCACGAAAGCGCCTGGCATCCGCGGAGCGGCCGCGTTAACGCGCTTTTAGCGTGTCCCCAACCTCTCACCGCGAGGAGGTGGCCCCATCCTCCGGGGACGCTCTCAGGGGCCTCAGGCGGGCTGTGACTCCCCAGCAGCACCACTGTCAGCCGTGGCAGATGTGTCCAGCAGCAAAGCTTAACGCTTCTGTGTATTTCCTAACTCAGGATTATTCAGGCTCGTTTTGGGGGAGGATTAAAACTTGAATAGTGAATTCCCATAGGTTGACAGAAGGTAACTTGCTGGTACATAGCCCCCCTCAGGTGCGCGATGTGAGGAGACAGCGTCCGCGCTGAGAAGCAACGCGGCAGCCACGTGCGTCCCCCTGAGCGCAGCCGCTGCTGCCGTGCTCCCCTCGTGCTTCAGCCTGAGGCGGGAGAGGGGAGAAGGTCCAGGGGATGCAGAATGCAGAGTTTTGCATGTGAGAAAATTTGTACTAAAGTTTTCTCCATATCTGACATTCCTTAAACTTCACACCTCTGTGTGCTGTATGTGCTGGCACTCTTCTACTGTAAGAATGCCCTGTTCCTCTATCGTTTATCATACTTCCACAGTACACTAAAATGACCCAGAACATGTCATCCAGCTTTCAGTATGCCCACATGGAGAGAATCATCCTGAACTACACACATGAAACAAAGCCACAGCACTCTCCCCTTCCAGAGCTTCCCACGTTTTTCCAGTGTATTGACTTAAGTCTGCAAATCCCTTTGGCTTTAATGGCTTTAATACTTCAAATACCTCAGCACTTGCATATTATCTTTACATCCTGAGATAGGAGATGTCGGTACAGTCTTCTGCCTCTGGAGCTAGCTCACACTGTTAGTCAAATAAAACTAGACTATGTTCACTTTTGAAGCTCAGTGCAGCTGTATTTAACACACTGTTTTGAGGCATTTTGTTTTGTTTCCTAAAAGATTGAGTAAGTAAGTTCAATCTGTGAATTGTAGAGTGGTTTGGAGTTTATTAATTACATGATACATTTCTTATTTATAATGAGTTTTATACAGAAATGCAACTACTGTTCATTATAAATCCAGTATTTGCAAAATGAGGAGTGAAGAATTGCATCAACTAGAGAGAGAAATAATGGAAATGGAACAATCATGCACAAGAAGAAAAAAGAGACAAAAGTATCTTTACCTACATAACCCATAGACCTGCATTAACTCGGGAAAGCGATCCTGAGATTATATTAGCTACTTCTATGAAAACATTAGGTTAATGTTCAATAATAATCATGAAAAAAAGCATTAAAAAGTAGGAGAAAGGGAACAGGAAACCAAACTATGATACATGGCCCTTAATTTATTTACAGTCTTCATGCAGAAGTGTATCATAGATCAGAGAGCTAAGTGCTAGTGCTATGTGCTTAGAGCTGCTGGAACTGCAGGAGCCTCCCTGAGCTGCAGCTTTGGAAAATATTCCAGGAGTGAGGCCGTGCAGAACATGCCTGTGCCCTGGGTATTCCAACCAGGTAAGGAGATCTACAGCAAATCTCTCAATCTTCCATTACTGAGAATCAGGAGCAGTTCTGTTGTGGAAATTACTGTGCAGAGATTCCAATCTGAAATTCTTTCTGCAGTTGAAATTTGATTACTTTTTCACAACAGCTTCCAGCAAGGTTTCTGTTTGCACAAATGGTTAAAGTTTTGTCATTTACAGTTTAGCATTTATACTTAAGCACCATTTCAGAAGCAGCCACATTTCCACCACCCAAAATTGATTTGATATCCCCAGGTTGATTCACAGTTGCTTGGTAGCAGCTGAAGGTTACCATTTTTCAAAGAGTATTTTCCATGCTCTTCTGCATAAACACTGGATTGTCAGTCTTCCTATGCAGCACTAGAAGATCAATATTCAGATCTTCAGTCAAATTCAACTACAGCCTCTTCCTGAGGCTTTACATCTTGTTCATCCTTTCAGCTCTGTGTAGCAATATAGTTCCACCACTTGTGGCTGAGAAAGTAAAAACTGAAATAAGGATAGGGTAGTTGGCAAAGTATGTGGGGACATGAACTCCACTGTCATTTCATTTCATGATTCATGAATTTTCAGTATGAACACCCATTATATAGCTACATTGTTGCAGCTTGCTATACAAATAACATGCACTCTAAAGGATTAGTTTAGCTGCATGGGACAGGCAGTTCCTCCTGAAGTGCTTCCTCAAGTGGCTAAATGACAAGAAGGACTTTCCTCTTTCTGCTTCAATTCTAGCAAGAGAAAGGCATTTTATATGATGTCATAATATTTATTTTCAATTTTTGCTTTTTCAGTTAGCACAACTGAACCATAGGACCATAGGTACTAATAACCTTTCTCCTTTTCAGTGCGTATTTTTTTCCCTTTTCACTGCTTAAACCAAAACAAACAAACAAACAAATGTAGCATGAAATGTAGCTGAAAACATGAGTAAAATTTCAACTTACATGAATACTTTAAGTAGCTTAGTGTTCAGTCAGAGCCATACATCTTTTTAGTATATACTCTTTTGCATTAATCAGGTAAAATTAAAACAGATTTCAGCTGTAAAAATAATTGTCAGCCCTACTTGATCTATAGATAAAATAACTTATTTCTGATGCACAAACCAAGGAAACGACTTCTCAAACAAAATCACTTGTTCAATAGTTGGATTCTAAATTGTCTTCATGACAATTTATTTTTATTCCATGTTAAATAAGGCAGTTGAATGTGCACTCTTGTATGTTGTATGGAGCAAAAAGACAAAGTTTTGTTTAAACACATATATCTATGGAAATCTGTTAGAGTTAGGCTGAAAAAGAAATCCAGGAAGAACTGCTGACTTGACTCACTACAGTTATAGTAGTATTTGTTTTAGCCATTATTATTTTTCAAATTTCCCAGCCTGTTGTTCTGTGTGATAAAAGATACTTGTTTTATTGCAAGCATACCATTAACAATATGATAACCAATAATATAGAATGGCATAAAACTTCAAGGATACTGTCATAAGATGGTAGGAAAAGTATATATCATATCACAGATGCAGGCAGTGGTGTTTTCTTAAACAGCTAACACAGCACATTGGTTTTCATTTCCATTTGTCTGTAGTGATGTTTAACAAAAAAGAATACTTGGTCATACTGTACTTAGTTGATTAAGGACTGGATTGTATCTGGAGGTCTCTTTGCAAGTTTTTTCTTGCTAGTAATTTACAGCTCGCTGTATTCATCTTACGTGAGGCAGAAGCATTGTTTATGGACAATTATGTTAAGAATTCTCCACGTGCTTTACTGCAGCATGACGTATCATGAGCATTTAATAGTTCTTTGTTTTATATGTGCTGCTTCCTTCTAAGTACAAGGTAGAAAGAAGCATAAAAACCTGCAGAGATGATATAGAAATACAGATTCCAGAAGTGGTTAATGGTCTCTGAAATGGCATGGTATAGTTCAGTCTTGTGGGGTGTTTGAAACTTTAATTAATGTATTATATTAAAAGTTAAGTAGAATTTTAGGATGCTAATGACTTTAAATGCACAGAAATAATCATCTAAATAGAGGATGTATAAAAAATTATTTCTGAATGTAAATCTTTTGCAACACTCGTGAAAGTCTGAAGAGAAGATTATGAAGGTAATGATGGTGATTCTGTGCTCTGAAGGCAAATGTTTCTAATGTCATTGACACAACTATTGTGTATTCAGGGTTCCTGTCGTGGCAGCAGAAGCAGCAGCCTCATTATAAGAAGTTTTTGATCTCATGTTTAAGCAGAGCTAGAAGAGAGCCTAAATGTAGCGAGGAGGCTGGCTGAGTAACTTCAGCACAGGGAAAAGTGTTGGGCATTCTAGGAGATACATGAATGGACTAGGAGTCTTTTTAAAGGTTATGAAGTCCTTCTTTCTCCCTATGTCTGAAAACTGCTATTGAAGTGAAAGGAACCTCTGTCCTATTCATTTCAAAGGGGTTTTTGTCAGGAAAAAGAACTTGATCAAAGTAGCTACTAAGCATGCTTAGTGGCTAATGTTCACAGTTAAATATATCAGCTGTTCCAAACCATTTCTATTACAAATGTATTCAAACGATTCAGGGGACTGGCTGCCTGCACATTTTCCTCTTTCAGGTCACCAAAGGCCATCAGCTCAAACCTGAAACCTACTCTGGAATAGCTTCTTGGGAGGCTGTTAGATTTAAAGCATTGAATGAAAATTAGAAGATTGAAAATCAGAGTCCAATAGCAATAGGCACCATGTAAAACTAATAAAAAGGCAACTATGAAAAGAGCTTGTATCCAAAATTTATAGCTGGAAGATCAGGTGATGAAAAATTCCTGAGCTAGGAAGCAGCAGAAATCTCCTGATTTAGGAGTCATATACCAAAAATACCTATGTCAAGAAGCAGGTTTAAATTGGCAGGAATTATCCTTTATGTGTGAAGGTTACCAAAGGTATTGGAGAGGTCACCAATTCTTTGACAGGACCTGGTGCAGCTGTTTCCTATTGAATATAATTTTGGATTCCTAGTCAAAAATCTACTCTTGGCTGTGCCGTTTTATTACACCATTCAAGTTAACAGCAGTCCAATTATGAAACCAAATGAATTTGTCTTACACTCCATAAACCTCTGCAACTCTGTGACAAACGACTTCCGTAAGTGACACAGGTTACACAGACTGGAACAACTAGTTTGCCCAATAGTTATCCAAAGCCGAGGTGGCAGAAAGTTTCATTTTAAGAGGGGTCATTTTAGGTGCTTATAAAGGCATTAAGTTTTTACAGTATAGGCTGAAATTTGTTTTCCATTGCTGTGGAAGTGCATTAATCTCTCTCACATAGTTAAATACTTGTACTGAGTATACATAGAACATGAAGCTTTAAAATATGTAAGGAGGGTAGACTATGAGCCAAAAATGATGTGTTTGAAAACAAAAGGTTGCTCTAAACCGTCAGTATTTTCCCCCAGAGAGAATGTAGTAGTAAGGGTAATCATTGGTCAGATATCGTACCTGTATTCAGATTACTGAAATCATCCTGCTCAAGAGAGAAACCCACTGAAGATAGTACAACTGGAACCCATTTGTTAACATTTAACCTTGAAAATGATAAGTGTTGAAGGAACTGATAGTTCTTTTGATATGTGACTTTATAGGAGATTCCAGTGCAGCATCACTGCTGTCATATAGTGTCATCTTGCAGATAATTCAGTGAACGTGTAAAGGGAAATCATTTAAGTCAGCTCTTTAAGTTATTCACCTGTGGGTTTGGAAGACTGGCTAATGGACCCAAAGTAACAGCTTTATCTAGGTCATTAAATATCTTGTATGAAAATGAACATGAGGTAACACTAAAACAAACAAACAGCAAAGAAAATGAAGCAAATTACAAACCTGTCCTTTGTATTAGGAAAACCTCAGGACAGACTGCTGTTGTTTCCCTTAAACAATTATTTCCCAACTTTTCTCCTTTCTCTCTCAACCAAGGAAAGAAAGAAAAGAAAGAAAAGAAAGAAAAGCCATCACTCTAAACAAAACCATATGATGTGGTAGAATGACATGGCATATGGGCTATTCACTTCCTGATCAGTCTGAATAACCATGCAGCTTTCACTGCTCACAAGGGAGGTTTGACTCATGTAAATATTGCATTTCAACCCATTTCACCAGGAAAAAGGCAACTGTACAATGGACTGACTAGCAAGGAGGAAGACTGTAGTCATGGCTAGAACTACAGAACTGCCGTTGTAAACGGCACATAACACGTATACAATATATACCACCAGGTATGCCATCGAGTTTTGGAAAAGAGCATTTGGCCTTAGAAAGAGAGATTTATCCAGCTTTCATTTAGAAGAAACTAATGGAGAGAGACTTGCAAACCAAATTTGCAAGATATTTTGAGGAGTGTTCCTTAAATCAGTCTAATTTTATGAACTGGTAGCTCCCCAAATCATGTTAATAGAACAAACAAACAAAAAAAGATTCTTCCACCCAACTGCGTCTCTCCAAGTACATCAGTGCTTTTGTAAGGCTTGTCAATAAATCAGGAATCATGGACTTTTAAAAACCTACAATTTTTATTAAGATCTCAGAATCCAGGATGAAGGAATGCTCCTTCATAAACTGAAACAGGCTCTTTGCAGAAGTTTGCTCCAGCACTCAGTGCTACTCTGCTGTTAAAAGCGTCATACTTCTGCTGAACTCTACTGTAAGAGTAGAAGTGGGCCTGCTTTCTAAACACGTGTTTGCAGGCTTCAGTTGAAAGAAGAAATCAGGAAATGCACAAAACATGTTTTATAAATGACCTAAAAGCCACCTGAATAATCTCAAAAATTGCCATCTCCTGACATAGTGGCCCAGAATTTTTCCTCTGCCTACTGCCCTTTGTCCTATTACCCGGCTGGCTTGGGGCTGTGGGAGCCCCGAGCAAGGCAAGCCCTGCCCTAACTCTCTCCTGACTTGTGGTCTGAGGATTTCCTCTAGGAGGAAGGATTGCAGTTTTATTTTACTATACCACTAATTAGAGGCAAGTTTAGCATTGTTCGTAATCAGGACAGTCACTGCGTGTTCTGCACTTCAACCATAATTTCTGGAAAATTAGCCCTGAGAACAATCAGTGTGAAAACAAGTAAGTGTGTCAGTGATGCTGTTCCTCAAGAAACAAAAATAATAGCTAGATTCTAGGAAAAGTCACAAAGAAAACGAAGGTGTTAAGTTGACAATGAATAGTGCAGTGACAATACTCTTTGTAGTGTTCTGTCAGTGAATAAATTCACACTTAGGAAAGATGCACACAAACTTTTAAGTTTTCTGTGATAATTTATGCAACAAACACAGATTTATATATGTATTGAAGCTGCAAATTTCTGTAGTGCTTTGCAAAAGAGGTTAAGAAAATCAGTAAAAAAGATACGTTTATTATGCAGTTGTCAATCAGAATGTTTTGGGTGTAATGCAGAACTGAGAAAAGGCCACCTGGGAAAATTCACCAAACCAAGACTGAGAGAAAGGTGAATAATAAGGAACAGGAAACAGAGCTTTTGTTTCCATTTGAATGAAACTTCAGAAGATTATTTTTATATAGCTGAGTCTACATATTTCTCTAAGACCTGAAGCTGCATGTGTAGAGCCTCCTCCTAGTGTCCTAGACTGTGGCTTGGAGTGTGGACAAAACCTTAGCTGTTGACAACATTTCTCTAAACTTTACTAAGATAGAAAGGAAAAAAAAAGTTAAAATTAGGAAGTGAATTATGGGCTCAGATTAAAGTAGGCAGGGATAAGAGGATAGCTGTGAAATTTGAGTTTTCATGTTTCACATTTGAGGAAATTATGAACAACTCAATATTTGTGGAACTGCATATAAAGATATGTAGGATAGTAAAAATTGAAAAGCCTGAGAAAAGATCGTTTTGATATAAATATTTTATTCTAAATAAAAATATCATTCTGTAGAGATGTGCGAGGAGACCCTCTTTCTCTAGATGGATTAAATAATGGAGGAGGCTCAGAATTATACAGCTGTATCCCCCTTGTCCCTTGACCCTGCAGGTCACTGCTGAGGAGAGATAACTACACTGTTTGAGAAAAGTTTGAAACACTGTTTGATTTAGTGTTTTATTTTCAGGTAAACCATTCATGTTACTTTTCAGTGTGCACATTGTTTGGTAAAAATAAGTGATATTTGTTTTCATACAAAAATGCTTTCATTCTGTGGTCTGTATTAGTGATGCGCGCATGGCAAAAGCACGTCAGAGGGATCTACACACACAGAAAAACAACAGGAACAGCAGAAAAGGGATAAAAATAAGAATAGGAAGGCCAAACCACGTGGAGAGGGTGCCTCAGGCGAGCGCGCAGACACTGCTGATCAGTCTAACAGCAGCCCAGGCTGTTTCACTTTCTCTCCCGGCTGCTGCGTGGCTGGGTGCCGCTGTGCAGCATGAGCCGCAATTCCGGCACGTTTGGCCTTATGCAACTGAAACTTTGAAGGCTCCAGTAACACTTGTGCAATGACTTAAGCATTTTTTTCATAGAAAAATAAAGCAGGCTCACGCCTGCAACAAGAATTTCTAATCCTGAAATTCCTAACACTGAGTAATGCCTGAGTTTAAAAATCCCCATTATAGGTGTTCCACCTTGCAAATTCTACTACATAAACGCTCCTCTACAGTTTCCTGCAATGAAAACACATACAGCAAAATTCTTGTAAGAATTTCCACCTCAAAACTCCGATAATATGAATCTTGTCTAAGCTTAAATAGAATTTTCTTAGGATCTGTTTTTAACAAAAGGCTATATAAGCCAATTAGATTTTTAATAGACTATCATTTTAAAAGGGAAATGTATGGTAGTAAGATTTAAAATAGAAAGTGTACATAACAACAACAATAAAAACAGACAGGCAAATAACATTAACAAAATCTATATGACAAATTTGAAAAGGAAGAGGGAAAGGTTAATTATTGCTTTGGTTTTGAAAGATTCTAAGGCTTCCTCTATTTTTTAGCTAATGCTCCTTCATTCAAACACTCTGCATTTAGCTTGTGAGGTGTGTCCACTAGATCTGGCGTTACTCAAATTCAAAATTGCACCTGCTCACACATGCATAGTCATTGCATATAGGAGTGCAGAGAGCACCATGCGGTTGAAATAAACCATATAGCTGCTCCTCAGAGAAAGAGCCATTCAGAGTGTTCTTACGATGATTTAAAACACGTCTTTAAACATTCCTTTTCGTACATTATTTTGCTTCTGCAGTATTGGTGCTGACGTGGTAAAGATACAGGCTGCAGTGTGCTAAGAATCTCCAGAATCCTAAATTTCCTTGAATATACCCTTTCCTGGAGAAGGACGGGACTTCCATGTGCCGCTAGCAATATTGCTATTAGTTGACTTGTTCATTATTAGTATTTTTTCTGATATGGTTTAGACTTGTGGGCTTCACTCAGCTTCAGATATCCAGGTAACAAACTCTTTGTTAATAAATCAGTGCTCCCGTGTCAGCAGGAGCGCACCAAAGTGCTCTCAGCTGGGAAGCTCTGGGTCTCTATGTGCAGCTGGGTTTTGTGCTCCCACCTGTTAAATAGTGTTTTGCTCTTCTGTGATTCCCAATTTGAAAGGAAGAAGTTTCTGCACAAGTGAAGACAATCCCAGGAGAGACCAGCAAACTCTGCCTTGTGTTGGGGTTAGTCCCTTGGTGCCGAGCACTGCCCAGGTGTGCGCTGCCCTGCAGGGAAGGGTTTGGTCACGCTGAGCATCCGCTACCGTTCCTCGCTTCTCCAGCCCGGAGCAGGAACAGAGCTGGGCTCGACTGCAGCATCCAAAGATTTTATGGCATTCTTTTTTCCCAACAGATCATGATGTATTTTGAGGTGTCAAGAAGAATCTGAGGAAGCCCCATTCGTGGGGCCTGTGTGGTAAACATCACTGGTTGGCATTGTAAAATTCATCTTTTTGTTTACTTCATGATTGCCAAAATATCAGATCCATAGTACTTGACATCTAATATCTCCTGAATTAATGGAGATTTATGGGGAGATATAGAGAATAATATGGGGAGATTATTGGAGAAATAATCTCCCCATATTATTCTCTATAAAACTAATTTATTAGTTGTGAAACTATGACATTTGTCTGCAAAGGGTGCCAATAATGCTAGTGGTAATCCTAAGGCCAATCAGTCTCCTTTCTGAAACAGGTAAATTTGAAAGTTCTAAATCCAATGGGTTTAACTGTTCTTTCTTTGTCCTATTCCTATGGACACTTCATCTTCATAATAAACTTCTTTAAGAATAAATTAAATCATCTGAAACATTTTTCTCTCTTAAATGTACCTTGAATATGCTGGAAAATAAGTTTTAAGAAGTCCTTTCAACATTAATGTTTATGTACCTGGTACCCTAGGAGCCACAGCCATGGATGCATTGAGCAAAAACCCATTTGTGTCTGCCATGCAATTTATAGTGTTCATGCTGGAACCTCAAGTTTTGCACTTTCTTTTGATAGATTTTCATAGGTGCTCCATTCTGAGATATGTATTTTACAAATGATTTTATATACACTACCTGATTTATGTGTTTATGTTTTAAACCATATCCTAAGGCAAATTGCTGTTATCCTCGTTCCTGCCTGGGTGTGCCCATGCTACCATAAACGACCATTCAGTGATAATTCAGATATGATATTTGAGATTTTTATAGGGATAAGAGCAAGCAACATAAAATATCTTCACAGCAGCCGGTTTTGTATCAGCAGTGCCGGAGCACAGGATGTGGGGATGCCGAGAAAGCTCTGCTCCCCTTAGGTGTGCCTGTGGCAGGCAGCCAGCCACGGTGCCGCACCCACGGCTGCTTTTTGCTACTCAACAAAAAAACAGCGTGCAAAATGAGCTTAGAAACAGATTTAACAAAACAAGTTTAATTTTGTTATGTGCAATAGTCCATATAAGTACGTTTCTAATCTATTTCCGAACTGCAGCTTCCATATTTGAATGCTCGGACTGTTCTCTCTGCTGTTGCTCCTTCAGTTTGGTGCTGCTGGCTGTGCAGGAGTTTTGCAGGTCCCCACATCTCCGCTCGCATCTCGAGGCTGCAGCACTGCGGCCCCAATCCTCTGCAAGCCTGTGAAAACACCTCTGTGTGGGCCAAGGAGACAAGAAGAGGCACCTGCACGTTTTCTTAGTGTGAAAGAGCCTAGAACAGGTCATTTTCTTTGCAATTCCTATTTTTCAGCAGTTAAAGCTATTATGCTGAACAGCTGTAACTCTGCTTACTCCTGCCTGAATAAAAGATAAGCTGGTGCATTTGGGGGATAAAGAGTGGGCCTATATCTTGGATATAAATTTTAGTTCTATATCTTGTATATAAATTTAAGTTCTATAGTATTGCTTTGAGAAATTTTCGATATAGATCTTAAATATCCACATATGTATAAATCTTTTTGTATGCAAACTGCAGCATGTATTCAAAAAATGTGTGCTTAATTTAAACATGGCAAGTGATTTGCCAAACAGACTTACTTGTGTGACTAAACCTACACAGAGTTTGCTTCGTGGGACCAAAATGTGTTCCAGCGTGATTCATCAATGAGTAAGAATGATGCTATGCAGAGTTTTAATCTAAGCACAGATTTGAATAATGACCTGGATATTTTGAAGAGCAGCTAACTAAGCAAGAAAAGAAAAAAAAAACTATAAAGAATTCTATGGTTGATATCACTCCCTATTTTGAGCTGTGTGAGTCAGGGAGCTATCACATGGATTTTCACAGAAATATCAAAGCAAATCCCACTTCAAACCCACACTTCTTCCCAATATATACCCGCACTCATCGATTCTGACAGAGTGAACGTATGTTTGTCTGAAATAAAAGCATAAGATAACACAGATCATAGCTACAGCAACAATTAGCTTTCTAGAAGACTGTAATTTTCCATGGAATTTCTGCCTGGGCTAAATTATAGAAAATCTGGGAGGAAAAAATGCAGTGATCAAATTCAATTTGCTGGGAGGCCTTTGGAATGTGTGCTGGGCTTAAGGGAGGCAAAAGTTTTGCAAAACCAAAAAGAAAAATATTTTTCTAAAACAACAAAGGTGCCAATTAGTGCAAATCTTCATTACTAGTTGTGTCTGAGAGCGCCTCAGCTGTCAGGATAGAATTAAAACCAAACATATTTCTTCAACATCAGAGGCCTATTGAAATATAAATATGAGATATCTCTGGACACATGGAAGAAACGTAATTTGTACAGGTTGGTGTTTTGAAACATGAAGCCAATTACTGCAGTGGAAGAAAACATCCCTCAGTCTCCTGTAGAGTATTTCTGCTAAGTCACATCCTAGTAAAAGGCAAATCTTTGATGGACTTCTGTTTTTTCCAGGATGTTCTGTCATGTGCTGCATGTTGCTGCCAGATGCAAGCTCCTCTGGAGACCAATAGAACAATGTGGGCAATATTTTAATCCTGTGTTCAGAATTGTAACATTTACATGCAGGAAGTATCGTATTTTGTTTTTATTTCTTTTATGGAGCTAAATAATCACACTTCAGTCCTGCTGTTTTCAGAGATCAAGTTTTTTCCCAGTAGTTTATAAACCTCTCTCATCAAGGATGGTAAGGACCTGCTCCCTGCACAGAGAGAACTGAACGGAAGTAGCAAGCAAAAGAAAGCAAGGGAGAAGAGGAATAGAAGGAAACACCGACCCTTCTCATTCTTCCCACTTCCAGATCCACAGCTCTGGGGTTGCTGGGACACCCGTTCCTGCGGGACTGCGTTCACCAGAGAGCAGGTTTCCTGCGATCCCTGCCGAGCAGGATAGGGGTGTCAACGGCGCCTGTGGGGGGATCGAGCCATGCAACAGGCTTCCTGGGGAGGCTGGAGAGTCTCCAGCTTTCTGCTCAAAACCCGACTGGAATTGGTCAAATATAGGTTTTAAAATAGGAAAAGACTCTTACTCTGCAGTGATCTCCAGAGCAGGACAGCTATAAGAAAAATCTAGTACATTTTGGTGGAGCTAAAAAGGTTCTATTTGTTGTACTTTGCCTAGTAGCACTGGCCAAGACTTTGTTACATGAAGACTCTTGTACCGCTGTGTTCCAAGCTTTTGCCACTTGACTTGGCGTATACATTGCTTGGTGAATTTCTTGTTAGAAAAAGCTCGTATGCAGGTTAGAAAATGAATTTCCTCCAGTGGCGCAGAAAACCAGCTAGTTCTCCTTATGACACAGGACAAGGCCCTTGCCTTGCAGTTATGGGGAGCAGGTCACTGGTGCTGAAGAGTGAAACCCCAAAGAGAGCAGTTCTGCAGAGTGCCCGCTCCGTTTGCACGGGTCGTTCACATCCATTAAGTCCTGACCCAGAAGTAAAGCAGGTAACGACTGCAATAATTGTATTGGTAAGCTTGGTTAGGAGCAGGACGAAATTTAGCTTGATTTGGCTTGGCAGATTAGACTGTGGTTTTAATATTCTTCTTAGAAGATATCTATGAATAAATATTATTAAAATCTCTAAAATCTCTGAAAAAAATGAATAGATGCTGTTGATCAAGGGCTACTCTCTGCCCTTTTCTCCCAGGACAAGAATGGCCCGGCCCAACTTATACTCCCATAAGCTGCTGAGAAACCTCCCAGGTCCTGAATGGCTTGTGGAATAGATAGTTTTGCTTTTTCAAAAATACTTCATATCTTCAAGATGTTCTTCCCCTAAAAGTTTTAAGATCAAAATCAATAAATCTCTCAATAAATCCTTGGGCTCAAGGACCAGGACGTGTTTTTGGTTCCGCGCTCTCCAGAGCAGCTCATGGATAAATCTGCAGGAGTCCCAGCGCGGGATGGGAACGTTTGCAGGAAGCTGCTTTGTGGACCCACAGCATCCTGCTGACATGGCCCCTAATTAACTTTAATTGGCTTGATTTAATATTTGGTCTGCAGGGAAGAAGATGACGAAGCTGTTTCATGAGCACAGAAGTCAAAATATCTGCGGTTCAAGGTTTGAGGATGAAGTAACAGATTGCACTTTCCTGGCTCAGGGGGAAGAAGTCTTGGCCAAGGGACTCGAAAAGCCACCCAGGATAAAATCACCACCGAGCCCGGCGTGGGGATGATACTCTGGAAATGGCAACCAGGTACATGTATGTGACTTTTGGGGTTCAGTAGGGAGAGGTTTCATCTCTGCACCGAACCTCCTCGTCAAAAGTGAACTTTCATTTGAAGACCTCTGCCTTTGATTGCTAATGGAGTGGTTACTGATTTAATCTGCACCACGAAAATCATACCTGCAAAAAACAACAGGGGCTGGGGAAATTATGCTATTCAAATTTGAATGTGGAACTTCCTTAAACTTTTCCCCAACACACATAAAAATAAAATGATATAAATGGAGAAGAAAGCCAACAGATGTAGAGTCATATGGTCTTGCTTAATAGCAAAGCTTAGCCTTTCAAAAAAAAAATTACATTTACATTCACTACTAAAATCTGACATTTACATTGAATAATTCATAATTTGTTATTAGGCTTTGCTGCTTTTTTAAATACCCAAGAATCTAAGTAATATTTCTGAAGTAGATTGATTCTCACAAACGCAGATACTTTGATGCTAAAATATAAGTACATATTTATTACCAAAAAAAAAAAAAAAGCTAAAATTCAGCAAAAACTCCACACATGGTAGAGATGAATAAAGATGCGATTTGCAGCATTGCTGGGCTTTGGAGCAGCTCTTCTACCAGGCGTGTTAAGCCCCGGCGCCTGCAGTTGGGGCCCATGTCCTCACAGCCACAGTGGCTCCTGCTGCAGAAAGCCCCGGCTCCTGTCCCTGCGAGCCCGGGTGGCTGCGCAGCTCCGGTCCCCGTGTGCTGCCCTCCTCTTGTGGCTTTGCCCCGCACTGGGAAGCTCTCACGGCACACGTGGATTCTGCAGGTGGGAGAGGCTGCCCAGGGATGCAGGATGCCTGTGCAGGTCACTGCTCTGCTCTGCGGGCTCCACCACCAGCCTTGCTTTCAGTATTGCCTTTGGTTTTAGCAGTGCAACCAGCATGCTTGTGCATTCATAAATCTCCTAAATAAAACTTGAACAGCTTTTTTTTTTTTTTAATCTAAATTTAATGCTTAAATTTGTGGGGTTTTTTTTGTTGTTGTTGTTGTTTAACTACACTAGGCTAAACAAGGTATTAATTACAGAGGTTTAGGCAGTGCCAGTGTTTTCCTGGCACTTACCCGGCGGGTCTGCGGGCAGCGGAGGGGGCGGTTTTGCTGCCTCTCCTGTCCCAGCGCGTCTTCCTTCCTTCTCTCCGAGCAGTTTAATATAAATTCAGGATAACGGATCAGGCCACAGATTTGGTCCCACCAGCTCGGCACGTGCTGGCGGGTCCGGAATCGGGTCTCTCCGCAGCTCCTCTCCAGAGGGTTTACCAAGGAGTGACCTCCCTTTGGACTGCGCTTTTTTTGTTTCCCACTGTCCTGCCACGGCCTGGGGACAGCGCCGCTCTGCACCACACCCTGCAGACGCCTCTGCAGCAACCAGCAGCTACCGACTGCGAGTGCGGGGGTCTAGCCGAGACTCCAGCATTACGGTTTTTGAAAACTTAATAGTCCCTTTTCTTTTCTGCATAGTTCATCTTCTTTCAGTTCAGCTTATGTATATGACCAGGCCATATCTGGGCACAGGAAAAGAGTCCTTGCAAAGTGCCACTGTGCAGCCTCTGTTCTGGGATGGGAATGTAAAAACTCTATGTTTAAAAAACAGAGTAGAGGACTGTTATATCGCTGTTTCTGGAGATGTCCGATAATTAAAAGAACATGTTAGACACTTCAATACCTGGCTCCTGGGAGCTAATAATCTTCTTCATAACTTAAAAAGCAAATTAATAGAAAGGCATTATCTAAAATGTCAAATGCTTTTTTTCCCCTTCTAATTTATGTTTGCTTTCTTTTTGTAGAATATTTTTTTAATATCTGAAAAATGAACAGCAGGCTGGAGGAGACGGTGTGGTGTTAGCAACCCAAACTCTGAACAGCTGCTCTGGGATGAGATCAACAGTGGCAGTGTAAGCTAGAAGCTGAAAAGGATTCCTTCCTCCTTTAAATACTTCTAACCACAGTTCATTATTCTCTTCTTGACCAAATTTCCTGCCTGAATCCCCCTGCACGCTGTTCACACTTTCCACCTGTTCGGCAGCTCCAAGCTGTTCTGATTTTGGGTTTTTTTTGGATGGTGTCTCAGACTGCTTCATGGTTTTTCTTCCTACTGCTCTTCCCCGCTCTGCCAGCCCTGAAGAAATTAAAATTTGATGAAACCTGCAGGATTCCTTCCTGTAGGAGAAAACCTAAGGTCAAAAGCTGTAGAGAAAATGACTTAGCTGAAGCGAAGAGGATCCACGGGTCCCTCTCAGGTGCCGAAGATGCTCTGAAGGCCACAGATGCAGCCGGTTCTGGCTGGGGGCCCGGCTCCACCTCTGTGCTTTTGCATGGAAAATGGGTACTTTCTGTGTCTGCATCTTCTTTCTCCTCAAGTATTTTTTTTTTCCCAACACCACAATATGTATTTAAAATCAAATGGGCGATTAAGCAGACATGCCACACTGACATCTATTTTTGAAGACTATGATAGTATCTTTGTGTCTAGTAATTTTGGTTGTTTGGGCTGATCTTGCTGATGTCTCTTGTAGCAATATTGGGAGCCAGAATTACAAGGTCCATTTGTTGTCTCATCTACAGGAAACTCTTAGGATCTATGGGCTTGAGTCCTGGAGCTACAAGTCCTCAGTTCATTAGTTTTCAGTTCTGTCATAGTGAATTAAACTAATAATAGAACAACAACAGCAACAACAAAACCCTTTCCCTTATTCTAGGGGGTTAAATCCTCAGAAGCAGAGAACAAGTTCCACAGTTGCTAACAGATAATGTCAAGGCCTAATAATTTGTGTGAGTTGTATGGTTCTTCCTAGGGAGGAGAGAGATAAGCAATAATTTGTTTTCCTGCAATAAAAAAGTACCATCACAAATGAACAATTGCTTCTGCTCCAGAAAGGGCTTATTAGATTGTGCTTGGCTGAGAACAAAACTTCTGAATTTGGATTAAATGGACATCTTTTCTGTAAACTCGGTCCCTGGGTGGGGGTCAGGGACAGAATTTTCCATTAGCTCTGTGAGGTTTTGCCTTTGCACCACGCTGCTGCTTCGCTTGGTGTCAGGTTATACACACACACATGCATATGTTCACTTGCTGCAAATAATGTTAGGCAGGAATCAGCTGACTTAAAATTACATATATGTGTGTATATATATATTTTTTATTTTTCTCAAACCAAAAGCATTTATTCTTCCCCGAAATATGCTGTTGTCCTGTAGGTCTGCCTTTGTTATCCAGACATTTCCTGGGGCAAGAGCAGCACCACAGGATTGGTGTTCAGTAGTGGTTAATGCACATTATCCCATTATTACCTAACTGAAAGCATTACCACCAGCAGCACCTACCTGCCCTTCCCTTAGTCTGCATGTGGCAGCGATGGACACTTTGTTCTCTCACCTGCTCTGCAGTTTGCTGTAGTGCTGCTCTAGGCTGGACAGAAACGGCGGCTCTGCTCCAGCCTGCAGCCGCGGGTACCGACCCTGCTCTCACCGTGAGCGCAGCACCCAGCAGCCCCTGTGCACAAGGAGTTTTCCTTCGCGTCCTGCTCTCCCGCCGGGCCGTGCGCTTGCCGGTGCGGTGCCTGCTCGCGGCTATGCGCGACCCCCAAGAGTCCTGGCAAAACCTTTCCTTTTCCTGTATCTTTTATGGGATAAAAATTTCCAGAAAGAGCTAATATGTATTTTGTTTTACTTCTAAGTCCTAAACCTTTATCTCCTGTTGGAATAGCATCCAAATACCTAACTCACCACAGAAAAACATACAAAAGATGAAGCCTCTCTGGGATGTGCTTTAGAGGGGGAGGCACACGCTCGGGCAGCGCTTCTTAGGGCAAAGCCCTCCTGCAGGGAGACAGAACCTGCCGTCAGGCACGCGAGGACATCAGTCATCCACGGCTCTCCTCACTCACCTCTGGTCCTGGGCAGCACCGGCGCATTATAGCCAGGGTGCGTTACAGTCAGAGTGTGTGGCACCAGGACACATTATAGCCAGGCACATGATAGCCACAGCGAGCCGAGCCACAGCGGATGGCGGAGACCCCCAGCGCTTTTATCACACGGGCAGACAAATGCTATGGCAAATTCTTTTTTTTTTTTGAAACCTCAGTGTGTTTCCCAGAGTTTATTTCAGTTGTGGTTGCAAAGAATTTTCAACTATTTTATCTCTTTCTGTGTTTGGGATTCTGTAATCTAACAACAAGCTTAAAGCACCACTTGGTTAATATTTCCTTGGGAATTCTGAACCGTGAGCAAAAGCCACTCTGTTAGTGCCACTGATACCAGCAGAGAGAATAAAGGAGCTGAGGGCTGTGCTAAAGGCACAGTTCTGCTTTGACTTAAACCAGCATTCTGTTTGTTGCAGGAAACAGCTTCAGCAGCCACTGATTTCCTTAACTTACCTGCCACACGTCACTCGGGACAACGTTACACTGGGATGGGATACGACAGGAAAACTGTGGACAGTAACCGGGTTTTCAGTCTTAATTGTGAATTCTCTCCCTTTTTTTTGTTTTCATTTGAATAGCCTTTAACACCGTTGGCTGCTAGTTGATTTCGGAGTGGTGCCCATGGTCCTGTTTAGGCTCAGGCACCCCCTTGTGCTGGGCATTTTACAAAGACATAGGAAGACATAGTCCCTGCCCCCAAGAGAACATCACAGTAACTTTTTTTTCTGGTGATTTAATCATAATATTGACAACTTTATCAAAAATTACAAAACTGATATTAAAAAAATTTCTAATTCTTAGTAAGACTAGAATGGGTTTTTTTTAAAAAATAGAAAAGCATTTTTATGCTACTGCTCTTCTGGCATTCTCACATTACAACCCTACATAGCAAAATACAAACTGTAACTAGGAAAGGTAGCAGTCCTAAGGTAATTCAGTCCACCATGAGTCCTCTAATATTTCTCTACCACCAAACTCAGGGACTCCAAAACGATACCACATTACTTATAAACCTTCAGCAAAACTGACTGAGGAAATAGCTTTACGTTCTTTTAACCCCTAACACCTTAGACTGTGAGGATAGCAGACCGGGGACATCAGAGAAGTGTTATTTTTTTTACTATGCGGATATTATTTTCATAGCTGATAACAGCACAACTTTTTGTCAGAAGTGAAAATAGGAAGAAAATCCATAGAAATAAACGAAAATATTTTTATGGTGTTCACAAAATGCACCATAATAGAAAGAGGAATATTTCCTTTAATTTGAATGTCATCTGAATGACTCAACCACATTGTCACCCACTTAGCAAAAGAAGAAAAAAAAAAAAGAGGCATAATAAATAAATAAATAGACATGAATATGTAATACTTTACATCCTCAAAGAATCACGTAGTTCACTAATCTACCAAGATATTGAAATACTTTGTGGGTTCCCTTTGCTCAGCCAGGTCAGCTCGGTGTGATTGTGCCATAGTAATGACAAATGAAACATTGTTCCACTTTCCACAATGGAGTATTTTTTCACTTTTTAAATATAGGAGTTCTCTCTTAAATTAGAAAGTAGGCAAAAAGTAGTCTTTTTTCTAAATTTTCATTTTAAGTCTTCTGTTAGAAAAAATATAGATTTATTAAACAAAAAATAATAAGGTAGAAAGAAGGGTTGGGCCTCCATCAAAAAAGTATATTATGCTTTAATGCAAAGAAAAAGAAATGGCTCTAAGGGCAAAATTCAAGTACGAGTGACCAGTTTTTTAATCGTAAAGTAGGTGCAACATTTTTTAAAATGTTACAACACTGCATGACCTGTAATGCTCACAATATTTACATTAACGCCTTACATGAAACCGTAAGAACTCTAAAAGAGAGAGAGAGAAAAAAAATAACTTGTATGGACTGAAACAAGCTACTCCTAGCACCCACATCAATGCCATCATTAACCAAGAAACCAAGTGCACAAAAATACTTCACACAGCCTACGGATGTAAAGCACACAGTGCTGAGAGCACAAACCTAAAAAGCCAACGGAGGGGCTGGTCGGTACCAACGCAGCCTCAGGACAGGACGCAGAGGTGGAGCGAGACGGAGGACAAGCAGGAGTGGAAAACGCAGGCGAGGACGAGCGGCGGCAGCAGCGCCGCCGTGGCAAACGGGACAACACGGACGTGGGAACACTACGGACACACGGGCTGGCGCCAGAAGATGCCCTCCCGGCGCGGGGGCTGCGGGCAGCGCGTGGAGGCGGCTCGAGGCTCGTGTGCGCTCGCCTCAGCGCCTCGGGCTCCCCTCAGCGCGCCGGGCGCCGCCGGCCCCGGCTCCGCAGCCGCCTCAGGGTCCCTGCCGGCCCTGCACGCGGCGCGGCTCACGGAGCCCCTGCGGGAGCAGGGACGGGGAGCCCACATCGCCTCCGGGAAGCCTCCGCAACAGAGCGCGTCACCGCTGCCGTCACCATCGCCACCGGCCGTGATAAAAACAAAGGAAATAAAATGGAAATAATGTTGTGCTACACTTCCATTTGTTAATTTTATAATGGCTCATAGCTTTAGACTTTTAAATCTGTAGTGTTATTATTTTTTTTTCTACATATGTTTCACATTTCTCACTTAATATAACATAAATAATTTGGTTAATAGATTTAACCTGCACATTTCAGCCACATTAATATATATAAGAATCTGTTAATGGTATAAATAATTCTTTTTAAATAAAATAAATCTGATATGTTACATAATACTGATAAAAATTACTGTTGCTAATAGTTTTGTAAGCCACCCTTAATTTTCTGCAATAACACTGCGAGCTGGATACTGGAGTTACTTTGAGGAACGCTGCAAACGCTGCCCTGGCGCTCTCCTGCCAAACCGGACGGTCATCAGTACCGATCACGTTAGTACGACAGGGCCTCCGCCCCATTAAAAGTAAACGAGATGGTTAATGAATTAGATAATTTAAGCTAATAAGTCTAGGGGGTTTGGAGGATTCAACGTTACTGGGGATAGAAACTGTGTCGTTTATCAGGTGGCTATGAAACTTTAACTACAGAAACGGTTGACTAAAATAGCCCATCTACTTTTTTTTTTTTTTCCTTTTAATAAAATCTACAGCATTCTACTTTAAAAGTTAAGTAAATAAAAACGCAACCAAAGGTTGCAGCCTTTGAGCTACTGATGAGACCTGTGCTCCCGCATCCCTCGGGGCTCCTGCGGAGGCCGCGGCCGGGGCACGGCGCTTCCAGGCAAGGCTCATTCCAAACACACAATATAAACGAACACTCAGTGGCGTGAAGTGTATGTCATAATTAAGGTATTACATAATCATGCCTTCTCTTTGCTGTTAAATACAAAAACAGCATCTTTTACATTATCATATAAAAGCATTTAGGCTGTATTTTTATTTATCACTTTACACTGGTAGTCTCTTGTATGTGTACTCAATAGAAACCAAAGAATTTTGTACACTATTTTTTTTGTACAATAAAAGATAAAGTGTGCATTAGGTACGCTTGTACATGACAATATTGTACAATATTTACATTTCAGATATCACCATGAAATTCTGTATTATCTATATACACAATGAAAATTTCTCAGAAACATTTGGACTATTTCTTATAATCACAATTTTAGTATTATAGAAAAAAATTCAGTAATCATCTGACATTGTTACTGTAACCTCTTGAGATTTCTGATTGGCTTATCCAGCAACCACTATCCCTCCTAATCATCAAAAATATTGTACCACTAATCCACGTAGCACCCTGGGATGGCATCTATCTGTCTTCATATAAATATTGATATAACCACGTCTATATCAATACCTACACACAGACTTATGTGCATGGTCATGTCGATAAGCACTAGACCAGTAACAAAGACATTCAATGTTATCTAGAGATCTTCCTCCTCTTGGGTTTTGGAGGCTTCACTTGTCGGTCTCCCTGTGGGATTTGGTGGACCTAAAAATAAGTATACTTACAATTAGCAACAAACACGAGGCAAAGCAACCAGCAGTAACTAAAATTCAACAAGTCACAGGATTTGCCCTCATAAAACCGTTCTTGTGCTTGATGTTTACAGGGAAGTTGGAAGTAAAAGGAAGCTCGAGAGCTTTAAACAAGCAGGATTAGCAAGGAACAGGCTACATTTATCGAACTCTGCTTTGGTTTAAATTGAGAAATTCAATTTCCAATTAAATACTGGAGGAATTTGCATGTGAAACACCAGTTGATGTCGGCTGCTCTGCAGAGCGCGGGCGGCCACCCCCACCTGCCGGCGGCACCGAGCTGCGGCCGCGAGAGCTCCCGCTCGCAGGGAACAGGGAATCCTTCAGCACTGTCTTAAACTGCTCCGTCCCGCGCCTTCAGAGAAGGCCTTTACTGAATATTTAATGGCTCTTGCACTAGAAATAATGCTCCACACTAACTAGCCCCTTTGCACATACTTTCCATGCAAAACAACTACATCTCATCAGTAGTAGCTGAAGAAAAAACTTGCGTCACTCTAAACAGAACAAGCCTCGAGTCCCTGTGATTGTTCCTAACAATCATAATATTCATGGCAATAAACCCTGATTGCAAATATTTTGTGACCAGCGGATTAAAATACAACTCAAGACGACTCAGTGACAGGGTCTGGCATCAGCGCTCCCGCAGTGCGGAGCAACCGGGTCCACGAGGCCCCTCGCAGCAGCTTCCCCTGAGCCAGTTTCTACCACAGTTAAAACACAGACAGCAAATCGTGTGTATTAATGCTGGCTTTATAAACCAAAGCAATGGGATTTATAACAGCAGAATTGGCTGTGATATGAAGATTTTTAAACTAGAGATATATTGAGCTTGCAAAAGGATAGTGTACTGTTTTAAAATAAAGCACTAATGGATTTGATATTAAGAACAGTCTTTTTAACTTACCCTCCATGATAATATCCTTCACTTCAGAAGGTAAAAAAGTGTATTCAAAAGAGGGTTTCATTCAAAGGAATGCCACTTTTAAATGCAGGTTCAGTAACTTGCTCTCAAGTGAAAAACAAGTGAGCCTGACTTTGCATCGCCAGTCACAGAAAACCAAGGAGTATGAGCGGGAATGGAACTGATCCAAATATTATCAGGCCGCATGCGCAAAATGTATCAGGAATCTATCTTGGTAAGAAGTATAATTGGCAGTGTAACTAAAATTATCCATCTTTTCCAGCTTTCCCAAATGATTACACATTTGCAGTTTTCAGTGCAAGAGAAATACTGAAAATCCCACCTCATTTAAGCAAACACACAAAAAAATTACATGAAAAAGCAACCCAAACCAACACTCCCAATCTTCAATGCGATGCACATGCACAAACATTGACAAATGGAGACATTATTGCTAACATGAAGAGACTTACATTCCCAGACATTTTGTCTAGTTCACTCATGGCCTCATGAATAGCAGCTTCTAAATGGTTATTTAGCTTTCCACTTCTAGGAAGAAAAAATTAATAATACTGTCAGTAATTCTGTGTTGTGGAGAGAAACTTTTAAGATTCATAGTAGAGACACAAGCTCAAGCTCAGAGCAGCCAGAGGAACTACAGGATAAGTAGAAATAAAGGTGCTCTAATAAAACGTGCCAAGTCCACAGGGGTTTCTGAGCTGCCTCAGCGATGCTGCTTCACAAAAGCAAAACAGACACGATAAAAATAACCAGGATTTCGCTCAGAAGCAGCAGAGCTTTCTAGGAAGGTGCTACAATGAATCCACCTGTAATGCAAGTACAGTGTTAATAACACGGCATTAATGGCTCGCCTAAAATTCAATATTAATTTAGCTGAAATTCATTACAAACAGAGAAACTCTGTGAAATAACAGGGCAAAGCACAAAGTGAGGGATGTCACTCCACAAGGCCTGTTTCCATCGCCGTAAGAACACCAGCAATTCAAATACCCACGGGAAGCTTCACAGAACAGTCCTTTCCCCCCGTTTCTCTCAGGACGCTGCCCGCGGGTAGGAGCTTGCTTGCACGACCTCTCGTGGCCTCCTCACCCTTAACAGGATGTCCAGGAAAACAGGGACAGCACGAGAGGAGCCCATGGCCCCGGGGAAGGCCCTCAAGAGACCCGTGAGCAGGCACAGGAATCTAAAGGAGGCTGAATTTAGGGTTTTCCCTGCATGGACCTTTCTTCCCGGCTGCTCCCAACTTCAGGCACGACCGTGTGGAGGCGGTGGCGAGGCCGCGCGCGAAGTGGATCCGTGCGGCGAAGCCCGCGAGGAGATGAGGAAGTTCTGGAGAGGAGCGAGGGGGCTCCCTCCGGCTCACGGTGATCAGCATGGGGACTGTCACATGGAAACGTGCAGGCAGAAACACGGAAAACAGAGGCACATGGGGGCTGCGGGCAACAGCCCCAGGAAAGGGGCAGCCAGATGCCAGCAAGAGCAGCCACCACGTCCCTACGCTCCAGGACGGGAGCAGCGACGCTTCCACAAACAGCCCTTGAATTGGGGGAAATGCTTACACTTTTAAGCAGCTACGTTTCTCTTAAACTGTCCTGTTTCTTTTGCCTTTTGCCCCTCTTGACATTTGCTCATGGTGTCACCTCGAGTCGCGTGTTTTGCTTCAGAGGGAGCAGCAGGGAGCTGCCAGCGGCACCTCCCCGTCCCCACGTCAGGAAGCAGCAAAGCAGGCGGAGGGCGAGCTTGGGAAATGCACGGACACGGCCCCGCCGGCACCAGGAGCGTCTCCCTCGCGCAGCGCACAGCATGTAAACGGGCAAAGAGCTCGCACCTTAAAAGGAGCTGCACACAAATAATTATTTAATTCCCTCCGGGCGGTGTTTATTGCTGCGAGCTCATGGCCCTCGGCATCCTGCGGCCTCTGAGGCCGACATCGAACCCACGAGTCCCTCTCCTCTCCTTTTATAGTGTCAGGAATTTTCTCCTCCTAAGTTCCACTGCGTTTTCCCCTTTTGGTCTACGCTTATGTTCCCTGTTCAAATACTTCCTATTTCACATTTTTGCCGCCCTTATAAAACAGTAAATAGATGTGAGAAGGCAAGATAAGGGCAAATGAAACCCCCAAGGTTTGCAGATCTACTGAGATCTCCAAAACGAGAGCCTTAAGAAGCAAAATAATGGAATTGCTACATTTCCCTGGGGAATAAACGAGGCTTTACTTACTTTCTGTTCCTTTTCCTGGCTCGGTTGTAAGCTTCTAGACCTTCCGTTAGTGTCTTCAACTTCTCTGGCTCCACCTGAGTGAAGGTATGAACACCAAACCACATTACCCAGACCTGCAATTATCAAACACTGCTTTTACTTTGCTGCTAGACGCATTTCTCGCGGAGCCTAAATTACAGTGCACTGGAAAACACTAGCACCTTCCCAGCAGCAAAGGAACTGATGCAGACCTGTGCCTTCCCCCTCTTACACACATCTACAGAACTGCATACTGCTAGCAATAGAATCCCAAAAGAAAAACATGACATCTAGGAAAATAGAATTAAGAAGGAAAAACATATTTTTTAAAAATATTTTTTCTAGTATAAATATGAACACCACTGTTGTTTAAATCTCATATTCTGTACTCACATTTTACACATAGTTTTACACATTTTAGAACACTTTGAAAGCATTAAAATATTAAGGTATCCAATACACATGATCCCATTTTTACAGATGCCAACAACATCTGTAACATTAAAAAGTTCTGCATTGCCCCAGATTTCCAGGTAAAGCTTTTTAGGCCTTAACGCAGCCACACTCAGCCATGTTTGTTAACACCATGCCCAAATTCATTCCTTTTGCAGAAAAGCCATAGTAAATGCTTAAATTAAGTTTAAAAAGGAAACAAGAAACTCATAGCCCCTAAAAGAGCTATATTTATACATTAACAAGAGCTTGCTTTAGTGAGCTGCATATGTGGTGCAGCTACAGGTCTTTTTTCCTCTTTCATTTAAGCATGTGTGTTCAGCAATCTGCTGAGTTGGGAATGAACCTGAGCTTAGCTCCACAGACTGGTATTCTGGGAACTTGAACTGGACACATAATCAACACAAACAGGAAAGGAAATGAGTTATATGTGTACGACTTTAGCATTTGCATTATAGCACATTATTTCAGCTTGGTTCACAGTCATTTCTACATTGACAAAAGAAAAGGAATGTAAAAATCCCGTTTTCTTTCCTAGCAGCCTTGTATTTCGTTGGGCTCATTTTGAACCTTTGCACAACTCACAAGACCTTTACATAACATTTGTTTCATTAATAACAATACAGCTTGTGCTTGGACACTTAGAACATTAAATCCATAAATATAACTTTGTTAAGCCTATGTACAACCTGAGAAAGAAGTCTGAATGTGAATTCCTTCTTAACCCAACCTTTCGATCGCCAAATAATTTACGTTTGCAGTGGAACAGCTTTACAGAAGTGACGAGCTGAAGTTGTCCAAAATTTGCTCAGAAAACAGGCTACATATAGTAAAATTTCAGACCAAATTTAACCTATCTTCAAGTTTGCCTCTGTCGAAAGGCAAAATGTCAGGTGGAAGCGGATCTGCAAGGAGCGCTCGTGCCAGCCTCACGTCCCCATCAACCCCCTGGCTGTGATTATTTTAATAGGGTGGGTTTGTCCTTTTGAAGGACAAAAATAAAAGCCTTACAGTTTTCAACCTGGGCAGAATTA
>JAUBNY010001051.1:550355-566142 GCA_032275445.1 Crypturellus soui
TCTAACTTGACAGGGAAGTGTTCGAACACAGCAAGAACCAAATCAGATCTCCACGAATGAGACAGGGAGAAGGAAAGCGAGGCGGAGGGAGACTCATTTTACTGATCTCCTTTTCCCCCATTTGTCTTTATTCTGCTAATGAATAACTTTTTCTACTTAAATATTTAAGAAAATGACAATTTGTTCGGTGTCTACCAGTGATCTCACCTCACACATACCCGATGTGAGCAGGGATTACATTCTAGCACTGCCCTCAGCTGATGGAGCGGGTAAGGAGGATAACGAGGGATACAAAAGTGGGCTTTTCTGTACCTTGGGAAGAACCAGAGGACATTCCAGGCCACACTTGCATGTCCCATCAGTCAGCAAGTAAGTCTTCACCTGCTCCAAGCACGATAATAAAGACCCACTGGGACTGAAAAGGAAGAGAAATGATAAATAAAAGCAATTTGATGGGTAATGACTTTTGTCTACTCTTCTAACGACTCTCACAGAGAATGCGAAAAATATGCAGCTACAGTTTCATATTGTTCCATAGTATTTTCTGCTTTTAGTCGAGACCTAAGAAGATAACTTTAAAAACTGAAAAAAAAAAATCCCATTTTCAAGGAGGACCTGACTACAGAGGAACAAACTTGGCATGCATAGAAAAAAAAGAAAGAAGCTGAGATTATGGATATTTACTACTGATGTTAGAGCTGTGCAGGAATCCCTAGGTGCCGCCTGGCAACACCGGGATTGCATTCCCTGTCCTCCTCCTATGAAGCTCAGCAGCCAGCACAATCCCAAAGGAGCTACCGGAGGCTGGGTGGGCACTGGGATGAAATGTAAGGAGAAAACCTCACAAGTGTGTGTCTCAACAGACACGAAAATCCAACATGAGAAATGGGCAACAGTCATACCCTGTTGCGGCTCTGGCTGTCAGGTGCATTTTAAATAATTTGGTTTTGTTCAGCTAAAATTTCAAATCTCTCACTGGAAGTGGGAAGTGTTACCCCAAGAAGCCGGTCCAGTGAATTTCTCATAAAGCGTATATGGATTTCTCTAACTCCCACCAGAAAATCATTATCTCCATGTCCAAAAATAGGACACTGGAAATTCTGCTACAGCAAAATCACTAATTCATAAGATGAAAAAAGTTCTCAAGTCACAAAGCTCTAGCTCCCAGATTGCTCTTTATTACTTAGCCATCGAAGCTGCTTATTGGTGGAAGTATAAAATAATTAGTGAGGACTGGCCAAAACCCTGGTTCCTAACAGCAGCTGTAAATAGTAGCCCTAATTTTAACAAAATTAGGATGCAAGTGGAATATTTTGAATCACACACACACAAAAAAAGACATCAAAATAGCAAACTATGACCAACTTTCATATTTCAACCCAAATGTATAAACAACTACTTCTGCGTGACAAGTCTAAGTTATATATATAGCAACATCTGCAAATGACATTTAAAGTTATGCTAACAGTTTAATTAATTTCTTTGCCAAGCGTCGCCTGAAATAGCTATTTTAGAGAGAATTACTTGGGTTGAAAATGCCTAACAGTGAACACTCTGAAGATAAGCAAGATAAAGCAGCAATCTAAAAATACACGGTACAGGTAGGAAGGAAAAAGTGATTGCCAGGCTAGAAAGCCCAAATTCTCCTGCCTTAAACTGAAATCCCTCGGCTGGGGGGATTAAATAAAATGCCATTTTGTGTTTTTCAAAGGTCTACTTGGCAGCAAGACCTAAGCTCTTGTGGAACTGAGCTTATTATATATTATATATATGTTATCCCACTGCCCTCCCGTGTCCGAAGGGATGAGTTCTCCAGTAGACAGGGTCGGCTCAGGAACCTCTGGCACCATCTTCAGATGGAAAAGGCAACTAGGGGTCTGAGTGCGACTGAAAACGGCAGCCTGCACAGGGGAATCCAGGACAGGAACATTTCAAAAGTCCTCCTGAACAAAGGCCACATGTAGAAAAACAAGAGCGAGAAGCGCTCAACACGTGATGCCAACACAGACTCGTTCACAAGCAAAACTAAGTACGATAACTAACTATATACAGGTAACAAATATAAGTCCTGGTGCCTGGATACAGGGATGATAGAAAAAAACCCAACTCCTTTTTTCGCATTGACTTTTAACTAAGGCAGAGGCCCAGTGAATTACAGCTGTAATGAGAAGAACATGAAAAAAGTGATTTATCTTTGACATGCATATCGCTGACATGGACTTTGTTTGATTCTGTTAATTGAGAATATAACAAGAAATCCTGGAATGCATTTGATTTCTTATGGTAGTTTGGTGTAGAACTGGAGTATGCTTTGAGTCATTAAAGAATTCTGTATCAGTAATACATAAAATATTGCAAAGAGAGGGTTATTTTAACCACAGAATATTGGGATAAGATTAAGCAAATAAACATTCATTTAACAGTAATTTCAAACAATTTACTTGCTACTGTTTCAGGATGAACAAAGAAAACCCCAGGAAACTAACACAATAAACGAATAAAACACCTAAAACTTCAGTGAGAGATTACAGTCTTGTGTGCCTGTTTTTCTACACTGAAACGTGGGGAAATCCATAGAAGTAAATTGTGTTGGAGAACACCAGTGATGTTGAACTCAGAAACTCCGCAGAACATTTAAAAACTGATGATTTCCGGGGCTACTGAACAGTTACACTACTAAATTTCCTTCCAAAACAAAGTAACATAATGTACCTCTGGAATATAAACCCAGAAAAGACTTCAGGAATGGCAGAATAGAGTTACATGACACTGCATGAACTAAGCTGAAGACTGGCTGCTGAGAGAAAAATAAAGTCCTATTTTGTCTGAACTGTTAAAAGTTGTTTTGATGCCTGGTCACTGATTTGACCTCAACCAGCAAAGGGTCTAATGAAAATCCCACGCTGGTGCGAGTGAAAGGCAATGATTTTGCATCAGGGAGTATGATGGAGACAGCATACCTTTCTCATCACCTCAGCTGCAACATATAACTTAATTCTCTGACTAGTTTCACTGTAAACGGTTTGAATAATAAAAATAATGAGTAAGGTTAAATTTGCTACTGCTCAACTCTAAAATCCACATGACAATAATAATAAAGAACTATTCATGCCTAAAGCAAAACGTAGAGTAAGGGTATCAAATTTTCAAGGCTCAGCGATATTAGATTTGGAAAGGCAGAACAGATGTTACGGGCATGTGAAAGGCGCAACTTCACTGACTTAAATGGGCTCCACCAAAACCAGTGGAAAAACTGGTCTAGCGCTTCCAGAACAAGAAGCCCCTGAACATTTTGAGCAAAAAATGAGTTGAGTCACTGATTTACCACATGGTCTGGCAAAACTACAATGAACACAAAACCAGAAAGCACTTTACATAACCTTACCTGATATAGAGCACTCCACTTTGGTCTACCCGTCGTTGCCACCCAACTGGAACTTGCACTGCTGGTGGCCCTCCATCCGTGTCCCCTCCGTCACACTCCTTTCCTCCATTCATTTTTCTGTTTCTGTTTACGAGTCTTCAAAGATATCAACAGTAAGATGATATCCTTTTACTACATGTCATCATGGCCTCCCAAAGAAGGCCATTCAGTACCTTTCCCCAAATTGTACAAAGTGCATTGAGAGGCTTCAGCTCAGTTTGAAACCAAGTCCTTAAAAGTGGCCATTTTTGTTAATGAGTCAGTTTCCCATTACAATCCACATTAAATATGCAATGTTTAGCTCCTTATATATTCATAAGGATGGACTATATAGATAAAAATTAGTGCTTCCAACTTGGGAAAATGGTAATTCACCAATCCTTTGTTACCTGTCAGAAAGGAGAATGGGGAAAAGGAGAATTTCTAGTTCAACAGCATGGCTCCAAGCTTGATGACTGTCTAAGATAACTTGTATTTTGTGAAAGCTCGTCTCATTTTTACAAATATGAGTCAGATCTAATACCTCCAGGTATTATACCCTTTATATGCCACATTCTTTTTGTTTTCTTTTTATCTTCCATTCATTATCCAAGTTCTCTTCTTGAGATTCTTTCATGACTTCCCCGCTCCAATAAAACAGTCTGAAAAACACAGATATAGAAAACATATGAGCCATTTTCTTATGTCTTTTCGCCCAGTTCTGTAACTCATGAAAATGTACAAATAACAGAAATAACATCTGCATCTGTTTACATCAAGATATCAAATACATCAAGAGTTTAAAATTGAAATCTTAACCATCCACAAAACTGTAAAATAAGGGTTAGAGTAAATACAATCTCACTAGCATATTCTGTTTATATGTGGACTGCAACTTTAGTTATTAAATAGTTAATTTATACTTTGGATGAATTGGGGTTACATCTTTTAAATGAACAGCGTCACAAATGCTTCTATCCAAAATTATCACTGAGTGACTCGCTCAGTAAATGTCCTTTATAAACAATTTATAAAACTAAATGAATGTGAAGGAAGTTGCTTTTAGGGTTGATAATATCCGTAATAATGGAAAAAAAAATTCTGCATTTAAACTAGATTACAAAAATCAATTTTAAAAAAGCTGTACAATAAAAAGAAAAAAGCATCAGTGGATTTCTTAATCTAAATTTAATATCAAAAACTTCATTTTCCTCTGCATAGATGTCAGAATGGCTATGAAACAACTGAAATGACAGAAGTAATACACTTTTACGATATTCTTGTATAAGCAAGTCTTCTTTAAAGAAGGTCAGAATTACATGAACAAGTACATGAACTTCCAAATAAATTTTTATTGAGTAATCCAGACAAGAATTAACTCTCAAAATTGGAAGCTTTTTACTGAAGTGAGACAAACACGCAATATACAATTCTAGTAAGTATGTTATAGATCTATAAAACAATAATCCTAAAACTCCAACTCTGTTGTAAAGACTCTATTATATGTTTTATTTGGAACTGCATGCCAATTCTGCCTTATCATTCCCACTGCTAACATTTTTCAATACAGCAACTGTTTGCTATAGACATGTCTGATTCTTGTAAGAAAAACTTTTCTGAGATAGAAAGCCTGAGGATTTTAAAACATTTCTACAACAGTATCAACAACAGGAGGTCTACATGCAACAATAGCAGCAGCTCCTTCGAGACCACTCGAGGAAGACTCCAGACACACAAACACAGTCCTCAAAATGACTCTTTTAAGTGCCCTTACGCAGCACACGGTTTTTGCATGCGCTACTTATAAATGCAGAGTTCAAAATGTTACATAAAGACAGAGAGAGAAAAAGAAAAAGTAGATGTAATATTTACAAAGTGATGTGGACTGGAAAGAAGAGGTTGAATGCATCAGTTTGATTAAGGTGCGGAGATCTGCAGAATAAACCCCGTGATTATTTCCTAAAGACCTGCTGCAGCTTGCAGAGATCTGCTCCTATACTCTGGAGCACCTCAAGAGGATGTAACCCTTGGCTGGTCAAAACTGGGGAGAGGATGAGGAAAATTCACGGCTGGAGGTCTGCACAGATAAGAGCTTGACTGAGACAAGGAGGTTGGAATGACTGCAGTTATTTCTTTGGAGTTAGTTATGCACGTGTAACTCTCTCCTTGCCCAGGGCACGCAGTGCCTCTTGTGTGCAGCCACCGCCTCCGAACAACTCCACTTCCCAACACACTTGCATTCCCTGTGTTTATTTATTTATTCAAGAGAATATGATTTATATTTCTAAATGGAAAACATGTATTACTAAACTGTGCATCTCTGTCCAGGAAGTGGAATCAAAATGTTATGGAAATTGCACAAGTTCAGACCTGCAGCCCAGACAAGTGTTTAAGGAAGCAGGGCATAATTTGTGACCTATTTGCTGCTTCACTTGCCAAGCAAAGGTTACTGGTAAGAGAGAAAAGAACTTTCTGGGGGCATCACCTGTGGCTTCTCCGAGCAGCCTCCGAGGGCTCCTACCTGCCCCTCTGCACGCTGCAGATCCGGGTCGCCAACAGCGGGAAGGTGAATGAGGACAGGCTAAAGCAGATTACAGCTAATGTCACAGGAAACACCTTGCCATCGCTCATACACAAACAATGTATCTCTTCATGTTGGGATCTGGCAAATAGAAATGGGATTTGGAATGCTCCTGGCAAGAGCACAACACTCTCAAGTCCTGAACTCGGACGGGAGGCTTTCAGTTTAGCAAAGTTTGGTCTTAGTTCCTTGGTTGGTTTTATCCGGGTGGGGTAACAGACAAGGTTTCATCAAATACAAAATGGAATTTACTCTTAAGTTTCATTATTACTGCAGAAAAGTGCATTGGTATTTTTATTACAGGTCTCACATAAGACTAAGTAAATTATTTCCCCATTATTTTTAATAAAAATGTATATTCTGTAATACAGTAAAATTAGACTCAGAAAAGAGACATTTAAAATACTGGAAGCAGATACTACAGCAAAGGCTCATTTCTTGATTCAGCCTTACTTGTTGCTACTTAGGGCAATTACACTAGATCCATTACAAGGAAACAATAGCCATTAATATTTTTTTTTTGCGCAAGCAACAAAAGACACTTAAGTAACCTTATATTTTTACTGGTTCTACGATGCCATGTATCAGCTAATGCTGCAATCTATCACTACCATGATGCTCATCATCATCTAATCCAATAAACCACTGCTGTGCTGCACATACCTTGAAATAGTATGGCAAGAAGCATAAGAATTCACATAACTTCCTCTTCTGTGGCAAATACTTAAAGGATTTTCACTCGGTACAGTGACTTGGAATAAAATGGCTGCTTCAGTCATATTCTTTTTGGCAAAATTATTTATATGACTTCTTGAGAGCTACTAGAGGCTGAACAACTGTAAAGCCATAGAAGGACTTCAGTGATGTAAAAATCCATGTGATTATCCATTTTTTCCAAGGTACAAAAATACATGAAACAACACACCCCACCTCAGCAGAAAACTGCAAACGACACTTCTCTCAGTTGGACCTTCTATCTGCTAATTTACAGTCCTCGTGTAAGCTGGGCTCTGTGAGGGTCTGCCAACATGCCTGTGTGCAATAAATTACAGGAAAAAGAGAGGCTGAGACTCCATGGAAGCTTCTTGGAAAGTACATAGCCCATCAGTGTGCCACTGGTTACAGTTCTACGTGTTTATATGAAAATGCTTAAGGAAGTGAGAGGAGTTTTAATAAACTGAGCAGGAGGGATCAGCATGAACCCTCAGAGTTTCTTACCAGCCCAACATCGCCCACCTCCCCTTGCGATGGACCTCTGCCCCTTCCCTATCAAAGTATCCTAGCCAAAGTATTTTTATTGGTTAAGAAAGTATTTGGATTTTGGACCAGATCCAAAGTATTTTGCACACTGGATTCAAGTCAAAGGTCTGATTTTCATCAACCCATGTAATAAATACCTCTTCTCTGTAATCTCATCAGAACTCCAGACAGCTCACGTTATCTCACCACGAATAACACAACTATCCACATTCAAATCGATTTCTCCTTTTTTCCTGAGTGCCAAGGCATGCCTCTTAAATTTGTTTTGCACTCCACTTCCATTATACTTTGTTTAAAAATATTTTATGAGAGAACTACACCAAATTGTTTTTCCCCTACTTCCCCTGGCAAATGACCTTCCTCCCATGAAAACGTTCTCTCTAGTTTTCATATGCTGAAAGTTTGTTTTCAATTTTTAATGCCTCACTTTTTAAAATGCTCCACTTTCAGAGCCTCTTTGAATGCTTGACTTGGCATTGGTTAATGTTCACTTTATCAATTTTTAGTTAAGTGGAGCAATAGAAAACTTCGCATAAAGTAAAAATAAACTTAGATAACAATAGTCCGGATTTATAGCTATCATGGGATAGATGATCATATCTGGACTTCCATCTATCACAGTGATATCCAGGTAACATTTACTTCAATAGCAGTGGATGGGAAGCCAGTGAGGCATGTTTTGATATTCTAATATTGAAAATACGCTTATATTGAAAATAACTTCTAAAGAACAAACTTCCAAGTGTGTTTAGCAATTCTCTGCATTACAGAGAAAAGCTGCTTAGAGGCCTTGACGAAATCCTGACTCTCTGATGTACAAAACTCAATGCTTCTCAAAAGGCTGACCACAGATTTTGGTTATAAAGTTTTGCAAACATTCATGCACAAAACATATTGCTTATAATTTCAAATACCAAACTCACTTGCCAGCTTTATTCTTGCTATCACAGAAATACTTATAATCTATATTTAATCAAATTTAAAAACCATTCCCCTCAGTTACTGTTAAAAGAAAATTCTGTGTTTTTCTGATACTAGTTCATATGCATTTGGAAATACAGCTCCCCTCAAATCATGGTCTTGGGGTTTTAGAACTAACATAATTTTTACCTTGTTAAAGATCAGTATTTTCAAACTATACAGAGTTAATATGAGCTTTATTTAGTTATCACTTGCTAATTACTAATCTGTTTAATTCCATCAAAGTAGTTAGTTAGGACTCTCTTATATCATCTAATTAGAAATGAAGGCATGTTCCATCACTGTTAGGGGATGCTTTTCCATTTTGAAAAGAAGCGTTCTCTTTGCCAATTAGATTGGTACTGAACAATTTATGAAGTGCTATTTTTATGTGAGTGGTTAAATAAACAAACCTACCTAATGAATATTTTGTTGCATTGGATTCTAGTACTGAAACATAGCTGTATATGTGATACAGCCTGGGCTTTGTTTTGAGAAAGGTATCTTCATCTTACTCATAAATAAGCAGAATTAAGAACACACTGCAACAATGATAAAACAAATCTATATTGAATGATTTAATTAAAATGGTACATTTTAAATTGCTTTTTGTGCAGAAGCAGCTTATAGCAGTCCAGCTACCCTGGTAGGGAAGCGTTTTTAACTGTACAAATGACAGCGCAGTTTGATACTGCAGCAGGGCTCGTGTGGCCCTACCTTAAACTGGTTTTGACGGTGTTGAATTTTTCAGGATTGGAATTTAACCACTCTATAAAATGAGAGCTATTTGGATTAGTTCACTCATAAAGAGTGAACAGTTTCAAGCCCCAAGGCCAACTGACCCAGCCCTCTGCATACCTGCGATGTTCTTTACAGGTAGTCCCCAGACAGAGCCCAGCTCGGACACAGGTTCTCACTGTTCGGACCCCATCCTACAGCCCTTGCTTCCTCATGCTGCCAGGCGAGATGACCAGAGCAGTCACTGCAGGGCTACTGCTCCAGAACCCTGCCTCAATGCAACCATTCTCAGCTGTTATCACTGAGGGTCAGATTTTGACAGAAAAGCAGTGATTTATCGTCATAGATACTGTCTGGTCTGACTGCACAATATGAGTCTCTTCTGCTAGGCAATGTTGGATAAGAACGCTCTTAATTAATAAGAAATTGCAACCGTTCCTACCAATACTTACAGCACTGAAAGTCCCCGCCGTGGAGCTCCAATCCTTGACTTGAGAGACCCAGCAAGGTGTCACCAGAGGTCTCCAAGGCAGTGGCTGAATTGGCAAGGACAGTGACTCTCTTCACAAGCTTTATGTACAGCCAAGTAAGAACCCAAACCTGAACCTTTCTCCAAGCGTGACTGCCTTTTAACACATCCACCTGCGTGACTCCCTGAGCTGGGAGCAACTGAAGTCTTCATTTCCAGTAAAAAAGAATGGAAAAAGCATTTCCTCCCTCAGGGAAGGGGCAATTTCCTCTGCGTACACATGCGTGCACATAGAGCTGTGCACGACAGGGCCTACACAAAAGCAGATGCTGAGTTACCAGGCAATCAGAAAAGATGGCAGGAAACAAAGTGATGTCCTTTGAAATCCCCAGCCTCTCCACTCTGTAAGGACTTATTACACATAATGGCCACTTGATAGGGTCCGTATGAGGATATGGCAGGGTCATAAAGCTCTTTCAGCACTCCACATCAAATTCCTGTCTTTACAGGAGAAATAAAAGGTCAAGACTGTGTATGTGAGACAGGCTTATGCTGCTTATACTTTTATATTGCTAAAAGCAAGCAATTTTTTTTCTTTTTAATTTTTAAAATTAAGGCTAATGCTTGGTATGAAGATAAGCAATTTAGAACAGCCAAGTCGTTATGCAGGACAGAATTTCATGTCATCATTCCAGCAAACCCTTTTTAGGGAATGTTATGAAACAAAATGTCATTAACCGAGCCACTAGTAAGAGGAAGTGAAGAAATACCCATTTGGTCACTCTAAAAGAAGAATTTGTAAAATGAAATAGGTTTCTCTTGAGCAACCCACCGATCTAGAAGGGAAAAAGTACACAGATGTTCTTCAGCATTTATGTTTTTACTTTTCAATAGTCTCATTTCTGTGTGCAAACATAAAGCTGCCACATTCTTACACAAACTCTTTTTAAAAACTTTTCAAGAGAGAACAGCAAGTAATGTATAATGCAGCAGAGAAGAGACCACCTAACAAGGAGCATATCCGGTGAGTTCAAAAGATAAAACTTTCTATAATAAAGAGAAATTACACTTAAGCTCTTCTTAGGAACAGCTTTTTCCTTCAGTTTTTCTTTCCCTCACAGCACACATGTTCGCACACATACATGCAGTCAGTTCTGCAGCTGGAAAGGTCTCTTTCTGTTCAATTTTAAACTTTCTTTGGGTATGAAATTCTACCTCCCCTATCTCTATTTTGCCACAGAGAAGTCCAAGGTTCTTCAAGCATTTTATTTTATTTTGCTGATATAATTCTTTTCCAGATTTTGGTGTTTTGGACCAAGGATGAGCAGTTAATTTTGACGTTAGATGTCCTCTATCCTATTTCCCTGTGGTTGCAGTTACCTTTAAAGATTTTAACGCTGACCCCTTTTTAAAAAGACTGGTGGACTTCAGTTCCCTCCAGAGGAGCCCAGCAAGTTCTAGAAACCTAGCAGTGAGAGGCAGCCCGACACACTCCACATGGGGAGAAAAGACAACAGCAAAATGTGGGAAGAAAAGAAGAAACGCCTGCACGAACCTGAGGGAAACAGTTCAGACCTTCAAAGTGCAACTGCTACGGCAAAAACTGATGCTCCCTTGCTAACCTAATACACAGATGCATTAGAAAATGACAACTGAAGACAATTATGTGGGTCAGGAAAAGTGATGGGGAAGCTGCAGACCAGTGTAAATTTAGTACAGTACAAGTAACGTACTCAGTTATTTTTTTAAGTGTGTAAGAAATTCAGCTACAAATTATAAACATTCAGACTGCTTCAAATGTAGTTCCAAGCACACAAGGAAAGAATAAGCTTGTTCCATCAATGTCCATGTTTCTGCCTTCCAAAATCTCAGATTATTAAATATAATTTTACAACAGTTTACAAAGGAAGCTTACATAAATATCATAAACAAACATACAAAAAACCCCTCAATTCATTTTCACTTACATGGCTAAAAAACAAAAGAAAAAAAAACAGGTTACTGGAAATATGACCAACAGCTTTAAGATGCAGTATGGCAATTATCCCTCAGTTAAGATAGCCCCAGTCTCCATTAACTGCGCTATGTAATGTCCGAAATACAGCAGTAAAGGGTAAAAATAAAATTATGCTTCTGAATCTCACATGCAGAGACCTCAGTAAACCACATCCACTTGCATCATATTAGACACCTGAAGTTCAGGATGTAGAAATATTCAAATTATTTAAAAAATTCAGATTGAGTTTTTCTGTAAGAGAATGTGAAAACCACAGTCAGATTGCAAACTAAGCCTCTAAATTGTGCTTTTGTGCCAAAGTAATAAGTCACATGACTATGCTATTTTTAGAAACGGATTTTTTTTTCTCCAGATGCTTCTTTTTTTACACTGTTTACTGAAATAGGCACCTCTACTCAGCATTTTCCCTCACAAAAATACTCTTAAGACATTAAAAATAAGAAAAATCAGCTATTCAGACATCTCAGTGCAAACTGCACCATTATCTGGCACAACAATAGAAGCGCTGGAGAGCTAAGGCTGCCTCTGTGAAATCGGATGTGCTACAAACCTGTACAATATGAGGTATGAATCTCTTGCTAGCATTAGGAGATTATTATTCACTGCCTTTCAATGATACACGAATTGAATGCATATTTGGAGGATTTGGCCCCACTGTTTTATTTATGAGAATCAGTATGAAGAGTCTTCCTCCCTTTTATAAAAGAGCACTCAGAAGTTTAAAGATCTGTACAAAAAATTAGTGGGTTATTTTAATCCTTTTAAAGTCTTCATGCCATGAAAATTATGACAAATATTTATTGATATACAAGAGACTCATTAATTTTAATCACTGTGAATGCTGGTATACCTGACCCTTTCTTATACAGTTTCCTTCTACTTACATAGGTCTGAGTCAACTGCTTTAGGAATCTACCTTCCAACTTGAAATACTCAAATACTCTTAGCCTCCTATTAAACCTTGTAATTATTTTGCTGCATAAGAAAAATGAAATATGTAATGAAAATATAAAGTACTTTTAAATATGCTAATTAGCAGTAGCATACAGGATAAAGAACCTGACCTTATTCCTCATTAAGCATTAGATTTAAGGTGGATATGTTCATTCTGTTCATTCCAAGCTGAAAAACAAAGAATTGGTTGTAACAGAAGATAAGCAATATGGCCCTCTTAGTATGTAAAGATGTCAATATTAAACTATTATTTATTAGCCCTTAACACTTAGACTCATTTGATCAGGGAGGTTTCTTTGAGCAGCGCTTCTTCTCCAAAACAAACACCTATTTTCACTTCATATTTTGTCCAATTTAATTTTAACAAAACATCATAAGAATATAAGAGTCTAATGTATAACCTTTTTAGAAAAATATTAAAATTTACTTTGTATTCCAGCAACAATGACAATAAAGTTCTGAACTGTACATATGTACTTAGTTTCAAATATGATTTTGTGCTTACTGAGTCCAAAACCTCTCTGCTGTCTTGGGGTCCAAGGGAGGGACTTGAGGAACCTGCTCCTGTTCTGGGCAGGCTGCTCCATGAGAGCTCCTGGCAACGCTCGTAATCCCTCTGCTCAGAGATTTACATTGAAGAGAGGTAAGGAACATTTAATCTACTCAAACGAGCAGAGTATCTAAATGTTACTTTCTGTATATTTTTAGGTTGATTTTTTACACAATAATCGTCAGCGCTGTTCACATTGACACCTTAATGCAAGGACAAATTTCATTGTCCAATAAACTGCACGAGACTGCTTTCTGGCTCCTGCACAATGAAATATATAGTTTTATGATTGCTCTCCATTTTACTACAAGGACTGTGAAATTCTCCTTGGAGTTATTTCATCATCCAAACGATGCTAAAAATCTAGGTTCTAATTAAAAAGAAAAAAAAAAACACATTTTCTCTGCATATGTTTCCAGAAGCACAATTTTAGAAAAACATTTTTAAGTTAGGTCTCAGAAATCTTTTCTCACTCTTCTAGGTTACTAACCTACAATTTAACACAAAGGCCTAGGCATTTTCAACAGGAATCTAAAGAACCTTTGTGCAACAGACTTTGAAATGCAAACCCTTTTGCCACTTCTAAACAGCTTTTTTTTTCCCCATTCACAATTAACAGAAGCATTAAAAGGCAATATCTATCTGGCTATCTGGACTTCGAACAAAAAAAGCCAATTTACTGTGCTTAAAAAAAAAAGAATATGCAGGTTACTAAACATAGTTCTGTAAAAGCCTTTTTCTTTTTGCAGCCTTAAGCCCCACCTTTCCTCCTCTATGAGGCAGGGATGACTGTTTCTATACTGAATGGATCTCTCAAGACTCTACTTTACATCCTCTCCCAAACACTAACCACTACGAGGGATGAATATTGTATCTTTTTACAATATTGCGATGTGCAGGGTATAGGCAGATGATCCCTGGCAATAGTGGCCAGTTCCATCCTGCCCGGTGCCTGCGGCCTGGCTCACGTGAGGCTCCATAAAACCTGATTTTGCTGTAGGGACAATAAAATGACACATTCCAAGCTGCACAAGGAAAGCTTGGATTCTCTTGAGAGGGAATTCAAACCTGACAGGTAAAAAAACACTGCACGTGCTCACAAATGCAGAGAAAACAAAAGCAAGAGTAAAGACCCTATTTCTCTCTTAATGATAATTTTTTAAAAGTTTGATTAAAAGATACTCATTTGGTAACACAAATATATCCTATCACAACAAAATCCCACCATAAATGAACATGATGATTTGCGATATGAGCAGATGCCATCAGCTCTTGGAATCAAAATCTAGGCAGTCTGAACTCAAAGCACAGGCAGGTGAGCCAGCTTCCTGCTTCTCTTCTTAATGTATTTATGTCTTAGGTCACGCTGAGGCTGACCATCTCAGTCAAGGTCTGAATTCACCAAAATCAACGGCAAACATCCAAAGACAACCTGAATTTCAGTCCACCTTAGATAAGGTCTTTTAAAGCATTTTATGTAAGAAAAAAAAAAAAAAGGCCTTGGGTTCATTTTATGCAATGCAACTTGCTGTCAAATAGGTGAAGACTTTAAATATCAAATACCTTGAACTAAAATCTGTTATCACTACTACTGAAAGTTTTCAGGGGTGTAAAGCAAGGCTAATCCCAGAGTCATTTTGGTAGAATTACAGAAACTGCAGATCTGATGAGGGATCTCAGGAGAGCAATGTCGGCAGCCACAGGCACTGAAGAAAGGTCAAATTTACCGAGATCATCTCTGAAAGCTCTTTTCTCTATGCATTTTAAAAACTTTCAATCAGAGATTTCATCACAGCTGTAGGTGAAATTTCCAGTTTTTCATCTGTACTTACAGTCAGGTATTAGGAAAACCAAAAAGGCCTGTAATATCTATCCTAATATCTACCCTGAATTATCTTTAGTGCAAATTAATTTTTTTTTTAAATTCTCAGAGGAACTACTGCCATTCCTTTTCTAAAACTCTGTCTTTTCCAAGTCTCCCATCCATCCTGCAGTACTTTTTCCTACAATAAACACAATCCTTTCAACTGTTCTTTAACCATTCTGTTTTCTAAATCTCTCACCAGTTTCTTGCTCTCTTTTGCCTTTTTCCAAATTACACATTAAGAGCAGTGTCTAAAATCCACTCTACCTGAGGTCTGACTCACTCCCCAGCTTGTCAGATTCCCAGCTAGAAATGAATGTGTATGATGTCTACTTTCCTTAAGCTCTCCAATCATCTTCCTCTTATAGAGAGGAAACACAAAGCAACACCAAAGTTTTTGAGAACCTATTAAAATTATTAAAAAATATTTTCCCCCTCAAACAAAATATCTGCCCAGAAAGTAAAAAAAAAATAAAGGCGGGAAGAGGCCTTTGAGGAAGGAGAGGAGAGGAGAAGTTGGCTTGTGCTGTCTTGAGAAGGAAGGTGAAGGTGGAGAGGCCCAGAGAGACGATGAAGCCAGACCCTTCTCGGATGTCCACACTGGAGACAAGAGGCAGCACACAGGACTGCAAGCTCTAGACAGATGTTAGGAGAAGATTTTCACCGGGACTGAACTTCCCTGTGCAGAAACCCAATGAAGCTGAGGGATCTCCAACCTCCAAAACAGTCAAAGTTCAGATGAGGGAGGCCCTGAGCAGCCTGCTCAGAGAAGGGGTAGCAACTAGATGACCTCCACATGTCCCTTCTAAGTGTTATCTGTGATTACCTGGTAACTGTCTCAGGGCTTCCCTAGCTACTATTTTCTGCTACCTTCAACAGAAAACATTAAACAACACTTCATTAATACACATGTGTATGTATTTTCATCCAACAACACGGAGAAATGAATCTGTTCATTTATTCACTCAGTGATTTGCTTAGGTCCAAATGC
>JAUBNY010001051.1:570484-589550 GCA_032275445.1 Crypturellus soui
GTGATTATTACAGACTGTCCCAGACATTATTAAATAGCTAGCACTGCACTGTGCATTAAAAGATCAGGTTATTTTTATCATTCAGAAATAAGTATAGGTCTTATCCCCTGACTGCAAAGCATTTATCCTTCCCTTGCATACACATCCATAATCATAAGCATCCCCATATTGCAGAAATCTAACAGTGAATGTATTTTGGGGGAAGAAATAGGTGGGTTTTTTCAGTGAATGTGCTAACAGATTAAAAGACTAAAGCTGTCCCCAATAACTTTTTAATACACACAAATATTCTTACGTTACTTGACAAATCTGAAATTCAAGATGCTCTACTCTTCATAAGACAGCATAAAAAAGGCAAAAAAACAAGAATGTGTTCTAGTAAAAGCAACAGTCCACCAACTTTTCAGTTGTTTACTGCCCCAAATGAGTAGCGAATGGCAGTCGGCAAATTTTCTTTCATTTTTGTTTTACAGATACATTTTAACTGTATGTTACCTAAACTAATCTACTTGATAATTGGCATTTTTCAGATTATGCTTTCCAGGTAAATTGTGGAAAACAATTTAAAAGGCCCTTTCAAAAAAAAAATATATTCCACAATAGTTATAGGCTCCATGTAGGGATGATTTGGCGAAAGTTTGAGACTTGTTTGCAAGCATCTGATAAGACTTTTTTTTGTCTTTAATAATTGCTATTCTTCTTTTGTTAAGTGAAAAAGTCCCCAAGTATATGTTTAACAATTGCATAGGTATCTATAATGTCAAAAATAAACATGACATCCTCTAAGTTTTAATGGTGTCACAAGAAGACATGGGCAGAAGAACAGCCTTCCTTGTAACCTCAGGGAGTACTGGAGGCCCATTTTTCGTTATATGGCAACCCCAAAAACTTAAATAAAGATGTTAGTTGCCAGATGTTAGTTGCCAGTACACACATACTGTATACACACATACTATGTTGATTAACATAGTACATCAGAGAAAAGAAAACGCAGAGGAAATTCTTAGGAGGGAAATTTTAAAAATGTATTTACTGCACTTAAGGGGAGGAGCAGGAAGGAGACCTGGCTGACCTCTGATCAGGTGGGCTGGAGGAGGGCAGTCTTGAGCTCCAGTGGCTCTCGGCGTGTCAGGAAGGAATTGGGGAAGTATTGCTTCTTTGGGGCTTTCGGGTTCCTTGTCTGCTCTGTAGCAAAAACGCCTCTTCTTCCTGCAATAAAATGTGCCTTGTAGTAACACAGGAGCTGCAGGAGGATGACTTACCCATACCTGTTTGGGACGCCATCTGCGTGACTTCCCTGACAACTGCTTCACTGCACAAAGGAAACACGGGCTCATCCTCTCAGCACTACATTGAGCAAAGGGGTTCATTTATGGAGGATCCCTGGACTCCAAAGGGCCATTTAAAACCCCTAAATTAGTCAGTGTTGTGAGCTGCCTTCTGGAAGAACCTCTCTTTCTTTACTGACCAGAAACACAAAACCAAGAGAACATCCTGCAAAGCTGAGGGATTTGACTTTGCGTGTATCCTCCACCACTCTACATTTCTCATAGAAGTTAAAACTATAACAACAGAGTTACATATTCGGAGAACAAGGAAAACTGATGTTTTGTGTCTAGAGATCCTTGAGAATGACTATAAAGCTTTGAAGAATTAAAACTGTCAAAAAAGTGCCCTGTGTCTGTACCTCATATATAATTACCTATATATGCCCACCCCTGATACACAAAAACTAACATAAATAATGCAAAGTAGCTAAGATACTTAAGAAAGCAGATTTTAGAATTGTAATCACATTAACAGTTTTGGCCCTACAGTGAGAGCACTGAGCATACTTAACCCCCATCAATATCGTTTACGTATGGAAAATGTAACTCACATATGGAAATGCATTATAACAAGGCTTGCACACTTTTACAAAAAGAAAAAAAAAAGAAAAGAAAACGAACAAACAAAGCAGCATAGAGAAATAACCTAAGTGATTTTGTCCTAAAAGAAACACAGCTCTATATAATTCTGGGAACTGAATGTGTGACTGAAAAGTGTGGACTCTACTGCAGGAAGGTCTTGTATTTATTTCTATATTTATTTTATTTAATTCTATAATCAGCATAAATAGTTGGCAAAAATGACTCCATATGATTATTACTGTACAAACTAGAGGCCGTGTGAGCTTTTCAGCTCTCCCAGTGTAGATCCAGAACCTTGGCAACCTGGAAGATGTAGCTTAAATCAGGGCCCTGACAGCTGCACAGCAGGAAGCTTGGAAACAATGCACACACCATTTTTTCCCCTTTTTCATTCATTTTCGGGTAACCGGGGCCATTCTGAGCAAGAAATGCCCCAAACGTACTGCCTTGATCATGACAAGGGCCCTCAAACCCTGGGCTCCGTCCTCATCCTGCTCCCGCTTCTCCCTGCTTGCAACGGCTGCCCTGGTCCTGCCACGCAGCTGCAGCCGAGCCAGACACGGAGGCGATTTGAGCTTTTCCGCGGGATTAGTTTTAACCCAGATCAGGTCCCTAATCCGCCCGGCTGCAAGGCAGCTCGTGCGGGAGGAGCAACCCAGCGCGGGACCCGCTCTTTCAACAGCGGATTTGCCTGTTGCTTAAAGCACTCATGGAAATTCAGCATTGGTTTATTCGTTCCTTTTATATCAGAATAACATACTACTGAGAAGACTTAGTCCTTTCCCTGTTTACATATGGGGACTTCAGTATATTGTTTCACTGTTTAGATAAAAGCAGTATGTAGCTATCCACATATTCAAAATGTATGACCCTAATTCTAAATTCTAACCACCGTAATAGCTAAGAGTAATTAAGGTTTGTCTTAAAATCTGTTCCAAGTTACCTGATTAAAGTCTTCATAAAGTTGTTGGAAAAGCGTAATTCCATTTCTTACTGATAAGAATTGACATACATTATCCTACAAGTTCCTAGACATGGTATCTGGGGAAAAGGAAGTTAAAACATAACAGATGACATAGGAAGGCGAGGAAAAATAATCCTGCCTTCCCAGGATACCTTTGCAAGCATGTATGGCCTTTCAGGACTATTCTTTTATATCACAGTAAAATTAATATTAATAATAATGTTAATAATGATAGCCTTAAAATGTATTTAAGAGCCTAACAATGCAACATACCAGGAGGGGGAAAAAAAAAAAGGCTAAAGAATGCCCCACTAAAATAGAAGAGTCTTGTGGAGGAGCTTGCAGATTAGCTCTAAGGCTACTAACATGTTTGCTTTATGCATATGATACACAGCAAAACAGCGTTTCTCACATTTGGCAACCATGTCATTTGAGTAGAGACAGCTTTGTATAGAGAGGATGTAAGGGGAGACGCTACCTGGTTGTTCTATCTGCAGTTACATTAAAAAAAAAGGATATAGATTTTCAATTTGGAAAAGGAGAAAATCGGAGGCATCAGTTTAGTCAGTAGCCACAGTCCTGTAAGTCCTACAAATCTGATACTTTCATAAAGAAAGTGACAAGTACTAATATATATCTTACAATATCTTATTGTATATCTTACAATATCTTATCTATATATCTTACAAATGCTTGTTTCACAGAAAGCCCTGGTTTTGGCAGGAGAGGGGCATGTTTCCGTTCAGAAGCGACTTCATGTGGTCGTCACCCAGCAAGGTAAGGCCTGGGCGCAACCAGTCGAACTGACGCACAGATCCGTCCCAAGCCGGGCGGCAAGTGGTCGCCCGGGCTGCGCGGGCGCTGAGGCGGCGAGTGTGGCGCTGGTCCGCACACCACGGAGCTCTCCTACCTGCTCGTTGCTATGGCAAAAATCCGCCTCTAACCCATCCGTTAAACTGCAAGAGGTTTCCTGAAAGAGTGGGATAGGTTTTCTGCTCCCTCATTCCTGTATTCTGACCAAGTTAACGCTCCGGATTTAGAATGATAAGCTGCCATAAATTAAAGGTTCTCTCAGATGTTTGAACATTTCAATTTGTTTTGGTTTTGCAAAAAGATTTTGAAAATAAAAATTAATTAATATTTAAAAATGGCTTTTATTCATCTGTATCAGCGTATTTAAAACTCGTAATTTATTTCCATGAGCTGTGCTGCATACCTTGTGCATACGCAGTGCTGTTTTCTAGTTCAAAACACAAGCAATGGAAACACAATCTACTTTTCTCCTTCACTGCTCTTTAATTTAATATAGAGATAACTCTGGAACTGATGAGAACCAAGATGCTAAACAAATGCTTTTAGCTGCGGCTAATACCAATTTGTCTTTTTGCTCCCCTTGTCCTGCTTTTTAAACAAGAGTTGTTAGAGATACAGAAGAATGAATTAATCAGAACGTTTTTGTTCAGTTGTTGCTACTCTGAGCCCTCAGACGGCCTCAATATGCTGCTGTATTGGCCGTACCTAGGCTGCAGGTAGCCCAAGGTGAATCCACCGTCTTCTCCCTTTGGAAGGTGAATATAAAAACACAATATACAACACCCGAAATGAAACATATTTGACACAATAATGTGGGTAGAAGAGGCACAGGATCCTCTTCCCATCCAGGGGGTCCAACTGCAAGCTCAGATACCGGCTACTGACAGAAACATCCACAACACAACTTGCTAAGTCAAACCCTTTTTTTTCTTTAGACAGAAAACACATTTCATTTTGCTTTGGATGCTGTGCAACAACCAGACCATAGATAAACCCACCAGCAGCACAAGCAACAGGGACCAAGGGCTCCTGCACTTTGAGCTGAATCCCTTACCCAGAAGCTCTAGCTCCATGGAAGCGGGAGACGCAATTTGGCACATGCACTTACAGTTCAGATTTTTCTTAATGCTACAGAACCATCACATAATCACATCTCCTCTCAGACACGATAGCGTGCCACTGTTTAAAATTAGATCCTCCAACAAGACGACTATGTAAACTCTTCAGAGCGGTGCTATTCCTTATTTAAATAGCGCTGGCGGAGTTCTCCTTAACTGGAAATCCTCGTCTCTCCTCAGCGCTCACATCCGCCGGCGGGAATGCTTAGGGCCTGCCCAACTTCCACTTCCTTCCAGGAAAATATGGTTCTGTTCCCATGCCAGGAATGGGTCAGGAACTCTTAGGGAAGCCAAGTTACTAACTAAGCAACTAAGCCCCTGGCGCCTGCCTCACCATCCTTTCCATCTCCAAACCTCTGAAAAAGGAAGGATCTCGGGGAGCTCCAGAGAATGTTACTCACCACTAGTGACTTTGGTGCTGGTGTTTTTAACACGCTGATTTTCACCTCTTGACTCTGCCTAGGCCCTAAAACACGCAGGCTCTCCCTGGCCTCCTCCTCTCTAAAGACTTCCCGGCGTACTTCTTCTGAATGGACTAATTAGTACTACTAATTGCCCATTTCATTCATAAAGTATCAGGCTGGTATTTTAGTAATCCCTCGGCACACGACTCCTCATGCAGAGCGCGGCTCCGAGAATTTTAATTCCATTCTCGCGCCTGCTAATAGGCAGCTTCCCGCGGCGCCCAGCATAATCCGCACCGGAGTACGGCCGGGAGGATCCTTATAAAACGCCCAACTGTTTGAATTTGTTTAGTTGTCTTAGCAAAAACATCTTATCAATTCATAAATAGAGATAAAAATTCTTTAAAAATTCAGCCTCAATCTTTATTTTAAGAAAATTTCAGTAGACCTTATGAAGTTTGGTTTTAGGGAACCTCAAAGTATCATGGTACTATCATTACACTTTCCCCTGATTTTTAGAAATATATAACTTTTTTTTTTGCAAATGCTGTGAGGATTAAACAATCTAAATATTATTAACTTATTGAGTTTATATTATTTAACAGCAAATGTCCCAAATATCATTGGGGAAAATCATATCCATCCTCTTAAAAGGTAAGAAAACTAACTTCTTTATGCAATGCTTTTTTTTAATCACTGTTAAATATTCCATCACCTGTCATTTTTACTTGATATTAAGGAGAGCTAATAAAGGAGTTTGCCAAAAGGCTAGAGATGAGAAAAAGACTATAAGACTACAATAGCCAGAATATAAACATATTTAAGACCTTAAGATATCTTAACAAATTTACTATTTTCAACAATGAATGATGATCTTGGGCAATTTTATATATATATAAAATATATATATTAAAATATATATATATATATAGACCATTATTATATATATAAAATATATATAATAATGGTCAATAAGGTGCTTATGAAAATTTGAAATTGATAAAAGTCGAATTTTTCCAAAACTACAGTTTGAAGTCCAACCCATATACTGAGATATATATTAAAAAAAAAAAAAACCCAGAGAAACCAAACAGTATAGAAAAATACTGCTATCCCAGCAAACCTGCTGGAATCCCTTGGGTTTCAGTTTCGGGGAATTCCTTGCTGAGAGACCATGAAACCCACGGAAATCGCCAAGCCTGCTGGCTACACCTCAATTCTTCACTTTTTTTTTTTTTGACATAGGAGTAAAGGCAAAATCTTCCTAAATGTCATCTTAACTCACTCTCCTGCTCTTGTTTCCACCACCTGATTTTGTCCTGGATTCACCCTTATCCCACCCTGCAACCCCAGCTTCGTGTGCAGCCAATTCCAGCCAGCAGCAGTTCCACCTCTTGCAAGGCTGCCAACTATTTGCCAGCTCCCTCCTAACTTATTTCACTATTTCCCACTTCTGGTTACCCACCTGACTTTCAATCCCACATTTGCTCCATTTCCCTAGGAATTCTCTATGGGGTCTCAGCCGGGAAAGCTTGTCCCCAATGTACTTTTTTCCTAAGCTGCCCATCTCATTTAGAGGAGCGTGATGGGGAAAACAAGCTCCCTTCATCAAGGGATGGGCATGAGGACATTCCTCCTAATGGGGAACCGAATTCCCAGTGTCTGGATTGACTGAAAGTAGAACTAGCCCTGAACTGCTAGTTAATCGTATCAAAAGCTTAGCAAAGTCTCAAGAAGAGCTTTAGGGAAGTCAGGTTTTCCTCTGGGACAGGGTCACGAGAGCCCTCAGGGATGTTGTTATCACACGCTCCATCCTTCGCCACTTTGTAACGGGAAAAAATCAAGTTCTGTGGAGGCGATGGCAATTTTAGCTATAGTGGGACAGAAAAAGCATCTTTTACAATGTCCCCTAGCACACGTTAATCGTAAGAGTAACCAGAAAGCAGAAAGTGATTAACTCTCGGGTATATATTCAACATCCGAACAGAGATACTCAGGCACATGTAGGAATATTAGCAGTTATGATGCTCAAAAAAAGCCAATTGGTGTGAAACTAGAGGCAGTCAGTTCCTTCCCAGCACAGTTTGCAACTGCACAACAGCAATTTTTGCCAACTGCTACAACCAAAAAGCTCCACATTACCAAATCTCTGTTTCAATGGAGTATTTTGTAATGCACATTTATACATTTAAATCATATGCTCAAGAATAATAAGGGGGCAGAAGCATTAACTGCTTTATTGGTCTGTTTTTCCATTTTTTATTATGTAAAACAATAATGATATTTTTATCAAATAAAATAAAGAAAATAAAACAAATAAAATAAAAAAACACGTTATTTCTTCTCTGAACAATTCAGCAACAAGAAGGACTAAGGCAGATTCTCAAGCTAGTAGTTAAAGGTGCTGATGCATTCTGGAGTGTCAGCTGTTCATACAGCAAAAGAAAAAAAAGAAATACATATTTCATAATAAAGCTGTAATATATTTTCAGAAAGTCATATCACACAGTATCACAAATTGATTATCCCTTTGCTTTAACTGAGACACCTGAATAACTTCTGGGGGAAGGGGATAAAAACAAAAATAGAAGGAGTTGCCTTAGGAAGAAAAACTCCATCTACTGCAACCCTAAATGCAATTCTTCATCCCACACAAGACAAGGTAAAGGGGTAGTAGTAACAGAAAGCATTTAAAGCTGTCAAGGTATTTGACAGTAAAATAACAAGAGAAAGTGAAATGGATTTTAAAGGAAGTACAAAAATATACACTGAAGGATTAAAACAAGCTATTCTTATACAAGAAAAAAGTCCATTAAAACCACAAATCTAACTTTTTTTCTACAAGTTTCTTATATTCCAAATCTACAACACAAATTCAACATAGCAGGTGCATGAGATTCATTGTTTTTTTCGGAAAGTGAATGGCTACACTGACGCCGTTTATCAAGAAAAATGCAAGTTTCCTGGGTTACAGTAACTGAATTAACAAATTTTACCAGTTCCTGGTCAGCCAGCAATTCACATCATCAGAGAACAGGGAAAAAGCCTCCCAACGTAGCACTTTCAGCAACAGTTAATAGATCAGTGCTCACACCTTGCGCTCGTTCTGCTTACAAATTCTATGTAAAATCTTCTCTGCCACCAAAAACAACTGTCATGCCAAAAGATATTTCTAACACCTAAGAGAAAAGACTTAAATTCTCCAGGTGGTAGCAAGAAATTAAACACTTCTAATTGCTTTGCAAGTTTTCTTAATTTAGTAATTAAAAAATGCACGTATAACAGCTGCATAGCTTTACAAATTTGTATGGACCGAACAGTAGCGATTTACACAGTGCCAAATGCCCAAATTTAATGATTTTTTTTCTTTCTTCACATAAATTCCACCACGAGCTTCCCGCTGACCTCCTTTTCAGTGTGGTTTTGCCCTAGCTGGATTCAGGGGCGAGAGCAGCAATTTCTCGGCCTGCCGAGCCTCCTCGCAAGGCCGGAGCAGGGCCTGGGACAAAGGAGTTAAGGGGAGCTGGCACAAGGCCTTTCCCAAAGAGATTCCGGAGTGTCCGTTCAGTGGGAAAACCCTGGAATTCCAACTGCATTACGCCAGATTGAAACCGATGGGGCAATCAAATCCCCAGGCAGCTAATCCCGCCGATGAAGAGGTTTCTGTGGAAGGCGACAGCTGAGATGTGAGCAGCGAGCTGCAGGCCATAGGCCTGCGCGAGCCTCTGCCTTAGCGCCAACTCCACGAGGAGGCCTCAGGCCCATCTGCTCCTTGGCAAAGCCCAGACTCCACGAGGAGGCCTTGGGCCCTTCTCCTACTCGGCAAAACTCAAACTACCCAGCGAAAAGGCATGCGGGGCAGCACCTTCCCTCTTCTCCTTCCTCCAGGCTGGCACTGCGGCAGCCGCACTGCAGCTCGGAGCTCTTAGCTGCTAAGGACCGATCCAAACTAATTAGGCACATGTCTAATTTAAAGCAACCGAATGGTTCCTCTGTCTTCAAAGGACTACTCATTGCTAGGAGTAATTGAATGTAATCTCATTAGATTTCAAAAATATCTTTTGGAAGATGCCAGTGAGGAGTCCCAGCTGTGCCCAAGGAGAAATCTTTTCGTCTGCTTTTTGGATCGTGCCAAACTGGAAACCTATGACCACCGCATCAAACCCCAGGCTGGGAAATAAAAATGGTCATTTATAAATCTACTTCCTCCTCGCATTGGATTAATGAGGTGATCAAAAAGTATATGGAAAAGGATTCTCACTGGGGAACTAATGCCTTGCCGCGATCCAGGGCTCCAGCAAAACTGCTCACACATAAAGGTGCAAAACCAGGAAACGTCCATTTTAGCTACTGCTCCGATTCGCAGCACAGATGACACATCCAAACTTTGGGCAACAGGGGTTTATTTTTTGACTTACAGATAGCCTCGGATTGGAGGAATGAGAAAACCTGCAGCCTCTATGACCTCGTGTGGCTGGTTAACATGACCTGCTACAGCCGTAAGGTTGGGAATAGCTACACAAAGCATTTAGCTGTTCCCTTGTGTGAGAGAAAACGCAAGGAACGTTTCCCAACCCTCATCTAATAACCCCCAAACTACTTCCCTTCTTCGTAACTGAAGAGTCTTCTGCTTTGCGGCACCTGTGATTTCACATTTAAGTGCGGAATTTGTCACCAGTGTTTTGGCCACCGTGAGGCAGCAGGAATCAGTAACGGTGCATGATCCCTTCTCTACAGGGCTACAGTCTTTCTGAGAGCTGTTTCTCAAATCCTGTTAGCAACATGTTTTGTATCTAGAAGTTTCAAGAAGAGACACAGAAAATGAGCCAGAAATATTTTTAATGCACCAACATAACCCTTATTGAAACAAGCATCCAAATGTGTCATTATTATGTCAAACATCTAACCAAGATGTACCAGGGCAAATGGGCATTACCCAAAAAGCAAGAATCCTGCAAACCCAAGTACTGAAACCATTTTTAAGGCTTAGGAAGCAAGACAGGTCTTGAGGTGTTTTGTATTAGTGCAAAGGCACCGTGTATAGCAGTTACTCTGTGCAACATTGCCTCAAACAAAACATTACCCTGATGTGTGGGACTTAAGCACAATTATCAACCTTGAAACCCATCAGTGGGATTTTTCCTTCTTTTTAGCCAGTATTGGCACAGGCAGCTCTGGCACAGAGTGTTTTCATTTTGCACACACTTAAAAACAGTGCTCATTGCCTGGGACAGTTGATTTAGAAGTGACACGTTCTCTCCAATTTAGCAAGATCTGCAGGGAGGAGCCACAAATATTCCTTGTGCCATTAATTGTTTGACTTTCAGCATCCTCGAGCAGGGCTCAGTTTCTTTTTCAAATATATACCCCCCAAAAGTATATTTTTCTCCCTGACAACTGATTCATTAAACAGATGCGTGTTAAGCTTAAGAGCTTGCAACATGAAAAAGCACAGTGGAGTTACATGAGCAACAAGAAGTCACAGGATACAACTGTAATGTGATGAATTGTAAGGTGCCTATAAAATAGACCAGATCATAGCCTAAAACACTATTTTTCATGTCCCACCCTGAAGCGCTGCCCTCGCCAGCACGGCAGTGAAACGTCTGAGCAGCACTTCATACCCAATGCAGCTCTTCTGTGCACGAGTCGGAGACTTTTTGGCACCAGTTAGGATCACAGGGAATTAATAGAGTAAATTAACCGTTGGGCAGGAAAGTTCTCCGGCATCCAAAAAGTCTAGAGCCATTTTTGGACTTGTACACATGAACCACTAGAACAAAAACAGATGAAGAGACAGCCTGATTCCTGAAAAGGACTGGCCAAAGGCCTTAAATCTTGTATTCCTGTCAAAATATTTCCAAAGATATCACGTGTGGCATCTAGCAAAAGCTGGGTCCTAAAAAAATTAAACCAACCTAGTGAGGAGAAGGGTGACTCTACTGTTCTGTACAAGAGGTAAGAAAGAACCAAGGGAAAGAGTCTGTAGGGCACAGGGCTCTGAAGATCACCAGCCTCTCTAAAAACTGCTCTCAAAAGAAGTTTATTGCAAACATCTTCAAAATGCCCTCAAAATCTTTGTTTATTTTACCTTTTTATTAGTGCAAAAAAAGAGGTATGGAAAAGAAGGACAGGCATAGCGTTAGCATTCAGTCAGTGCTCCCTAATGCTGCCAACAAATAGATTTTAAATGGCACAAAATACAAGATGAGTTCAGGGACAGATAAGAAAAATGTAGCTGATATGGAGTGTGTAGCCTAGAGCTGGTATTACAAAACACGCTGTGAAAATACCTAAAAATGTTTCAAATCCAAAAGGAGGCCCAGGTATCTCAAAGGAGAGACCCATCTAGAATTTGGCAACGAACACACGTCACTGAAGGCAGCTCTGCACGATGAGACCGTAACTCACCCCCATCCCCAGGGCGCTAGGACTTCGCTCAGACTCCAGTAATTGCTTACCAACACTCAATGCGTCCTCAGATTTATCTGTTTTAAAAAATCACCTTTTCATCATCACTAAATGACCACATTCAGTTCAACATCAAAGCTTACAGTTCAATCCTACGTTTATGTTTTGCATGTTTCTATGTCCACATAAACAAAATAATTTATGGTCATGTCAGTCCAGTAGGTCACCTGCGCTTTTTTTCCCCTTTTTAATGAGTGTATCCTGTTACCCTGAGTGTTTTATGAACATGAATCTAAGCCCAAAGGTAGCAAAGCTCAGTTCCCAGGCTCTGGGCTGAACTGGCTCTAGTACCTAGTTCTGGATGTAGAATTGATCACAGAGGAAGGCAGAAACTCCCCTTTTCTTCTGGTCCCAAGTGTGATCCTTCTGACCTGCCCCTGACCAGACTCCAAAAGCCCCAAAAGTTTTAGCTTCTCTCCAGCAGGGCTCCATATCTGTAAAAGACTCAGCAAAAAGCAAAGCCAGAGCTCGAAGGGATCCTGGGCTAAGGCTGCACTTACAGCCGAGCTCTAAGTTCACAGCGAGGCAATTTTTCCTTCACAGATTTTCTTTTAAATCATTATTATATACTGGGGGCAATAGAAGCCTTAATTCTCTTTTTAGCTTGCCCAGATCTCTAAATTCTTTGTAGCACATTCATTCTCATCAGCAATTTAGAGGATAAAGCAAGGAGGCATGACAGCAACATAGCTGTAGACCAAGTAGACTATATAGCTATTATATGCTGGAGAGCCATAGTGAAAGAGTACTAGACCGGAGTTTATTTTAAAATTAATGGCTTTCATAGACTCTCCAATTTTCATTTTTTGGGGAGGAAGGGGCAAGAAGTGTGGGAGAAATCCTCAAATGTACAACTAAGAGTAAGGAAAAAAAAAGTATACTGCACTATAAGAAAAATAACATGCCATGATACGATCTTGAAAGAAATTTTAGCACCTATTAGCAGGGAAAGAAGTTATGTCCTTCTAGATGAAAGGCAGAGTGGTATCAGTTTCATATGAGAAGCAATTTCTCACTATTACAGGTAATCAAAACATAGAAGCAGTTCTCTAGGTGAAATGATGGGCTCACTCTCAATTTCACGTTTCAAACAAGACCAGGTAGCTTTCAAAAATGCAAACTTTAATCCACACTAATTCCCTTTTTCTGAGAAAAAGCATGATGGCCTGCATATTGCAGGATGTCAGGCAACGTCATCTCCGCTGCTGTTTCTGGCCTGCAAATTTTTAAAATATCCTTCATTTTCTATTAGATGCCCAGGAAAAAGGATGCTCTGCCTTGGTCAGAAAGGCACAATAAGCAGCGGAGACAGAAGACGCAACTAAATAACCTGTGCTCGATTGAAATATGCTCCTTCCATCCTCACACACTGCTATAAAAAGTACTTGTAGCCTGAAAGCATTTTGTTATTGATTAGCTGCACTTTAATGTTGTGCAGAGGTACTTGGGCTTGCTACAGCAGCCTGCGTTTGCAGAGCAGCCTTGGGTGCAGAAGTGGGAGCGAGGAGCAAGGAGCCTTCCTTTCCTCCCCTGCTCCTGGAGCCTGCAGCTCCCAGCCTCATCCCTGCAGCTGCAGCCCAGCTCCTCCCCTGGCAATTGCAAGACATCCTTTAAGTTTAGATCTTTCAAACATTGCTCGTTATGAAGGACAGGGGCCCACATGGGTCATACAGCAGGTGTCTATTTTTGTTGTTAAGCTAGAAATTATTTTTTTGTCAAATTCATTGTTTTGGGGAAATGCCATGCTAAAGCACTGACACATTTTGGTAACGAGAACCCAGAAAGTTCTTTCTTATATCCTATCAGGGTAAAGAAAAAACAACCATTTCATAAGATCTTTGTGTGGCCAAAACAGAACTTCAATACTCCGCGCTCCCATGCTGAATAGAAGGCTCTATTCACTTTTTTAAGTAAAAAGAATGTGAAATAGAGGTATTAATCAAATGAATATTAATCAAATGACAGTGCTCCCACCACCTTTAAAACGTAGGCAGAAGCTGAGGTAGGAAAGGCACCTGAAACGCGTGCAGCTTCAAAGCACGGTCACCCTGAGGAAGGTGTCTCGATTCCTTCTTAAAGACGGTGCTGCGAAAAGACTCGACTTCTCCTGGTTTGCAGATGGAGCATGAGGGCTCTGCACAGTTTGCTAAGAGTTTTAAACTTTAAGAGGTCTAATAGCAGGATGATGTTTGAGTAAAATCACACACTGACCCATCGTTCATGCAGACAAAATAGCATTCCGTAATTATTCCAGGTAATACTGACTTTTTCATGCTTTTCACATAGCAGAAAGTTATCCAACCTTCTGCTGGCACTAACCTCTAAAGAACCAAACTTTCTCTAGCTGTGAAGTTTCACACTACTCACAAAGTACTAACTCACTCTACCAAGCTTTCTTGAAAACACGTTTGGGGTTTGCAAAGCCACAGGGAAGCCAGACGTTGGCAAGCAACCAGTGGCCAAGGGCTCCCTCTCTTTTTCTGATAAATTAGCACCTTTATTTGGAGATTTCTTCATCCAGCCCGGCGGGATTACATGCACTAGTGCATGGCCACACCAGCAGAAAGGTCTAAAAACTTCCAACAGGCTTGCAGAGTGAAAAAAAAGAAAAAGCTCCATGAGAATTATCTATGTGAGAGCTGATTATACCCTGTTTTTCTGCCTTTTATTGAAGGTACAGAGTCATAAACTCCAACCAGATCTGCCAGAATCGCAATTAAAGCAGATTCCTATCTACCTTCTCAGAAACTATTTCCAAATCAGACATGACATTCAAAAAGGAACACTTCTAATTGTATTAATCAATAATATAAAAATAACAGTATCAATCAATAATATCAATAATATCAATCATATAAAAATAACAGTTTCTAGCATTTAAACAAGATGCATCTGAAATACAGGGGTGTTACTTTGACAATTCTTTCTGGAATCCACGTCTTAAAACGTTTAGGTTCTGTATGAACCTAAGACACTTAAGAAAAAGTGGATTAAAAATAGGTATTTTCATTATTCACACTACCTTGCAAACAGAAAGTTTAGTTTGCCAACTCTTCCCATGAGCTCAGGTATTCCTCCCCTCCCAGACCTGTACCTACTGATTATATAAACTTTAACAAATTTAAAGAATTAGATAGAATTATGAAAGCAAAGTAGAAGAAATGAATTTGGTGTGTTGCTACAGCAGAGAAGAATATTTTCTTTAAAACTGCATTCTATATGCATTTTTCCTTTATTTATTTTCTATAATTAACAAGTAATGATGGTAGATGAATGATCTGCTATTTTGAATATGTAGGTCTTAAGGAGAAAACAAAAGAGGACCTGGCTCAATTACCACAGAAATCTCTTGATTTATCACAGGAAAACAGGTATTTGTAGAACTTTCCAAAACCCCTGACAGAATTAATAATAAAAAATACACAGGCACCTTCTGGGGTCAGACAAGATACTGTGACCAGAGGATGCCAATCCTCAGACAGTTAATTCCAAAGCTTGGCACATGTACATCTAGCTTTCTTTTGTTAAGACCTTGGTTATTTTTTAAAGAAGGGAATTTCAACTTTTAAGTTTAAGTTTTGCTATAAAATTATTAGTTTTACAGAGACATAAACAATTTATCTTAGCAGCAGGAAACTTTTACATTATTTAAATATTTAGCTTTGGAATTCCAATTAAACCACTAACCCTGATTAATTTAGTAAGAGTAAAAATGTGTGGGAATATTTACTTTTCTTTGGGGCGCACTCTGTCCTAGTTTTTCAAAATCGAAAGCTCCTGTAGTTTGCAATATTTATTTCCAGTATCTGCTTCAAGCAGCAGTTTAAAACATCAGCCCACATTTAATTTGAAAAAATCTTCCAGAATGACCAGCTGGAAAACAAATGGGGAGCATGGAAAGCAAACACAAAATGTGTATTTTTAGGTCAGTTCCACCCTTCTTGTTCCTGTGACATGTGAAAAACACAGCAAAAGAGCTCCAATATTCTTTTGCTGAGGCAGGCACTTAGCTCTTCAATCTATTATACTTAAAACATATTCTAAAATGTAGCTGATAGTAGAGACAGAGAAAGCCTAACTTCCACTGGTTTTCCAAAGTCTTTAAATGATTGCTGTGGAAGCAACTTTGGAATTAAGTAGGCTTCCCTTTAGGCAGCATAATTAGTTTATATCCTGCATTAGAGAAAATAACTTTGGTTTTCACAAAATAAATACCATTTCATATTAAAAGGTGGGAGAGAACCAACTGCTCTCATTAGGGCCTCAAAAAAGGTACCCAGACTGCTCAGTTTTAATAACAATTTGGGAAAAATCGTCTGTCGGCTACAGTGAGGGAAGCAGGGTGCTTTGCTGGGACACAACCCTGCTGTCACTGTCAGGGCCATTAGGATTTTCCATGTAGAAAGAGCTGTTAGCACTGCCCAGCCTTCCTACACTTGCCTAATGGCTGTCCTATTTCATTAATGCTGTATTTTATTTCTCTATTATATTTTTGTGTCCTTCTCCATGAGGTTGGAGATTTCCCTCTGCAGATGGGAATATGGGAAGGGAGCATGAGAATGAGTAATGGACCTGGAGTAGAAACCAAGAGACACTGGGAATCCCTTGAATAAGGGAGGAAGAGAAGATGAAGACAAGAGACATTCAGGAAGAGAGAGGACATCAGACATACAAGGATGCAGATAAAAATGGCTCAGTGTGAAACTGGTGTTGGGAAAACAGTAGGATAAAACTAGGACTAAAAGATGATGCCCAGGCCAACAATCCATTCAATTCCTGGGGCTTTTCCTCAAAACTTCTGGGCTTTGCTACAAAATCTGTGCTTCCTAGCTCTGCTTTCGGAACAAACTTAGCAAACGAGATGCACGAACTGGAGGCACAGACAACGAAAAGCACTGCGATAACAACTAAAATTACTATATAGCCTGATTAAATGCCTTTTTTTAGTGCAAGGATTTCCATTTATGGGCAAAAATTACACACTATCACGCAAATAAAGAATGTGTGATAACTCAGGTACAAGTAGGTGAATCAAGGTCACCAAGGTTTTGAAGTATTAGTCTGCAAATGCTGTAAAAAAGCCCCTGCATTTAAACATAGATCAAATGGCACAGAAACAGTGTCTGCACATACACAGCTGTGAATAGTTTAGTATTGGTAGACAAAAAAAAGGTAGTGCAAAATAAGAGCTAAGTTAAGAGAATAAGGGCTAAATGCTTTTTGGATTTAGTCAGAAGCATTCGGAGGTTTACCCACTCGTATATATTAAAACTTTAAGGAAATAACCAGTTAAACATTAATCTTAAAGGAAGGCTTTACCAGTTTTTCAGGTACAAAAAAGGATTCTTCACAATCCTTCACAACCAAGGTAACCTTTTATTCCCCAGTTTTCCTTCATCAAAATTTGGGAGTTGCTCACTCTGGAGCAACTAAACAAGCATTCCCAAAAGGCCACTCTTGCAGGAAACAGTAACAACAGCAGCCAAAAGATTTAACCTCATCATGGCACAAGTATAAAAAACTAAGCTTGGTAGAATTTATCTTTTAAATGAAAAATCTCTTCCATTTTGGGGTTCAAAAAGAGAAAGAGAAAAAAAAAAGAGGGGAGAGGCAGGGGGAAAAGATGCCTAATTTTCTTTCTTAATTTGAGCTTTCCTCAGACAGACAACTACTCTTTGTTTCCTTATTTTAGGTCATGTAATTCAGTTACGCATGCCACACTCTTTAACTATTTCCCATCTGCTTTTCTGTTATAAAATCATGTGGGAGCTGAGAAAATCCAAAACGATCCAAAACCTGATGAAATCCAGGGTGCCCTAGCCTAGCTAGACCTGCTAGTGACCACGGCACATGGCAATCCATGTTTTAGTGCCCAGGCAGTCAAACTTGGCAGAGGGGAAACAAAACAAACTAAAAAGGCCAGAGGGAAAATGGAGTGCACATCAAACACTATGTAAGCAAATAAAGTCTTTTATTTTCATAATCTAGAAGCAAGAGCCTTGATCCTGGGCACCCCAGACCTGTTGCTCCACCAGGCTAACTAGGCAGCTACAAAGATTTCCACTTCGTACTGCTGGAAGAGGATCTGCAGCACCTGCCCTTTTCCCCAGCAGGTCTGCGCTGCTTAGTCACATGCAGAGGTCCAGTTGTTGGACTCAGAAGTTCAGAAATCAAGCGGTACCTTCATTTTCAACCTGTCTACTAAGAAAGGGAAAGGCAAATATGCAGATTTCAAATGAATTCAAGTGCCCCATTAGGAGTTCAATTATATTCTGGAATTATGTCTTAATTGGCTTGCTTATAGATGAGCTGTACAGCTAACCAAAAATCTACAGCCATATAGTCATCACTAAGTTTCAGATATTGTCACATGCAAACTTGACAGATAAAGAGTAGGAAAATTAGCTCTATTTCCATTAGATATATAGACTTCTCACAATATTACCTGATGTACTTTGTAATAAAGAGACAATAAATACACACAAAATTATTCTGAGTATCTACCACGTATTTTAGTGATCGCAGTCCATATACTCAAAATAAATAGTACAAGTAGAGATGTATCTCTAATTAAAATGAAGTCATGTTTCCAAAGTCATACAGAAAACCAAGCGCTCAATCCCTGTGTTTTACTGTGTGTTGCTGGCTATTTCTTTTCCACACAGTTTTCATTTTTTCCAGCAGTAATCCCTATGCCTAACCACACTGCACACCACAACATGGGGGTATTTGTTCCTCCTGTTGACACCCAGGATAAGCAGAACCTCCTGGCTATGCTCAGTACCACGCACATGTGATGCAAAGGATCAGTGATACGAAAATTCAGAGAGGATAAGGACTGCAGTAGTAAATGCAGAAGCACTGAGTCAGAATGTCACGTTTTTATAACTAAAAGATGCAAATATATCCAACAACTGCTTTCAAATAGCTTATTTTTCATCTTAGTTATTAAAAAGTTTAAACACTCCAAAGTGAAACCAGGCTTGTATTTTTGAAGGAAAAAAAATTCTCATACTACTCAAAGAGATAATTTACTCACCTTTGCTGTCTAAAGGAAACAGATTTCGAACATCTTCTCTGTAAAAGATGTATTCTTCAGTATATTTATACCTTCAATGACCACCATCGTCAATAAGGATCTGAAAAAATCCACAAAACAGTATGTAAGTCAGGTCAGTTGCAATTATACTTAGGGTTTATTTTAAATAGGTATTTGTTAATATATTTATTTATTAAGATGGCACAAACTATAATTGTATGTTGCATGTAATACAGTAATATCTTTATTGCTTTTAAGAGCAAATGGACAAGCACCAGAACTATTATATTGGAGTGCCTTTATCTACTTGAGGCACAAAACAATTACTCTGTATTAAAATATTTAAG